>CM076672.1:25032886-25477886 GCA_038501925.1 Xenopus petersii | reverse complement strand
TGAAAAACCCCAGTCCTGATCATTCTGGATAACAGGTTCCATACCTGTAAATACTTATAATAATAATAGTTGCATAGCTCTGGTCTGCTTATGTGGTTGACACTGTAAATCAGACTTACTCACTGGAAGAAGGAGAAAAAAGTTGCCCCTGCCATTTCCAGGTTTGTTATTGCCCCCCCAGACCTAGCATTCTAATTGGATGATTGGAAGTTTGGTAGGAAATTTCCTCCAGGACAGATCCCTCTGCATGGAAAATGTCAAAGCCGCTGACCAAACTGATCTTAGGGGTAGTTTTTCCAAAGAGTGAGGTGGCTAACGCTAGCGACTTTTTGCCAGCGTTGTCACCCGCAGGGACATTTGCAATTTACCAATAGGCGCAGATGCCAATTTGCTAGCGAATTGGACCGCTGCTAGCGGCCATTGCGACTTTTCTCTCTGTCAAACGGACGTTACTCCTCAAATTCACTAAAATGCGGATTTTACTGAACGTTACCTCTTTCACCAGAGCTGACTTCGCCACTTCAGACCCGGCAAAGTGCTATAAAGCAGCTCGATCTTCCTCAATTTTCTGTCACTTACATCCTATCCTGTGAGCCGAAAATGCATCAAAGTTCAAAAAAAACTGGCAACTTTTCTTGTTTTGAAGCAGAATTGCCTGCAAAAGTCCTGACTTAAACTTTTTTTTACGGACAAACTTTTTATGGGTAAGCGGTTATTCATTTTACAGTTGGCTCATGTGTAGGGCATTATATTAACTCTCTTGTCTTTATTAAGGTTCCCTGGACATGTCTAAGAAAAAGTAGTAACTTCAAGCATTTGCAGTAACATTAATAATAAAGACGTCCATACAACTTTAAATTACCCGCCGTATGCAAATTGACCTAAGCGCAAGATCACTAGCGAATTTTCGCTAGGCGCAAATAAACGTTAGCGCATCTTCGCTATGAAATGCTCGCACTGCCAAAGAAACTCTAGCAAAAAGGACAAAACTTTGCATCTTAGCAAATTATCGTATTCATAGCGCATTTGCGCCTGGCGCAGTGGTGCTATGTGTGCGAAGAGGTAGCTGGAGACAATTCACCCGTCTTAGCACCAATTTACTGTTTATTATTATGAATTATTAAATACTACATCAGTAATATCAACTCCATAGGTTTTTTTATGAACTACATTGTATTGTGCCTAAGCGTGTATAACATGAATCTGAAGTTGGGATGTCTTGTCTTCTGGTTACTGGGTTTCATGTTTTTGATCTCCTGTGCCTTCACTTTGTATTTATTACTGCTAAATGGCACGTGTCAAGGGAGAATTAGAAGTAATATAAAGGGAATTTTTCTCTTAACCAGCACTGCAGTCACAAAAGGTCTAATAACATTCTAATATTCTAACCCTTCTAATATATATGCCTATTAACTGCCTTTTTTCTATTTACAGGGCTACTCCCTTTACTAAAATGTTTATATTTTCCAAGCGATTTTGGAAATATAGTCAGAGCCCAGATAGAAGGGAGTTAAACAGCCCAGTGGATGATGAGTGAGTTTGTGATTCCAGTTGCACAACAGCTGGGCAGGGGGCCAAGAGACAATATTACTGCAAAGCGTTCTCTCCTTTACTGGCCGACCTCATAGAAGTACTGGCCATTTTTCACCAGGCTCATTTAACAACTTGCCCTCTCCTGTAGTTAATGTTCCTTAAAAAGTGCTCCTAAATTAAATAAAATGTAAAATTAAGGTGAATTAATTTTACATGTTCTGCATTAGTGAATCTTATAGAAAGGATTTAATGACTTTTTATTCCTCCATTTTTCTCTTTCTGTTTTTAATGGAAATATTAATAGATCATTACAATTACTAATTTCTTTTTGCTCCTCCTTTTCTATGAAGGTTGTTCCTGTAGCGTTAGATTTCCCAAAGTCTGCCTTTCTGACTGACCACAAGCCAACTCCTTTATCTCTTTCAATTCTACCTTTGTGTTGTAATACTCTTACAAGAGGCCAGGGTGGGGTGGAGCCTAGCAGCCCATGGGTGTGGTCAAACAAGCGTCATACATGGACCTCTCCATAGGAGGAACTAAGCAGCTGGTTTTATTATAGCCCACAGAGAAAGATACAATAAAACTTTGCCATAATACAGGTATGGGACCTGTTATCCAGAATACTTAGGACAGGGATCCCCAACCCTTTCCACCCATGAGCAACATTCAGATGTAAAAAGAGTTGAGGAGCAATACAAACATGATCATTTTTCCTGGGTGGTGCCAAATAAGGGTTATGATGGGCCATTTGGTAGCCCCTATGTGGACTGGCAGCTACATGAGGCTCTGTTTGGCAGTACATCTGGTTTTTATGGAACCAAAACTTGCCTCCAAGCCTGGAATTCAAAAATAAGCACCTGCTTTGTGACCACTGGGAGCAACATCCAAGGGGTTGGGGAGCAACATGTTGTTCCTGAGCTACTGGTTGGGGATCACTGACTTAGGACCTGAGGTTTTCCAGATTAGGGGTCTTTCCATAATTTGCTTCTCTATAACTAAAGTCTGCTAAAAATAATGTAAACATTAAATAAGCTCAATAGGATTGTTTTGCCTCCTAGGAGGATTAAATATCTCTTAGTTGGGATCAAGTACAGATTACAGAGAAAAGGAGAATCATTTTTTTTAAAATTTGAGTTATTTCATTAAAATGAAGTTTACGGCAGACATGATCTTTCTGTATTCTGGATAACAGTTTTCCAGATAACGGATCCCATACATGTATTCCCATATACGAAGGGCAATTCTGCAGGAAAATGTATTAAAACACAAATGAAAGAGAAAAGGAAGTGGAAAGTCATTTTGTGAATACGCTGTGGCTGTACAATGTCTTTGGCAGTTCAATGATATGTATTCAGGGAAGTCCCAATATTAAAAAATAATATTTTCATTTGGTTAAGAGTAGACCTCACCAAGTTTTTCTTGACTCCGCTGTAACATGTTCTCCGTTTTGCTCTGCACTGCATTCAATGCATCTTGTCTGTTTGGCTAATTGCTCTAATATTGCCGGCTGTTTTCCAACCCACCGCAATGTTATGTGGTCAGAATATGGGAGGGAGGCGACATTGCTGAGCAGGATACGAAGTGTGAACATGGGCCCAATAACACAGAACACTCGGCACTAGAAGCATTTGGTAATGAGGTGTTTCTGAGTACGGCTTGACAGATACAGATAAATATTTGCAACCAAATTTGGATTTTTACATTATCAGTAATATACACTTTAAAATGACAAATGTTAAACTGTTACCAGTCCTAATCATTTTTTTCATTTAGATAGAGAGCCGTGTATTATTTGAAATGATCCAAGAGTTCTCTGTTCTTTCTGCTCTGCCAGTGACGGACCAAGAATGAAAATCATTTCTTCTCTCCAGTCCTACTCATGTCGGCATTATCGACATGACAATTTTCACTGCAGCTGTGTGCTGAATGAGGAATGCAGGCTGTACACACATGTGTATTATCAATTGTTTATACCTCAAAGAGCAAGCAAGATGGGGAAAAAAGGTTGTGTTCCTCTGTCCTGCACCGTAGGGATTTGATACCTGCATTGTTGATCAGGAAAGCAAAATGCAACCTGCTGGGTTTCCTTCACAGCTATTTGCAAGCCCAAAGCTACCATTTTTGGTTGATTTTTAATGCATTGAAGGGAAAATTTTACCTAGTATGTGTTACTTTTTACAACAGCCCCCAGCCTCTCCTACTTTATTTTCCTCTGATACCACCATGGGCATATGGCAACTTTATTTGCAGAATGCACACGGACAGGATGGTAGATGGATAACAGATGGTCACATATCTTAGAAGAAAATATTTTTTGGGAGGTTTGAGTAAAACATTTAAATGTTTTTGAAGGAGTCTGTATCCTGGATGAGATACTGTAGATATGTTTGGGCTCTTTTATTAAATGGTTCAATCAATATGCTATTTTTGTACCACTTGAGTGCAACTTGGTAACTTGCCTGCACAGTTCTTGAGGGGGACTGCATGGCTGAAGTAGAGGTCATGACTGATGGTTGAAATACAGATGGTTGTGGCAACTCCAGGGCTGTGGTTACCTCCAGTTGTACTTGTGGGCTGGTAAACACTAGAAGCAAAATAAGTCAGATGTCCCATCCATGAAATGCCTTCGGCATACCCTTAGCACCACTTTCCAGCTAATGTGCCATCTTGTGGTTTGCTGCCAATACAGACATGCTTTGCAAACCTCTACATGCTGGGAAATGTATTCAAAAACGAAACTGACGCCAAGTTGTCTTTTGTGGGCATCCGTGTTTCTGTATCAGAGCTAGATTATGGTCCAAGAAATGACTACTATTATTAGTAGCTCCTGCATCTGTTAAGGTAGAGCATTGTTACATGAGACTCTTATTTTTGGTTATAATACTGGAGGAAAAAGATCTCAAAGCTGAATCGCAAACACTTTTTCTCATAATTTTAGGTGGTCCTTAAACAGTAACAAATATTCCATTAAAGGCTCTTAACTTATGTCGTAGTAGTTCAACAGGAGATCACAGTAACAGTCACTTCATTGGATAATACTCGCATGCCTGCATGTCAAAATTTACAGGGATTCTTCACTTCCATGGACCTTACCATTTGAGTCCCTATAGTCTGCAGGAGTTTAAGGTAGCTTAGATAGTTGGAAAAACAGTTCTGCAGACTATTTATTTAATAGACTTTTATAGATTAAGGAAAATCATTTACTTCCCTTGGCCAAAAGGACATTCGGCGATAACTCATAGACCATGTAGTCAATCTTCACTCATTCTGAGCCTACATACTGTAGATCTACACAGGCAGGGGATATGCAAGTATATATTTTTATACCTTGGAACGGACATACATTGCTTACCCTTTTTCATCGATTTCAATAGACAAGGGCAAGTAATTGCAGGTAACATGACCGTATCACGTGTTTAGTCCCACCCTGTGCTACCAATGTCTGGGATTTGGAGGTGCAGCTCCATCAACCCTTGCGTTACCTTCACCTTGTAGTATGTTGAATGTAGTAGATTTATTGCTCCAAATAATCCCATGTCCTTGACAACAGCAGTTATTGTATATGCAGCTTTGATAGTAGAACAGGTTCAGTAGCCCAGGCTCCCTCTTACATAGTCTAGCCATGCTGAAATAAAAATAACCACTGTTTAATTGCCTTAGCATGCAAATGAATGTTCTATTAGGGAGTTTTATTTCAAGGTCATACCAGAAATAACGAGAAAAATCCCACTTCTAGCCATTCATGTACATCCCACTTGTTTCAGTAATAAAAAATGCAATATTACTTTCATCACAAACAGCACAGAAATTAATTTACCAAATTTAATTAATCTTGATCCTCTCAGAGTTTAATTCTGTACATCATTGGAATTCATCTTTCAGCTTGTCTTTTTACAAAGTGGCCTTTAATTTTCACCGTTCTGTAACAGGCTTTGCTATTATAATCAGTAAACCTCCCCCTGCCCATTTGAAAGATGTATAAAGTCAGAAGAAGTGGGCAAATCATTCAAAAACTAAATAAATAATAAAAATTGAAGCCCAAATAAAAGTTGCTAGGAAATGGCCATTCTATAACATATCAAACGTTAACTTAAAGGTGAACTCCCCCATTTTTCTTGATATTCCTGTGTCTTGAATAACCTACCTCCGTGTGCCTACTCATGACTGTTAGGCTTGATAAAGGGTCCAGTTGGGCCCGAAACGTTGCCCTCTGTGTGTTTGTATGGGCTAAATAAAACACTGAAGATTTTTCAACATTACTGGTGTGCTACTGGATTTTCTCTATCTACTCATGACTGTTAGTTGACATGGACAACATGTTGTTTCCTCTTTGTGAGAACCCCCATCACTATAAATAAATCAATGCCATCAACAAGACAAGAGGTCTCCTTTCATAAAAAATAAGAACCATCATAGATTTACTTCTCTAGAAGTTGCTGAGGTCCACGCTGACCTAAACCATTACACTTCCTGGTTCCATGTTCCATCTGGCAATTTAACTCCGTGAAATTACATTTGACCGTTACTTCAGCTATTTGAAAGAGTTCTTAGACTTTCCTACATGCCGTACTATATGGTGAGATGTGTTTAAATTGTATCTAGTAATTGTGTTAAACCATTGTTCCTCAATTATTTAATAGATACCCTCTGTCAATAAATGTTGTAGCCCTCCATTAGTCCTTACTGGCAAATTGTGTAGTTAAGACCAATTAAAAATCAGCATAGCTCTAATTTGAAACCACAGAAAACTTGCTTTACACTATAGTGATGCTTTAGGTCATGTCTCAGCCCTTCATTAAGCATCAAACTGTCATACATTACTGCCAACTGTATTCTCCAGAGAGCAATTTAGAAATATTGATGGGAGTTCATTCTGTAGTTTGATTGAGAGTAATTAAAAATTTGGCAATTCTGATTGATTTGGATAGAATTAAGGTGGGAATTAGTCACTTGGCGATGAATGAGAACATCAACTACGACAAGAAATTGCACATCAGAGACCACCATGCAAGATAACTGTTTAGATCAAATGAGGCCCTCAAATCAGCTTGTAATTCATTCAACATTTTGTTTTGGAAAAAACTTTCCAGTGCAATTTTGGGAGACTTTCAGTTTTAAGAGGAATAAGAATTTTGCTAAATTTTTAGTGCCTTTTATCATTACGTACATTAATGTACTTAATGATAAGTACATTAAGTACATTTTGTTTGAATGATATTAAATTCCAAATTAAATCAAGTGATCATTAGTTACAAATACATACAGTACATGCTGGGGAAGTACATATTTTTTCACAGTTTTATTCCATTTATTTATTTTTTTCTTCCAGATCGTCTGATTATGGAACTACATACACAAAATTAAACCTACAGCCCGGGATCACTACAGTGATAGACAACTTCTACATCTGTCCAACGAACAAGAAAAAGGTAGGACAGACCTGTGTTTTTCTCTAGCTGAGAGTCATTTGTATTGAGATATAAATGTATGTGATAATGTATGTAATAATATACCTTACAAGCATTGATTCCTGAAAAAAAAGAGTGTGTTTGGGCAGCGTTCTCTGAACTGGGCTTTTTGGAAGTTGCTTATGAAGATAATCAAATTTGGGCCTTCACTGCAAATCAAACTTAGAAGAGGTCTGAGTGACTGTAGTATCAGGTATTGCTATTGTTTTTCAAGTAAAACATCAACAATCTACAGGAATTTATAATACTATTGGTGCAAAACTGAAATGTTAAAGGAGACATATAGCATAACCAAACCTCCCATCAATCACATGGGTAATAATTTATAATTAGGCTGGGTGTGTCCCTGCCAGAAGCATAGTAGGAGGGGGACAGCCAATCACAGCCCTGCAGTCACACAAGTAAAGACAGGCTTGTTATGTTTTGGTAGCCGAGGATGAGTAGAGTATAACAGTGCTTTATTAGCAGGTTCATGCAGCCATTTACACTTCAACTCTAATACTTTAAAACTGTCTAGAAAGTATTATGTACACAATATAATGCTTGTGCACAGTGACACCTACAGGCCCTTTGTATAAACACCACAAGGCTTCATTTGCCTATTGGGTCAGCCTAGCTCCTGATTGGTTCTGATCCCACGGTGCAGTGTGCTTAGTGCCACCAGCTCCCACTGCACAGCCTGGGAAAGGAGGCAGCAGGAAATAGAACAGAGGGATGGGACTAGTAGGCTTTATGCAGAATTGTTTAATAAATCAACCAGAAAACTACTTTTTTAAGTACATTCCTTCTATATTTTTAAGAGTGTAGTGCTTTGGCACAATCTTGTTTTTTACACAATATGTCTCCTTGAAGGCAACCCTTTTCACATGCTGCAATATAAACATTTTACTACACACTGCAGTGAGCTAAGTGACATTTAACAAACAATGCAGCAAAATGCAATGTGCTTGTTTAAAAAATGCAACTGTGGAAAAATAACACTATCCAAATCAATCATTAAAAATTAGAGGTCTGCATTTCACGACTTGGATAACAATATTACAGGAATTGAAAAGAAAGTTATTAAATTATCCCTATATTAAATCTTCCCTAAAATCATCTTTTATTTTTTTTTTTTAACAAGAAGCTGTCATAGTTTTCTAATAATAGCTCACTCATATCTTGGTTTCCTGACAGAAAATGTCACACTTTGAGGATATATTTAGACAAAATGAGTCACGTTGGCTAAGAAATGTGAAATAATGGGAAGTTTTGAATAGAATGGCGTACGGTTTGTTCAGACTGGGTGCTATTGTGGCAGCGTACATTGTTCTTTAAAGCCGCACATAATTCTCAAGACATTCTGAATTAATTTCATAAACAGTTTTTATAAAATCCAGATGAAAAGGAGTGTTCCCATATTTTATCAGGTGCTGTCATCTCACGTAGGGCACGGTTGTCCAGAGGAACAAAAAGAAAGATTGCTTGAACGACAAGGCGACAATAAGTGCAAACGCTGTTATTTCAGTTACTGTTGGCAGGATGGAGGTGTATCCAATTAAAATGAAAGGTGGAGATTGGCATGGAAATCCACATCAAACCATGCCAAGTACTGACTCATTCATTCATTGCTCCTGTTCAACACCAAGCCTGAAATCTAAAGGGAGAACGTACAAAAGAAAGAAATATTTTGCCTTTGTTAATATTGTTGCTGCAGACCCCAGAGAGTGATATTGTTGTGCTTTCATCAAGTGTGGACAAGTCTTAGATAGTCTCTTCAGTATTTATTTGGGGCTTGATGAAATGAAATGGAGCCGTATTCTAAAAAGTGCAGTTGGGGGGTTTTAACCTTTCCCCATCCCTTATTTTAGGGCGAATTAGGACTAGATCAGTAGTTTGCACTTTTTAGTGCATATAAACCATTCAGTTAACCATTCCATGGTTAGGCATATACACACAGCACAAACATTGGTCAGCAAGTGAGCAATGAGAACAGTGCAGAATATAAATAGGGAATCCCAGCTTTCAGGCCTTATCATAAATGGAACCTAAGGGCACGTGTCTAGCCCCTGAGTATATACACTTGGTTCCCTAATTATGTTCAATAGTCCACCCATGATCCTAGTTCCACTAATACTCCTTACCAGTCCTCGATAAATATAAATATAGTTATTTATTATTCCATTGCTGTACATACTCACAGAGAATTCCAGATTTTATTCTTTTAGTTTATGAAAGTTTGCTGAGGGTTTGTATGTTATCATTAATTTCCATTTACATATTAATGTTGGAAAGTGGTATTCCTGCTCAAAGTTCTGCTAATAATGAGAAATCTAGGTAAATTCAATAGTTTTGAATACGTTTTTGTCTTTCATGAGATGAAGATGAACACAGATCCACAGGACTTTGAAATTTGTTAGTAGACACACACTCATGTGCAATGTGTATGTACAACAAAAGGTTTGGAAAGGGGCACAGAGGGTATAAGGGGGTTTGGTAACAAAGAAAAGCGATGTTCAACATTAGACCCTGTGTCTGAACGAAAGCAGTAAATGATTTCATATTTTGTCATAGAATCCTAAGATCAACTTAAAAATTTCAACAAGAGAGTAATGAATTTTCAAAATTATTATTTTAAAGAAATTGTATTTAAGAAGTAGAGGAATCAGTACAAAACAAAGCCTGTATTATTCTCTTGAACACCATCTCAGAGAAAAGAAAAGGCTAATTTATACAAAATTTATTTGCAGTGAATTTATTGCAGTGGCTGTCCAACTATTTCATTGGCTTGGCTAGAAGTTTTGGATGCATATAATTGCAACCCTATAAATTATAAGCAATATAAGGAGAGGTATAGATTTCTCAGACAGGACAGGAATGATACAGTAGGTGCTTCCAATTGGGCAAAGACATGTTTTTGTTAAAGGCGTCTACAATATTTAGCCATTGTTCTGAAAGAGAAAATATATGGAAAATAATTACACTTCCAAACAGAGGTCAGTGAATCTGTCATATAGCTAATACCCTGACTTGATATCATGACGTGTCTGTACTCTGCTTGATAAGGTGCATATAGTTATGAAAGTCTGCTGCTGCACACCTCAATGGTTCTTCAATTAGCATTATTTTTTAGCATTTGTAGATTTTTGGCATACTTTCTAGACAGGGAATTTCCTGCTATAATAGTTATGGCTATCTGTGGTTATGATGGGGCCCACTGGGAGCCTCATATTGAATAGCGCCTTTGTGAAAGGGTACAAAGTCATTAAAGTACAGTATTCACTTGATCCAATGCACATGCTTTACTTATGAGGCTGGCATGAACAAAGGTAAATGTTACTGTATTAAAGGCCAGTTGGTGCCCCAATTAAGTTGTACATCTTAAAGACTGCTTTAGGACCCTGATCAAATCAGACTTTCCAGGATTCCATTAGAGACACATATCTTTTTAATCAAAACCAGCAGTATTTTTGGTGTAGATTCAAAACAATGTGGTATCCAGGTGCGCAGGCCCCAGTCTTGTGGAAGGTAAACCATATATTTTCTTGAAGACAATGGACTGGCATAAACTAGACCACCGCTATCAACTGGTGCTGTTAAAAAAGAAAAAAACATTCCAGACTTATAAGCTTTAGGCCTTTAATGATTAAGAGGGCACTTGATAGGGAGCTTCGTTGGCACAATGTTTTCCATTAGATACAGAATATACCATAAGCTTATTTGACAAATGGCCCTTCTGTTTTTGAAATACTGTCAGCTCCCCTGATATGCACAGATTATGCAAACTGGATTTTGTATTTTCATTGGGAAATAATTTGGGTAGTGTGGGCTAAGGAGAGTCATGAAGGTTGGGTTGTGATAGAATAAGGTAGACCTTTTGGTGCCAATGGACGTGCATCTGGAGATCTACTTTGCAAATTGGCCTCTAAGCAGCAAATTAGGATTCTACAAATATACAGTATTGGTTAAGTAAAGCAGAGATGTCAACCATCTAAAATTGAAGGCTTCTATAATACCCCAGCCATGGCTCCAGCCTGGTATTTGAATTTAGGAGACTCCTTAAAAATCCAGGAAGAGAAGCATTGTGTACTGTATATTGCCGCTACAGAACCTGTGTTTATTATGAGTCATTATATAGGATTTAGGCATCATTTTCAGTATCTTTGTAACCTACAATGCATAACAATCCCTTGCTCTCTCAAGCATAAAAATAAAAAAAGAACAAGTCAATTATACCTTGATTTTAAGATGTGTGTGTTTGTTATTATGGCTAAGCTGCTTCATCGCTTTGTAGCAGGACTGTAGTTTGATGTGAGGGGTAACCCACATGTGATATTACAGCACTCTAAATAGAAAGCGAACCACAATGGATAACACTCATGTCCCTGTGATTATAAGATATCGGGGGTGAATAATTGACAGCCACTAGATTGCTTTCCCCGTGAGTAAGGCTAGGTTCCTTTTGTAGAAGCCATTAACATGTATTTTCCCTTAACTTGCTAGCGTGTGAGGTGCTGACAGCTTGTATTTCTCAGAGAAGCACAAAACGGCACATTGGAAAAGCCATTATCTTACTGCTAGTGCTCACCTGTCAGTTCCGACTAACCCCTGACAATAGCTATGCTATACAGCTAGATAAGCTTGCCATACCAAGTTGACACTACACCTATCCATTAGGATGGAAAAGAAAAGATTGTGCCGTGGCACTCGCACACATTCCCGTAAACACAACTATCCCTTTTCCAATAATGAAAAGGTTTAAGGCAACGTGTTTTTCTGCCTGTAGATGAGAGCTATTAGGAAGGTGTAAAGAGGAAGAAGATTGCTAGTTGCCAATGAAATATTATGGGGTAGACTGAGAACGCACAAATACTGGAAAGTAGGAAACATATTCTGCTGTCATTTTTCCATCTTTGTTAAGAACCATTATTATCTTTTGGTGGACAAGCGCAGATAAACACAATATATTCCAGAGGTGCTAATTCATGGTAGACGCCAATTACACTGAAGTTTCTTTGTCGTTAGTAGGGCCTGCTTTGACAAAAACATTCTTTGAAACCATACTTAACATGAGAACCAGCCTACTTCATGGATCTGTGCTTGCAAATAATATTAGAAATATAAAGATTTATGATTTATTTATATTAAATCAATTGTTGAGCAGCACCTTCCTAAACTGTGGAGAGGTGAGGTTTAGTTGATAGTCAATATACACCTGAAATGGTGTAAAGTAAAATCTTGTGTGTGTGAACAAAAGTCAGTGGATCCTGGTTCCCATAATAATGGTCCTCATATCCCCTATATATATATTATTTATGCTCCCTCTGTTTTTAAATATTTGTGCCCATACCTCCCTCCCCCAAGTTCCTGGACCTGTATAGTGGCTATTCCTTGTCAACTGATGCACCAACAAGAGCTGTCACCAGGTTTTATTAACATGGTGTTTTTAGGCATTGCCACGTCTTTGCTTTGAGGACTATTAATCTGTCTAGATCAGTTGTTGCCAAACTTTGGGTCTAACCCCTAGACCAGTGATCCCCAATCAGTAGCTCGTGAGCAACATGTTGCTCTCCGTCCCCTTGGATGTTGCTCTCAGTGGCCTCAAAGCAGGAACTTATTTTTGAGTTCCAGGCTTGGAGGCAAGGTTTGGTTGTATAAAAACCAGGTGCACTGCCAAACAGAGCCTCACATAGGTTGACAATCCACATAGGGGCTACCAAATGGCCAATCACAGCACATATTTTGCACCCCAAGAACATTTTTCATGTTAGTGTTGCCCCCAACTCCTTTTACTTCTGAATGTTGCTCATGAGCTCAAAAGCTGGGGACCCCTGCCCTAGAGGGTAGGTGGGGGGCATTGGAGAAGTGGTAGGGGTGGCTCAACCTGAAGGTTAAAAGTCCACCTTGAAGGTCAGTTGGTTTGAGATTTGGGATGAATATGTATTTGTTAGAGTTATATAACAAACCACTTCCTTAGAAATCCTTGGCTATATGTGTAATCACATTGAAAATAATGATATTACTTATGAGAATATAGGGGTCAATTACCATTGAACTGAGATGTAAGTATAGAACACTAAAGAGGGGAGAAAGAGTGCACCCCTTCATTCAAAAAGCACTTACAGTAGAACCCCCATTTTTGCACCCACTGATTTTAAGTTTCCCCTCATTCTACATTGTTGTTTTGTGGTTCACCTATATATTATGCATAGTACATTTCCCTCAATTATTTTTTTTTTGGGTCCCCTGAAAAACTTAAAATGGGGGTTCAACTGTATTCCCATTACGCCCATTTTCTGGTATTTTAAAATGCCTTGGAGCTCACAAGTAACCCCTTACTTTTCTCAGTATGATGTATTTCTCTATTTTGTCTTTGGGGTTAAGTTTCCTCTGATTAGTTGAAAGTAAACTTTGAACCTATGAACTATATGTGAATGGTGCTGTACCAAAAATGATGGTTATGATTTTCATCAATTGCAAAGCATAAAGTACAATGCCTACTCATACAGTAGCAAGCATAACGAATCCCTGTTCTCCTAATACACATTCTGCATGCATAATCTCTACCACGGCATGTTGGGAACTTGTGCAGAAACCAGCATTAGCTCTATTTTAATAAATGACCCCAGTAAATATGACCATGTAAGCTATGTTCTCTGATCACAGGCTTTGGTAGATTAATATTATGCTTTGCAGCAATTTCTTTACGAATAACTGGGCAAATAAAATAAGTCATTTTAAGACAGCTTTAGTTTTAATTTCTACCGAGTATTTTTGCCCTTCATTTAATAGGCAATGTTAGCTTGCACATAAAACAAGTGTTTTATTTATGACTTGTTTTCACTGGAGGAGAAGGATTCATTTGCTGTAGTATATTGAATCCTATGTATGAAACGAATTTTGCATTCCGCACTTTTTTTTCCTAGCGACGTGATTCACGAGGTGAAATAACTTTTAATCAACTTTTATTGTTTTTATAGGGGGGCTTTGTATAAGTATTTTAATTTTTTATATACACATTTGTGCATAATTTATGGGTAGTAAAATTATATTTTCGTTCGGGCTTAGGCCGAGATGTGCAATGTGTGTTTCACTTAACAACCTTGAAGTGTGACCTTGTGTACTTGCTTTATGGCTAAGCACTTAAATGAGATAAATGGGAAATGATAGACGCAAAGATCCGATCGTACAAATCCCTGATTCGTACAATTTTCGGACTGTGTGTGGAGAGTCCCGTAATTTTTCGTCCAATGGAGATCAGTTGTTCACTAGCTTTTTTCGGACATAACTTTCGTACGATTGCTGTCAGGGGCAGAACATTGGCTGATCTGTTCTTTTTCTACTTTATTTGATCTGAAAGGTTAGTGGCAGGTCGGGAGATGGGGAAGTCTTTAGATCTTTGCATCTATGGGCAGCTTAAGGCTATGGTAAATTAGAGCTCATGAGATTTATCATATACTCGCTCCCGTTGAGACCCTCTACATTAAGATGTGAACCATTGCAATGATGTGCAGGCAGGGTATTGTTGAACTACTAGTATATAGCAGTACATAATAAAGAGGTGCCAGTGGCTCTTAACTTAACCATAGAACTGTTTTATTAAACAAAGTCCTCATAGGAGTTATCAGAATGATGCAGGAACATAGACATTCATAGATAGGCATATACTCACAGCTTACACAGAGGCACTCCCATATTTCAGGCCTTATCCAAAGTGGAACCCAAAGGGCACTTCTTACTCCCACTCGTGTAACTCATAGAAGGTCACAGGCTCCTAAAAGCAATTAACTGATAATAACTATTAATTACAAGAAACAGTAATCAATAATGAGATGCCACTTCTTTTCTCTAGTTCATGGCATCCGAAATATGAGGTCTCCTCTTACTGGTGCCCCTAATAGCGATATCCCGGAGATTAAGAGCATAGTTCTGGGAAACAATCCGGTGCCACATTGAGGAGTATTGTACCTGCTTAACACATTTTTATCAGGTGATGAATTTCTCCAACAAGAAAGGTGGATTTAATAAGACATCCACCTTTTCCGGGTATAGTCAAGATCTGCCATGGTCAACCCCTGACCATTTTATACTCTACTACAGTGGTCCAGTCCACCCCATAGAGCAGTGATCCCCAAACAATGGCTTGCTAGTAACATGATCTGTTCTTATCAGATGGCCAGATGGCTGGCAGTATGAAAGCCTGAGGTATTGTAGCCCCAGTATGTATCTCTGGGGGTGCCAGACTCACTACGAGCGACACTAGCACATTGCACTTTAATGCTTTTATCTGTTTTATTCTTTGCTCTTGCCTTTGGCCCTGCACTAAGGCTGGAGCAGTAAGGCTGGAGCCTTAGAATGGCATTTTAGCACTTTTCTTTAGCACTTTTTTATATATGTTTTTTTATGTGTGTCTATACATGGATCCTGTTCACTGGGAACTTGGTGTGCAACAGACCCTTGGCACAGGGAGGGAAGCTGTGCCGGACCCCTTGGAGAAAATAGCTATGAGGTGAAGGAGAGTGTGAAGACCCTTGCCCCTCAGTACCTTTTGGCCCAGGAGGTTGGGGATTCAAGGAGCTCTCCCTAAACACCCTAAACTTTGGGTGAAGGTTAGTGATGGGCGAATTTGTCCCATTTTGCTTTGCCATGAAATTCACGAAATTCCCAGGAAATTCACAAAACAGGCAGAAAATTGGGGGAACGCAAAATTTGACGGCAGCGCTGGCAAAAATTCCAACGCTGGCGACATTTGTCACACCTTAAAGTCATTGGGTGTCTGTAAATTGACACTGTCGAATTTTCACTGCAATTTTGCGAATGTATTCGCTGGAGGCCGAACGCGGACATTTGCCACAAATTCGCGTGTGCTGAATAAATTCGCCCATTACTAGACTTTTGGCCTAGAGCTTTTGGGGTTTTTTTAGAGCCCATGCTTTTTAAGGTAGGACTCTTGGAATGCACCTTGTATTCTGCACTGTGCACTTTGGGGTGATAGAAAGCACAACCTCGGGCTTTCAATATAAGAAAAAATGTTGCTCACCAACCTCTTGGATGTTGCTCTCAGTGGTCTCAAAGTAGGTGATTATTTTTGAATTTTTGGTTTGAAGGCAAGTTTTGATTGCATTGAAATTAGGTGTACTGCCAAACAGAGGCTCCTATAGGCTGCCAATCCACATAGGGACTACCAACAGCCAATCACAGCCCATATTTGACATCCTCAGGGACTTCAATTTCATGCTTATAGTTGCATTACATTTGAATGTGACTCACGGGTAAAAAAAAGTTGGAGGTCACTCTATGGAGACCCCTGCAATAGAGTGACCTGATAGGAAAACATTTCTGTATCAGCTATTCATTAATAGTTCAAAGCTTCCATGGTGGAAACAATGAGTGCTCAACTCCAAATATCTTTCTAAATTACCAACTAGTTTGGGTTTCAAGGGTATCTAAAATGTATTATTCTTAAATCTCACTTCAAATAGACTTCAGGTTGAACCTGCCTGCCCCAAGCCCCTACGGGTCAGCAAATCGGTGTCAGGGGGACAATGGCATGGGTGAATTTCCTGATTACTATGGTTTTGACAGTACTCAAGTAAGCACACATGGAGGGCAAGGGGGCAGCAAAGGTTGAGTATTGTTTGTAACAGAGGCTCTAAACTGGCATAAATCACAAGGTTGTGGCCTATACATTCTCCATCTTAAATGCAAGAGGGTCCATCTGTGGCTGTATACCAAGATGCTAAGTGCAATGCCTTCTGTACTCTGCTATAGTAAGTTGGCTTTTATATTTGGCATGAAAAAAAATCATATCCAAAGCCCATCACAGAGAGGAGTTCATCCTTAATTAACAATTTATATCACTCTGCTTGTTACAAGGATTGACTGGATCATGGGCCATTTCATTTAGAGAGCGGCTTGTAGGAGCTTTGTTGATTTTTAATTTTCCTTCATTGATTTTCAGCATCCAGAGAGCACTTGTTCTGTAATGGCTCTCCGTGCTGGTGTTTGCTTGCAGAATGAAGTGAAGGATAAATGGTATTTAGAACAGTGTCTCTCCCAGGGCCCGTCCTTACATCCTGAGGCTGTTGGCAGCGATACTGCAATGTGGGAAAAGTTCTACAAAAGTCTATATGGTTTTCCCTTACTCTCAGACTCTAAAAACAGATTTGTACTTCCTTTCTAAAGCTACTGCCAAAGAACAGAGGGAAGTCTGAAAATCAAAGAAAAATCCCCATTGTCATTAGAAAAGATCCCTTGTGAAGTCATTAATTAAAGGAAAGCTGATAGCTGAAATTGTAATTATAGAAATAGTTAAAACAGAGTTGGACCTGGAGTATAAATATATTTCTTTCAGCATGTATCACAGGGAATGGGAAATATGTGATTTTTTATTAAGGAAATGAAAGTCTATGGTAATATGTATTCAGTAATAGATATAAATGTAAAGGGCAATACGGCTCATTTACGAATGCAGTTGCAAGTAATGATGAGCGAATCTTTCCTGTTTCGTTTCACCGAAAAACTTTTATGCACGCAACTATTTTAACACGTGCACATTTTTTCTCCAAACACATTAAAGTTGATGGGTGTTTTTTTGTTGCAGCAGATTTTTCTGCTGTGAATGTTTGCAGCAGTTTTGCGAAAAAATTTGCAGGTGGCGAAGTATGGAAATTTGCTTGGAATCCATGCCTGGTGAATAAATTCGCCCATCACTAGTTGCAAATGCTTAAGTGAATACAATCTTTGCACGTATTGACGCTTTTCATTAAAGATACTTGCGTCCAAATACATTTCTTGTGCTTTCATGCGACAGAAGCCATTGTGACCTGCTTGCTTTGTTTGTTGAAACACATGCAAGTGCCCCTATTGATGCAGGGGACCCTGAAGCTACCACCACCCTGAATGTGGGGGTTAATACCAGGGTTCCTATGGCAGGTTGCATCAATAGGTGCAGGGTCGAACTGGGTAGGTGGGACACCGGGAATAACCCGCTGAGCCCCTGGCTCTTGTGGGCCGCAACCAGCCCAGATCTGCACCCTGCACCTCTGTAGATTTTCCTGCCGTGCATGCAATTGAGCACATGCCCATGCGCTGGGGTGCTCCACCAATGAGGCGAGTTTCAACTCGCCTCAGGCGGCAGCACCTGGTACCTTAAAGAGCCGGAATTTCCGTTTTTTAAACTGGAAATTCGGTTTTACTAGTGCGACTGCAATTGCTCTGTCTGCACTAGTGCTCTTGCCTTCCTTTCCCGATAGGTAAGCCGGCGAGGGGGGGGCTGTATAACACTCCTTCTTCAGAATTTGAATTGCATACACGCGAGTGGCGTGTACGCGTGAGATGGGCCCGCAGGCCGGAGGGGTGTAAAATAGGGTGTAAAATAATCACAAAGGAAACATCATAGAATTATTGATAGCGACCACTGGCGAAACTATAGAGGAGGCAGACCCCACAATCATGGGGGGGCCCAGGGGAAATGGGGGTCCAGACAGCAGTGTCTGTTTCCGCTCTAGTTACAAAATTAAAGAAGAAATTAATGATATCCCCCTCTCCAGCTTTTTTACACCTGGGCAGGGAGCGGAGGACACCGGTGGTTGGAGGGCTGGGTAAGTGGCCACACAACAGGCAGATGCCAGCTTGTTATGCCACTGATAGCAACGCTAGCCCAGAACATGCACTCCTATGAGGCTCCAATTACAGTATACTGGAATTGTGGGGGGCAAACACTGCATTTTGGGTAAAGAACATGGTGAGTTGCATGTGTAACTGCACTTTTCACACTGCACTTGTGATTCTAAATTACCCCTAATGTTTCTGGCCATAAACAGACATTTTTTAATGAGACTTTGACACCTCATAAGGTTTTATAGCCAAATGTTAATCTTAGAGCAGTTGGGTCAGCAGCAGATTATTATTTCTGGTCTATGGCCATAACTGATCAGGTAGTAGAGGGGTAACCCACTAACCCTCCAATACCAGGTTTGCTACACGTAACCGAGGTGGGTGAAGATAAAAAAAATAACTGGATCTGCAGCTGCCACCCTGGGCATGGGCATTTGTGAGCATTTGTGCATTCTGCAAACCCTGTTTGGTGTCTGGTGTGTTTAAAATGATCCTTGACAGACCTTGATAATGTCTTGAATAATGGGCCCATAGTCAAAAGAAGATGTTCAGAGACTTTAATCTCGCCCTCCACTCTGCTTCTGTCTGTGACTGACAGTTATTGAGAATTATGAAAATTATGTGATGATGTTGACAGTAGAAACATGCTACACATGTCAGTGGTAGTTCAGCATATAGAGGGCCACAATATTAAAGAAATTGATGTGCAATGCCTATAATTATACCATTATTAATCAGAAAAAAAGTATAAAAAAAATAATGAATGAAGGGAGAAAAATACTCACAGTTCACCCCAGTCCATGGGTGCAAAAATCCAAAAGAGCAAGAAGCTGTGAGTTTCTCCAAAAGTAAAGACCAAGGTTAAGATAAAAAATTCAAATAATTTATAAATAGTCTATGAGTAAGTGCCCCAGTAGGCACTAAACGCATTAGGCGGTCATCTGTATGTCCCAATAAATGATTTGAATTTTTTATCTTAACTGTGGTCTTTACTTTTGGAGAAAACTCCCAACTTCTTGCTGTTATAGAGGGGCCACAGCCTGCCCATGGCTAGTTTATCCCTTGGTGGTGTCCATCTTTAGTCATCCTCTTTTATTTATGTTCTGCCAAAAGCTATCTCATT
The DNA here is from genome assembly GCA_038501925.1 of Xenopus petersii. Classification (NCBI taxonomy): domain Eukaryota; kingdom Metazoa; phylum Chordata; class Amphibia; order Anura; family Pipidae; genus Xenopus; species Xenopus petersii. Next base: position 25,458,164 of record CM076672.1, on the reverse strand, counting down.
ACACCAACAGGTACGGTATTTTATTTCTCCTTTTGTGACATTAGGACTAAAGATACATTTAAAAAACAGCAGAGTAATCCGTGACAGCTTCCATCTGTGGAAAGGTCATTGTTATTATCACAAGCGCTGAATGTTTCAGCTAAGGTCATGTCTTCACCTGCAGAGGCTGCTAAATTATTTATTTCCTCGCATTTTGGCAATCTTACCCTTTACGTAAACAAGTCGGATTTCGGAATTAAAAATGGCACACGGCGCTATTCCTTTGTCGGGAAAAGCTGGGGGTGTCAATGTGAATTTAATTGCATGTGGCACTCTGATGATATGTTCCACAGAGTAACTGCCAAGGCCATTTATTCATCCAGTTTGTCGCCTCCTGACCTTCATCGCTTCTCAGGCAGTCGACAGACTTGATGACAATCACCCTTATACACTCGTTCCCCCTTGTTTAGCCTAATTCAAGAATCTGCAGAAACTTCTACAGCTCTATATTTGAATTACAATATTTAATATAATCATTAATATGTAAGAGCTCCTTTACTGATCACAAAAACGTATTTGTACCCACAAAGCAATTCCCCCCCCAGCATTCCAGCGTAATAGTAGGTGCCACAGGTTGACTGCAGTTTACCAATGCAGATAAAAATTAGTAGCCACATTGGTAATTCATGTGCATGTTGTATTCCGGCATGGGTACAAATTGCACAAGTGTGCGATTCACAAGGTGCAAGTAACTTGTGAGTGCAATGTGCTAATAGAGACCTTTCAGTAACATCTCCTTGAAGGGGACCTATCCAACATAAAAAGCTGTATAATAAAAGTCCTTTTCAAATTAAACATGAAATCCAAATTCTTTTTTTTTTTTATTAAAGCATTCATAGCTGTTGTAAAACCACAACAAAGTCCAATACAAATCTTCGGCAGTTACTCGCAGCTAAGGTCCCATAGAAGTTAACAGGAGCTTCTCTGATCCTATTGGATCTTTTTGGACCAAGGTCTTTTAGATTATTTTTTTTGCTAGTAATTATCTGAAAAACTTGAATTTTTAGAGATTTTAGAGGTGTTCATGAAACACAGAAAAAAAATCGCCAGCGCTTGGTCTAACCTATAATCTGGAGTTGACCAGCTGCTATAAACGATAAAGAGCCAATATTTGTACACAAAGAGAAACGTACATATTTAGGCCAAAGTGTGGTACTAACACCTCATTTTTTGTAGTAATTATTTTAAAAGGCAAAGCGTGCGCTGGCAATTTCTCTCTTTCTCTTTAGAGCTTTTCATACTTGTATTCGGATCAGGGTTTTTTTCCATTCGAACTTTTTATTTTTGGATATTTTAATAAATTACCGTATATACTCAAGTGTAAGCCATCCCGAGTATAAGCCTAGGTACCCAATTTTACTTCCCAAAACTGGGAAAGCTTATTGACTCATATAAGCCTAGGGTGAGAAATGCAGCAGCTTCTGGTAAGTTTCAATCAAAAAATTGAGGGTTTCTGCTCCCATTGGAGGTCCCCGCGTCTCATTTTTGGATGCCGGCGACTATTCTTGGACGTGGGCAAATATTCTTGGAGACTATTCTTGTACGCCGGAGACTATTCTTGGACCCCGGCGACTATTCTTAGGCGCCGACGACAATTCTCTAAAAATCTCTAAAACCACTTAGATGAGAATATTAATAAATGGGTCTCCCCATTTTTCCCAACAGCCAGCAACATGAATATTCATCATTTTGCAGTTATGACGGCATTGCAGTTCATTTGCATCAATGAATGTACTTATTTATCGGAGTAGGGTGAAGTGCTTTGTTACTATCAGTTTAAAGGAGCATGTACCCAGTGTCGGACTGGCCCACTGGGATACCAGGAAAACTCTTGGTGGGCCCAGGTGTCAGTGGCCCTCATGCTGCTAAACTTTTGGCCTGTTTCATGGCCATTCCCTATTTTTATGAGAACAAAGAGCCCAAATAGGTGGAATAATAGATTATAGTATGTAAAGAAAAGAGACTAAGTGAATAGAGGTTGAGTGAGGAGAGGAAGAAAATAATATTGAGAGTGGGCCCCTGATCTAAAAACTTTTGGTGCGCCCCTGGTCTAAGGTTTTTTGGTGGGCCACTGGTTTCCCAGTTCGACACTGCACGTACCTTCCTGAATGGTATCAATGTGTCAGTTTTAAACTATTTAAAGGGCATGTAAAGGCAAAAAAATAAAATCCCATTTTTACTTTCTTGAATAAGAAACCTATCTCCAATATACTTTAATTAAAAGATGTGTACCATTTTTATAAGAAACCTGACTGTATGCAGTGAAATTCTCCCTTTATTTACTGCTGTGGATAGGAATTGTCAGACGGTCCCTAACTGCTGAGCAGGGAAACAATCATACTTATGTACAGCAGGGGGAGCCCCAGCCTTACTTCCCAGCCATGCAGAACTCAAGCAGCTTTGTTTATGACGATCCCTAAGCAGCCCAGACCACACTGAGCATGTGCACAGTCTTAGTCTTGCAAAGATGTTTAACAAAGTTACAAGATGGTGACCCCCTGTAGCCAACTTTGAAAGCATAAATTATTTGTTTGATTAGGCTTGTGGTGCAGTAAGTTCATGTTTATATTTGTATACAAAATACAGCATTTCTAGCCTTATTCTATTTTAGACTTTACATGCTCTTTAAGTCTTATGGTGTAAGAGAGTCACCACTAGTGAATTGCGGGTCGGGTAAAACCAGGCCCGCAACCGACCTGGATCTGCCCTCCAAAAACCTGAGCCCACCCGCATCCGACTTCTGAGTTCCTTTTATAGACCCGCCCGACTGATGATGTCACAAAAGGGGCAGAGCGAGAAGTCGGCATTAGAAGCTGGCGGTAGATCAGGAGAAGAGCTCAACCTGCCACGTGCCAAGAGGAGTGTGAGGTCGGCCGTCCCACACATCACTAGTCGCCCCCCATTATTGCTCATTATAGGAACATGTGCTCACCCCAGATGCTGTGCTCTGTCAGTGCAAAACAATGGCTGGCTGCTGCATTTATTGTACTTTTCACAGTATGTGGGACATTGTGTGTTAGTGCCTGGAGCAAGTATAGATGTGCATGTATAGCTGCAAGTACATTGGTGAATAGTGTCTTAATGATGCAATTTTGTGCTTTGCACTAAGACTCATGCTTGTAAATTAGCCCGGTATGGTTTTATGTAAACATTTCTGCCTTATTTTTTTTAAAAAAAAAAATTGGGTACAATAGAGTTAAACGAAAACAAAAATATTACTGGTATCTTTTGTAAGGTGTCCCTCATGAACATCAGGTGTGTGTTGCCTTTATTCATTCACTTACTGTATATCCCTTGATACATGGGAACAGAATGAAGTGGGCGGAATGTCTAGGTGAGAACATATGGAGAAACATATGGAGTGGGGAATAATGGAATGAGGTAATTCATGCCTGTTTTAGAACACCAGTGAGACAATGCAGGAGATCCCAAAGAACTACCAACAGAATCAGGCTTCTCTTAATTATTCCATGTTTGCTGTATTTACATCTCCCATTTATCACTGCATGTCATTGAGGCTCATGGGAGCAGAGAGTTCATTCAGTCAGCTGTTGCCCCACTGTGTGCCTATGGCCGGGGCTTCCTAGTGGTGTCTCATCACAGGACCTGGATTTCTCATTTGCCTCACTGATGTCAGACAGATTTGGCTGCCTGATGTCTCGCGTCTCCCCAGGGAACAGCCACTGTATATAATGTCAATAGTAGTTAGTGGAATGTTTCACTCACATATATCATTTCATTCACCTGCAGTCAAGAGATTTCTGTAAAGCCTAAAGCAGCTGGAGCTCTGCCTCTAACCTCGGTTCCTTCTGACAAATAAGTTCAGGCTCAGTAGAACTACCCAGAGCCGACACACAGTATTATGTTACCAACGGGTTATGGGTGCAAAATACACATAGTTTGCACAAAGTGCCATCATTGTACTCCAGTCCCTAAGAGGGATATCAATGAGCTGGAGAGAGTGCAGAGACTAAGAGCAACTAAATTGGTTAGAGGGAGGGAAGACTTAAATTATGAGGGGAGACTGTCAAGGTTGGGGTTGTTTTCTCTGGGAAAAAGGTGCTTGCGAGGGGACATGATTACACTTTACAAGTACATTAGAGGACATTATAGACAAATAACAGGGGACCTTTTTACCCATAAAGAGGATCACCGTACCAGAGGCCAACCCTTTAGACTAAAAGAAAAGAACTTTCATTCGAAGCAACGTAGGGGGTTCTTCACAGTCAGGACAGTGAGGTTGTGGAATGCACTGCCGGGTGATGATGTGATTAGTGATGGGCAAATTTATTCGCCAGATGTGAATTTGTTTGCCATTTCACCTTTTTGATGTCGGTGAATTGTCGCAGGTCTCAGAATTGCCGTTTCCCAAATTTTTCACCAGTTTTGCAAATTTCGCGGGATTCATGGCAAAGCGAAACAGGACAAAGTCGCCCATCACTAGTTGTGATGACTGATTCTGTTAATGCCTTTAAGAGGGGTTTGAATGATTTCTTGGACAGCTACCAGTACAAAAGCACATAAAGGCTCTGCACACGGTGGAGCTAAACACGCATGGGCCTGGGGCTATATTTGCAACCCTTTGCCTCTCCACAACACAATGGGGCAAATTCACTAACCGACGAAGCGCCTAACGCTAGCGTGAATGCACCAGCGTAGCGCATTTTCGTTAATTTGCCGATTCCCTAACGGACGCTGGCGTAAATTCACTAGTGTTACTTTTAGACAAATTCGCGCATCAGTGAATTTGCGTAGTTAAGTCCGTTGCGCAAATTCACTGATGCGCGAATTTGTCTGAACGCTACCTTTTACGCCAGACTTCCTTCGCCACCTCAGACCAGGCGAAGTGCAATAGAGTAGATAGGGATTGCATCAAAAAAAGTTAAAAATTTTTCTAAGTCCCAAAAAACGCTGGCGTTTTTTCATTTTTTATGGGTGATAGGCTGAAAAAGATTGAAAATTTTTTGGGGCTCCCCTCCTTCCCCCCTACATTTCCTAACTCATGGCACCTTAACTATACAGTGGGCACATGTGTAGGGCAAAATAAAAATTGTATTTGCTGTTTTGAAGGTTTCCCAGGCTTGTGTAGTGATGCTACATATACCTCCATTGTAACTTGAATTTGGCGCGTATGCAAATTAAGCATCGGTAGCGTAACTTTGCTTTGCTTTGCGAATTAACGCTAGCGCAACTTCGCAACCTTACGATTCCCCTGAGCGCAACTTCGGATTTTAGTGAATTTGCGTAGCGCTGGCCAAAATACGCCTGGCGAAGTGCGGCGAAGCGGACGCTGGCGCAACAACGAATCTCAGTGAATGTCCCACAATATCTCCTTGCTGATATTACACTTTGTCATCGCAAGTCCTCATGGAGTCTGGTGAAGTAGCACCACCCTCTGCCCTCCACAAACCGCTGGGCTCTGCTCAGTTATCAGGTGCAATTTGATGTTAATGGGTTTCATGTTCCACCCATTACTGCTCATAGTGCTTGAAGGCAGTATTAATATATGATTCCTATTGTGGTTGTGGGTTTTAAATAGATGCATGGGATTTATAAAATACAAGTATGAGATCTAGTGATGGGTGACTTTGTCCAGTTTCACTTCGCCTAAAAATTTGCAAATTTCCCACTAAATTCACGAAATGGTGAAAAATTAGCGAAACATGAATTTTGACCCTCATGTAAATTTTGTTGCCGGCGTTAAAGTCAATGGGCATCCGTAAAATGTTGACACATTTTATTTTGACACCGTTGAATTTACACTGCCGTTTTACACTTTTATTCGGCGGTGGCGAAACGCAAATTTGCTGCGGATTTGTGCCTGGTGTATTTATTTACCCATCACTAATGAGATCCATTATCTGGAAACCCGTAATCCAGAAAGCTCCAAAATACAGGAAGGCCATCTTCCATAAATGTCATTTAAATAAAGCAATTGAAATGTGTAAAAACATTTTCTTTTTCTCTGTAATAATAAAAAATACCGTGTACTTGATCCCAAAAATGATATAATGAATCCTTAATTCAAGGAAAAGTATAGAATCAATACAGCTCCAGACAGTAATTTTCAACTGCAACGTGTTTTATTCAGCAGTGCAGGCACACTACATGTTTCGGGCAGAGCCCTTTATCAAGTGTACAATATACAAAGCATTGTGGGATTAAATACCTTCCTGAGACCAGACCAACCACCTCCCCCTCTTAAAGTGACGGTGTGGAAATTACAGTGTTACCCAAAAAAAGCAGTCTCCTTGACTTTGGAGAATTGGATAATTGGACACTAGGAAATAATGAACTCTCAATGAAAGAAACTGAAATTCCAGAATTTTGGGTAACACTGTAATTTCCACACCGTCACTTTAAGAGGGGGAGGTGGTTGGTCTGGTCTCAGGAAGGTATTTAATCCCACAATGCTTTGTATATTGTACACTTGATAAAGGGCTCTGCCCGAAACATTTAGTGTGCCTGCACTGCTGAATAAAACACATTGCAGTTGAAAATTACTGTCTGGAGCTGTATGGATTCTATACTTTTCCTTGAATTATGCACATGGGGTGTAACACAGACACCTACTGAATCTTACAGCAATAAAGTGAAGAAATTGGAGGCTGAATCATACCTACTATAATGAATCCTTATTGGAGGAAAAACAATTGTATTAGGTGTATTTAATATTTAAATTATTTTTAAGTAGGCTTATGGAGATCCAAATTTCTAAAAGATCCCCTTTCTGTAAAACCCCAGGTCCCAAGCATTCTGCATAACAGGTCCCATACCTGTATTGTTCTTTTATGTTCTAGTATCAGAATATTGTCTCACTGTCCTTGGAAATCATTTAAAAAGGTGTTTTTTTCTTCGACTGGCATCATTGGCCTTGACTTCAAATACAGTAGATCCCTGATTTTACAATTTTTAACCAAGCAATTGAAGTGTGTAAAAATATTTCCTTTTTCTCTGTAATAATAAAAAATACGTTGTACTTGATCCCAACTAAGATATAATTAATCCTTATTGGAGGAAAAACAATTGTATTAGGCTTATTTAATATTTTAATTATTTTTAAGTAGACTTAAGGTACGGAGATCCAAATTACTGAAAGATCCCCTATCTGGAAAACCCCAGGTCCCAAGTATTCTGTATAACAGGTCCCATACCTGTATTGTTTTTTCATGTTCTAGTATTAGAGTATTGTCTCACTGTCCTTGAAAATCATTTAAAAGGGTGTTTTGTTTCTTCTTTGACTGCCATGATTGGCTTTGACTACAAATACAGGCGATCCCTGATTTTACAATTCCCAGGGAATGGGACCCAATGACTGTTAGGGGAAGCAGGGACTTGACGGGGCCTAGGAGTAGTGCCAAGGCCTGCCCTCTTTTTTCATTGCAGGGCTCTGATTGGCTGGAAAGGTTCTCGGGTTGCGGAAGGGTCAATGCAGCGATTGTGCTCACCATTCGGCACTGGGACGTGGAGGCAGCATCCCGCCCGCCCTCCCTGTATACGGGTTGGTTTAGTCGCAGTTGGCGGAGGGTACCTTTTCAAGGACCACCAGGGGAAGTTAAAAGGGGGTATTTAATAGGGAGTGGAAGTAGCCTGATAGGCTTGGGTCCCCTTGGGAAGGTTGACAGCCCAGTTTAGGGCTTGGGAGAAATGGAACAGAAACCTATCTTGGCAGTTTCGGTACAGCCATCCCATCCCTATTCCTCTTTCCCCCGGAATGTTAAAAGTTTGTTATACAAACAGTGTGTAAAATGTTAAAATGTCATACAGGTTAATTATTATTATTCTGTTTAATAAACAACGGCGGCCATCTCTTTCCAAACCAGTGGTGTACATGTGTGTTATTGGGGTAGGAGCTATGTGGTTGGGGGGCAAAAGGGAGTGGTGTAGAATCGACACTGCACCCGTCATGGTATCAAAACGTAAAATCTAAGGGGGAAAACTGTTCCTGTATGGGGCAGCGAAAAAACTGTTATTTCAGGGGAAAATTCTGAGTATGCACAACTGGTTTTCTACTGTACCTACTGTCATTGTTATACTTGCAGAGTTTAAACTTGCAATATCTTATATTATATTATGATATTATTCCGCATTTCAGCAGGTTGCCCTTTTACCAATCTTTATTTTTTTTCAGCCCCAGCGACAGTTTAATGAGGAGCTATAAGTTACATATTTGTCCAATTAATTCTTTAACTGCTTGCGGCCAGGAGTAACCTTACACAACATATGGAAGTTTGGCCTTCTGGGGATGGAATCTTACAGACACAAGCGACTGCAGGACATCCCCCCAATCCACATACACACACCACTGTTCTCTATTAGCGGAAGTCACTAATTGCTCAGTGTTCCCAGTGACAGAGAAAGAATGTTTTCAGGGCTCGCTGGCCTCGCTCTCTCTCTCCCTCGCTCTGTTCTTAGACAGACAAGAATCAGTGTCTTGTTTGAGAAAAAGCATCAGGAATCCAATAAGGGGAGAGCATGAATGCCCCCCTGTTGTAAACAAGGTGACCCAAGATGGGCTGCTATTGTGCCGCTGTGTATTTAGATATTTGTCACATAGCTGAACTGTCAATTATCCATTTTTCCTCTTTTCATGCCCATGTGTTAATTTGCAAACAAGCCGGGTAAGCCTGCTGGAGACCAAGTCTTCGGGGAAAAGGGAAAGATGTGGGAATTCTTGTCCAACCTTAAGTGAACTGAATTTAAATAAGTCTTCCTAGTAAAACTCTTTTATTGCCTCCCGAGTTCAAACACCACCCTCCAACAGGTTACAGTCTCAACAGACGCTTTGTGTAAATATGATGTGCTGTGAGGTCTGTTTTACTGTGTCATTGTAACTTAACTCTTCTCACTCGGGGAGGGGAGACGCTTGAAACTTGTAAAACGGGACATTTTTATTGCTTTTTTTTTTTGCCGTATAAATAAATACCATATCGGGGTTTTCTTGCAGCACGCAACGTTATTAAAAAATAGCATCCAGCTGAGGTTATATGTGTGTGCTGAGTTCAGAAACTTCCAGGCACAGCCGTCACCCATTCATAGTCATTGGAATTGTTCCTTAAAAGCCGCAAACGTGTTTCAAGGCGTTGAATCATCGCTTAGAAACCGTCACAGCAAACATTTTCCTTTTGATTTGAATTTTTTATTTCAAGAGGTCATTGGTAGATTAAATAGGGATAATGATAAACCGTGAACATTTGAAATGTTGTAAGATATATGCATGAGTTTAAAGGAACAGTAACACCAAAAAATGAAAGTGCATTCAAGTAATGAAAATATAGTTTTTGTGCTGGTGTGTTTGCTGCAGAAACTCAGTAGTTTATATAAACCAGCTGCTGTGTAGCAATGGGGCTGCCATTCAAAGCTAAAAAAGGAGAAAGGGCTCAAATAACAGAAAAGCTCTGTAATATACAATGGGATTCTTCAGAATTTATCTGTTATCTACTGTATATCCTGTGCTTGAATGGCTGCCCTAATAGCTGCACAGCAGCTTATTTATATAAACTATAGTAGTGTTTCTGAAGCAAACACATAAATTTTACCAGTGCAGGGCAACACTACATTATATTGTCATTCTTTTAAAACACTTACATTTTTTGTCATTACTGTTCCTTTAACCAGGAAATATTGGTACTTCAATTACATTTAGTACAGTATATGCACATTGGGGCAAATTCACTAAGATTCGTAGCTGCGCCAGGCGTAACTTTGCCGCACTTTGCCGCACTTCGCCACACTTCGCCAGGCGTAGTTTCGCCAGCGCTTTGCAAATCCATTAAAATCCGAAGTTGCGCTCAGGGGTAGCGTAAGGTTGCGATGTTGCACCCTACGCTACCCGTTGTTACGCTAGCGAAGGCTAATTTTCATACGGCGACAAATTCAAATTTCAATGGAGGAATACGTATCAGCACTACAAATGGCTAGAAAAGCTTCAAAACATCAAATAAAAATGTTATTTTGCCCTACACATGTGCCCACTGTCTAGGTAAGTTGCCATGAGTCAGGAAATGTAGGGGGGAAGGAGGGGAGCCCCAAAAAATTTTTCGATCTTTTTCAGCCTATCACCCATCATGTAGAAAACACGCCAGCGTTTTTTGGGACTTAGAAAAAAATTTGACTTTTTTTGAAGCAATCCCTATCTACTCTGTTGCGCTTCGCCTGGTCTGAGATGATGAAGGAAGTCTAGCGTAAAAGGTAGCGTTCAGTACACTGCGCGCGTTAGTGAATTTGCGTAGTTACGTCACTAGCGAAACTTCCCTAGGCATAAGGGTGCGAAGTAACACTAGCAAAACGACGCCAGCATTCGTTAGTGAATTTGCGCAGTAACGAAAATGCCAAACGCTAGCGAAGTAACGCTAGCGTTCGGTGCTTCAGCGCTTAGTGAATTTGCCCCATAGAATAACAATGACCATATGCCTAATTGTGTCTGCATAAATCTTCCTGATTTATTTGATTTTTATTATTACTAATGGCAGCAAAGAGTAGTTTCAGTGTTAGGAATTAGTGATGAGTGGGTTATCCCATGGGTCCCTTTGTGGGTTAGGTGGGTTTGAGTCAAGAAAATACGTTCTAGGTGGGAGTTTGGGTGGATGTCAAGCCGACCTTCAAGCAGAACTCCCCCTATACGGTAATTTAATAGCACTGAAAACTCTGTGTATGCAGATTCCCCCGTGAGCCCCCCTGACTTGGATGGATTCTGTTCTCAAGCTAGTCTTGGTCACTAGTACCCTGGCCTTCAGGGCAGAGCCACCTGCTTTGCTGTAAGAGCAGTTTGCTGTGCTGTTGAGTGATATCTCTATTCTCTACCAATATTAACTCTCTTTTTCACAAAGCTTGTGTCAGATACACTTTGTCTTTTCCCTCAAGTGATCTCTGGTTCCTGAATATCAACCCCTTCCTGAATCAGGCAAGGTGTAATTCATAAAGTAGATGTTGCGTAGGGCTTCTAAATTCAGAACAAGTGCTAAGCTCCCTGGGCAAGGCTCAATCTTCCGCCTGTAGCAGCTGCCTTTGGCCTCGGGAAGAGCCCTCAGCTACTCAGATGCCACCAGGTCTTAACTTGAGAGGAGCAAAGCAGATGTTCTGATTAAGCAAAAGGGCACATGGGTTTCCAAGGTTTTGGACAGAAGGCAACAGTTCAGGGAGTAGACGAAAAGTGTACTCAGGCCATAGTAGATACAGGAGGAGTTCAAGCGGGGTCAGACAGGCAATGTTCGGTACCGACAAAGTTCATGCAAGGTCAATCAGGCTAGGGTCGGTACATGCAGCTTTCAAAGAATAGTCAGGTAGGCAAGGTTCAATATTGGTAGAGTTCAGAATGGCCAGGCAGGCAAGGGTCAGAATTGGCAGAGTTCAGAAAAGTCAGGCAGGCAAGGATCAAAACTGGAATCAGAACAAGACAGAATCACACCCAGACACTAACGAATTAGAGCTAACAATGGGCAAGGACTTCTAGCCCAAATACCCTTTAAATAGCTTTGAATTTCGCGCCAAGCGTGATGACCATCACCCACAGCACATCAATTGCGGAAGTTGGAACTGCACATGCCTTAGGGGGCCCCGGCACCAGAGAAGGAGGCAGCACCACGTGTCGGGTGTCCCTGTCGGCCCACTAGACCACCAGGGTATGTTACAAAAGAAGAGGACTTTGGACTGGGTTAGGTGCAGGTTTCTAAAACATTCATCACTATTATGAATGTATGGTTTTGCACATTTTTAGGGATGCACTGAACCCCTACTTTTTGGATTTGTCCAAATAAGAATCATCACTAAAAGATTTGGCCAAATACCGAGTCTGAATCAAAAAGTGCATACTCACATTTGAGAAAATGTTTTAACAAAATTTTTGCCGAGTTTAAACTCACATGACTTTAAGGGTTTCGATTATTTTTGGCTGAACAGTTGCGATTCGGCCAGATCTGAATAGTGTACTGTATCCTGGATTCTGTATCCCTAATTAATTGTCAGTTGTACTGATAAAATATTTTAAGTGCTTTCCTGGAACCAGATAGGGTTCTTTTTCCCCTTTTAGTGTATTTTATGAGTTTATTTTTCATAAATAGAGTTCTTTAAATATATTTTTGCACTCGAAAGTTTGTTTGATGAAAGATTGGCTTCGGTCAGAGTAAATTTGGAGTTTAGCTTTGAGTTCCATGGAATCTATACATTTTGCATTCTGACTTCTACCTAATTCCCTACAAAAAGATTCAGCTGAATGCCCAACCATAAAATGAAATACATAGCATCATCTGTGAGAAATAGTTGTCGCCTTAAGTTGTCTGGAGCTATTCAGTCACATAATATTCTGTTTGGATTAACTAAGGAAAACTAAGGAACACTGGAAAAATTGCTGGGAATCCAAATTCTGTATAAACGCCCAATATTTTGGTTCTGAAACAGCTGTTTTGGCAGCAAGGAGTCCATTGTGCTCAGCTCAAGAGGGAGTTGACCGGGCTGGAAATGTTGCATCATGTCAACAGCTGTGATGTCAACCTCCCTCCCGCCTTTTTCTGAACATGAACACAAAAAAAAAACATCCGGTACCTTGGAATATACAGTCCAACAGATTTGCATCTATATTGGAGGAAGTGGAACAGACAATATCAGTCACATCCAGATATGACATTTTCGAGCTTATCTATAAAGGAAACTGGCAGTATAGTTTATTTCAATAAATCTCTAATGCAACAGTTATCAGTAATCACTTCACTCTATTTATAAAGAATATCGACTTTCACATCAATCTAAATATCACTGAACTAAGTTCGAACACTGAGACCTAGCAAAATGCAATTTTGTTTCCTATGGGAGGATGAACAACTTCTAATTAATAACAAGAAGAAGTCATCAATATTTTACTTGCAGGAGATAATATGTCTTTGAAATAACAGGATGTTACAATATTTTTCCAATACTAATTGTTTTGATTTCCCTTTACCAAAACTTTCTAAATACATCGTAGTAACATTTTCAGAACAGCCATTAACACTCCACTGTATTTCGGGTGCAGCATCCAAAATGGAAGTGGCCATGGCTGCAATGTATCAAAATATTCAAAATAAAAGGACATCAAGGACCAGGGTCAGATATTGTGCATTTGGATTTTAGCATGGTCATCTGTGTTAAGCTTCCTCCAAAATCCTCTATCAGTAGACCCAACTCTACTTGTCTACTCCTGATCTTTCTAATTCTGTCCTTTCCCAAGTCACAGACTGTCTCTCTGCTGTCTCCTCCTGAATGTCACAGCGCCACCTGAAACTGAACCTTTCTAAAACAGAACTCATTATATTTCCTCCAAGATCTTCCCCTGTCCCTCAGATATCACTCACCGTAAACAACACCACCTTTCATTCCACCACACAGGCACGCTGCCTAGGAGTCATCTTAGACTCTCATCTGTCTTTTTCACCACACATTCAAACACTTGCAAAATCTTGCCGTATTCAACTGCGCAACATTGCTCGAATACGACCCTATCTCAGTTCAGAATCAACTAAAACACTGATTCAGTCTCTCATCATCTCCCGCCTTGATTACTGCAACTTACTCCTCACAGGTATTCCAACAAGTCACCTTTCACAACTCCAATCTGTTCTAAACGCGGCCGCTAGACTCATTCATCTAGCTTGCCGCTCAACATCAGCTGCTCCCATATGTATGTCCCTTCACTGGCTCCCAATCTCTTCTAGAATCAAATTCAAATTACTTACACTCACATTCAAGGCCCTTAATAATGAAACCCCTCCCTATATTTCATCTCTAATCTCCAAATACACTCCCTCACGAAACCTACGCTCTGCTTCTGATCTTCGCCTCACTTCTCCTCTGGTCACTTCTGCCCATTCTCGTCTACAAGACTTCTCTCGGGCTTCTGCTTTTCTCTGGAACTCTCTGCCACAAGCTGTCAGACTTTCTCCTTCCTTCCAAACTTTCAAGCACTCCTTAAAGACCCATCTGTTTAAAGAGGCCTATTCGATGTACCACAATTACCCTAATTGTACATTGTACCCTAACCTTATAGTTTGTAAACTCTAATCTCTAGGTCCTTCTAACCCAATTGTACTCTGTATCCACCATTTATTCCCTGTTTGCTATAACTGCAGTAAAGCACTGCGTATCTTGACAGCGCTATATAAATAAATGATGATGATGATGATGATGATCAGTGTTGAACTGGCCCACCAGGATACTAAGAAAATTCCCTGTGGGCTCAGATGTAAGTGAACCCTCCTGCTCCATTGTGCCTGTATGCCTGTGACTTGGTTAATCCTCTTTTCTGTAGAAGAACCAAGAGGAACGATGGAGAGAAGGCTGGATGATAGTATAGAGAAGTATGATAAAGAGATGATATACACAATCCAAACTTCTTTCTGCTTTTATTTATAGAAAAAGGGTTTGTTATTCGATGAGAGGTGCACAATCTTGGCTCACTTAATCACGGTGGGTGTGGTTGTTTGTTAACCTTCTCTTGAAATACCTCCCTACACACACTTTGTGAGTAGCACTTGATGAAGGGTCTTGGCCCCCGAAATGTTTGCTGGGGTCTCATCTTAAATAAAAGAAACCTTGGAGTTTTTGCAGAAGCATTGGATGGAGTGTGCCTTTGTTTCTATTTGTGTGTCTATGATAAAGAGAAGAGACTAGGATAATAAAGATGAGTGAGAAAAGGAAAAATAACGTGGAGACTGGACTTGGTCCAAGCTTTTCTGGTGAGCCCTTGGAATCCTAGTCCATCACTGTCCTTAATTCTAACCAAAAGCTCATGTGGCCCCAATGGACATTGATTGAAATGTGTTTCAATGGGCTTGGATTTGGCTGAACTAATGCAAAATGATCTATCCTAACATGGATTGGAGTTCTAAGGCACTGATGGGGAAATGTGATTTTGTTTCTTTATTTATTTGCATAATGTTATCCTACTTATGACCCATTAATATGGACAAAGAGCTCCAATGTGTCTCCACCACTATTATAGCATATGCGGGATATATATATATATATATATATATATATATATATATATATATATATATATATATATATATACTGTATGAATAAAGCTTAGTTGCTGTATGTGCATTGTTGAATCATTTGATTCAAGGATAGAGGTGCAAAAAATAAAAAATCGGGGTTGTTTGGCTGAACTTCATTGCTATTTAATAGGACAGACATCTGGCAAGCTTGGCAGTTATATTGGAAATTTGCAAGAATAAATATGTACATGCAATGTTATATGCAATTAGGGACATTCTCCATATGGCATGGTCACAGTCTGTTCTCCACCAAACTACCAGTCCTGATTTTATCTTGAATAAGCCTAGACCATTGCCATGATACTTATTCTTAATAAACCTTCCTCTAAGTCACTGGCAGTTTCTGTAATGAATCTGTGAAATCTGACTTCATCATTAGCAGACTGTGAAAATCTATTTCTGTATGAAAATTATTCTAGAAATAAAAAAATATCTATAGTATTTCGGTGCCTCCGCCAGGGCCCAGGGTGATAGAAATGTCACAATGGTCATTAGCTGAACTTTCTGATTCTGTGTTCCCATGATAAAGGCTTGGCACCTTCATACGTGTCATGAAAGTTTGGAAATAATCTCAGTGGGATCCAGAATCTAACACTCCAAATGTGATATCTAGTACATCTGACTCATACTGTCCAATATACTCAGTGTCATTTAAGGCAGGAGAGTGTAGGGAAATCAGAATGATCTCCCTTTTTTAATATACAAACTTTAACTTTCTTAGTGCAGATGCTAAACACAGTGAGATGCTTTTCTTATTAAAGGGCATGTAAAGTCTAAAATAGAATAAGGCTAGAAATGCTGTATTTTGTATGATAAATATAAACATGAACTTACTGCACCACAAGCCTAATCAAACAAATAATTTATGCTTTCAAAGTTGGCTACAGGGGGTCACCATCTTGTAACTTTGTTATACATCTTTGCAAGACTAAGACAGTGCACATGCTCAGTGTGGTCTGGGCTGCTTAGGGATCGTCATAAACAAAGCTGCTTGAGTTCTGCATGGCTGGGAAGTAAGGTGGGGGCTCCCCCTGCTGTTCATAAGTATAATTGTTTCCCTGCTCAGCAGTTAGGGACCGTCTGACAATTCCTATCCACAGCAGTAAATGAAGGGAGAATTTCACTGCATACAGTCAGGTTTCTTATAAAAACGGTACACATTTTTAATTAAAGCATATTGGAGATAGGTTTTTTTTCATTAAAGTAAAGTAAAAATGTTTTTTTTATTTTTTTGACTTTACATGCCCTTTAAGGAACCTTTGTATAAAGGAGCTGTACTTGTAATAGAGGTATGGGGTTATGGATATTTCTGTAATTTGGATCCTCATACCTTAAGTCTACTAAAATAGGATTTAAGCATGAATTAAACCCAATAGAATTGTTTTGCTTCCAATAAGGATTAATTATATCTTAGTTTGGATCAAATACAAGGTACTGTTTTAATATTACAGAGAAAAGGGAAATCCTTTTTAAAATTTTGGATTATTTGGATAAAATGGAGTCTATGGGAGGCGGCCATAGCTTTCAGGATATTGGGTTTCCGGATAACATATCCCATACCTCTACCTGCAGCATGCCATTTATAAGACACTAGACACATTTGTAGTCATGCAGATATTGGATTGGGCAGTTGTGAAGACAGCAGACCACGCTCACAAACGTAATTATAAAGCTAGCTGCTGGACACAATCTTCATTTTGATAAAATTTGGATGCAATCACATCTGAATCACCATGACTCACACCAGTAATTGTGTTCTTTTTGTTAAACTGCACATAATTGCAGCAAGTGCACTGTCCTATGCATAGCAGCAATAATGCTGGAATAGTAGGGGAAAATGGTGTTTGTTGGGTAACAACAAGGTAAAGTGCACCCAAAATGGCACTTTGCATTAGCAAATGAGCCCCACTGTATCCAGTATATATTGGATTAGTAAGGTTCTGTAATTCTGTATCCACAAAGCTGTTTATAATGTAGGTGAATGGCCTACTGTCTGCCTTATGGCAATCAGATGATGCTTTCTGCTTCTTAACTTTATTTCCGGATCAGAGCAACATCACAGGACTTTCCAATGCTCAGTAGCTTAATTTTCTGCCAACTCTATGCAGTTGGCCACACTGAACAACAGGTGGCGCTGTTGTTTCACATGCATTATAATAACAGCATACGAACAGAAAATGCCTTGAAAATTGGAAATAAAACTAATGGAAAATGCAAAAGCTCTCAGAAGAGCACTTTTTAAAAAAATGTATTTAATAACGAAAACAGTTTGGGAACCAGGATTGGTAATTAAAGTCTCTGTCATTGAGTGCTAAAGCATTCAGTGCTAAAGAATATGTTGGCATGTTATAAATACCTGTTAATAATAATATAATATATACTATATTAGTATGGAAGCAGCAAAAATGCCATTCCTGGTAACTTTGAGACAAATTTCCGTTTTCAGACCAGAAATTCAGTTCTTCTAGCACAGAGAGCACAATTGGGTTTCTCTGCGACAGCAATCTGAATTTCCCAGACCTCCCTGGACCCCTCTGGTGCCAAAAAAGGTGAGGTGGGGGGCAGCCGCAATTCACCTGAGGCGGCAAAGGGGCTAGAATCACCCCTAGTGGCTATTCAGATATAATTGCTGATTGGTTATTCCTGTGCACAATTACAGAGGATGCAGTTTAACAATACTGGGCTCGTATATTTTCCAGTTGCTCCAATTGCACGGTTGGTACCGTATGATGGCAATGGCAACCATATTGGTGATAAAGATGGAGGCCAATATAAAGCAAACAAAGAGGCTAATCAGCAAAAAATCCCTGCAGTGTATTTGTTTTTTTTTTCCAACTCTAGCCGCTGTGTGTCCCATTCTAATAATGTTCTGTACTTGTGGATACTTCTTTCCATTTGTTACTGAACAATGAATACAAGCTCAGTTTTCATTCCAATTAGACTTATTATTTTCAGGTATAAAGAATCATTGTATGCTGTACAATGGTAAATACATGACAGTGTTTTTGTATTCCATCACAGGGATGTCAGACAATAGCAAACATTATGCCGATCATCCAGACGGTGTTTTGGAGAGAGAGAGAACAAGACGGCAGTCTAATGAAACCTTCCCACCAGGGGAATTATTTTCCCTTTGCTAGAACATTACATGGCTGCCTAATAGTCGCTTCCATTTGCATTACAATTCTGTCACTTCCACTCCATAACAATCTCTTATTTTCGTTATTAAACTTTTCTCCAGTAAGTCGCTTCTCCTTCATGTGGAATCATAAGCATCAAAACTTGCGGAGCAATTTCTTCTTCATTTGTTTTGTATTACACAAAGTTCAGAATAGGAATGGTCTACAAAATTGAGATAGCCAATTATTTTTTTTTACTTTCATTATAATTATATATTATATATTATATTATTAATTAATATTATTTTTGTATGCAATTGGAAATTTTATAATATTTTAAATTTTTTATATTGTTTTCATATCTAAAAATGACATTGACTTTGCCAGTATGCCAGTTTTAGATATGGGCTGCTGAGGTTGCATGAGGTAGCTGGGAAGGCATGACACCAATACCTGGATTTTAGGGGACCAGGTGGTACAGTTCTGGAGAGGAGAGCTATTGAGCTTCTCCTATATAATATATATATATATATAATAAGTACAGAATGGCACACCTGGGTACCAAGAGAAATCCCAGTAGTCCTGAAGTGTAGTAGGTGGAATAAAGTGGGAGGACTTGGGTGAGGTTCTCAATGTACCCCAGTCCAACACTGTAAATATTATATAAAGAGGGTTTGGCAGGGTCTATTCCAACTCTTACCCCTTGTCTCTTTCTGTAGATATTAAAGGAGCATAGCCATGAATGTATCATTATACCTATATTCTGTAAATCCTAGTATAGGTGGGGGATCCGTTATCTGGAAACCTGTTATCCAGAAAGCTATGGCATGGTCATCTCCCATAGGCTCCATTATAATCGAATAACTCAAAATGATTTCCTTTTTCTCTGTAATAATAAAACAGTAGTTTGTACTTGATCCCACCTAAGATATACTGTAATTAATCCTCATTGGAGGCAAAACCAGCCTATTGGGTTTTAATAATGTCGAAATTATTTTTTAACATATGGAGATATGGATCCAAATTATAGAAAGATCCTTTATCCTTAAAGCCCCAGGTTCTGAGCATTCTGGATAACAGGTCCCATACCTGTACTGCTAATATTTTCTAATGGGAGTGCCTCCCTGCTTCCATCTAGCCCTCCGCTTACTAAGCTGTGTTGAGCTCAAAAAAAAATTTGGAGGAAGGTAAACAGCTTCATGAGGGACATCGCACTTAGGGGTGAGCAGTAATCTCATAGGCTGGGGCACTGTGACTGGTATGTGTCACTATCACTTTAAATTCACAGCATACATTACCCTTTCTAAAATATCTTTTGTGTCTATGTCTTTATATACTAGGCACCTATCTAGTGTTATCCATTCCTTCTTATGTTCAGGAAATGAAAGCAGCAAAGAGCTCTTCCTGACTTTGCTCTTATCCCTGTTCATATGAGGCGCCCGTCAAGTGCTACTAGTGATGGGCGAATTTGTTCCATTTTTGCTTCACGAAAAATGCGCAAATTTCCTGCGTAATTTGCAAAACGACCAAATATTCGCAAAACGGAAATTTTTGCCAACCGCATCAATTTTAAAGCCAGTGTCAATTCTGATACTTGTGTCAATTTTGACGCCAGCATTAAAGTCAATGGGCGTCCGAATATCGTTGATGCACCACTGTTTTGACGCAAGCAACTTTTCCATCGCAAATTTTTGCGGCAACCTCACGCATTTATTAGCCGGTGTCGAAACGCGTAAATTTGTCACAAATCCGCGCCTGATGATTTTATTTGCCCATCACTGAGTGCTACTAATTCTCTGTTAGGGAGATAACTAGAATAAAAACTAGAATAACTAGAATAAAAAAAACATTCCCCCCCGTGTCTGTGCCTTGCACCTACCCTTTATTAATTATATATACATTAATATATACATATACACTTATCATTTTCGTAACCTGAATATATTAGGTTATAACCATATTTATTTCATTCTACATACTTACATTCCTTTATTAACTGACAGGCGTTATACTGACTGCAGTGTTTTTAACCAGATTGTTAATAATCACCTGGTGTGTGTGTGTTTTTTAGTGTTTATAAATACTATGCCAGCAGGGGGCACTTTTGGCTTCTGATGAAGTGACCCATGCAGTCATGAAATGCGTAGAGCCATGCACTCCCCTGCCCAGCTCATCTACTTTTTGCAATACTTGATGTTTTAAATTATATTCAATAAATATGGACTTTTAACTGGCATCCTGTGTTCGAGAATACCCTGCATTTATGATCCTGCTACGCATTGAATGCTTGTTCCCTATTTCAGATGCCTTGCACATACCCTCAACTACCCCTGAGGATTTCTCTTGGCCATATGAAGCATTTTTATCCAGACAGCAGTTCCTTTATAAAGTAAAATAATATATATCATACAAATATGAAATTCAAGACTCTCCAACTTTTTTAAAAGCCTACAGCATAATGCTCAGTTAAAGCTTTTAGTACAATGATATGCTTGGGATACTTCCTACAGTGCCATTAAGCTAAGATGCAAACAAACACTTACAGTGAAGAAAATATAGAAATATGGGCCAATTTTCCATGCTACTATAAAAATATGTCATTGTTTTGCAATGAGTTTCCCATATAAATGGAAATGAGTGGGCAGCAGAAAAAAGATTATTATGCAAGGAAATTAAGTACATTTTTAGAGTTCATTATAACTGTACTGTAGTTTTCTCAAACCTCTATGAAAACATCCCAGAAATACTTCACTTCTGTCTTTCTCTTCTGCCTGTTACACTTATATTTCTGTCACCCCGTCATAGGCTCAAGCAGGACATTTATTAATATTATCTCTGTGCATTATACAGTTTAGTTAAGGGATGAGTACTATATAAGGCTATCATACAATTTGATTCATGTACTAGAATTAGGAAATTAGCAATGTTGGGAGGCACTAGAGTTAAGGTGACAAGGACAGGGCTTTCTGCACAAATTTGGCATTTGAGGCTCATGGACTTCTAGTTAGACCGTTCTTATTCTTAGATGCTGTAAAAGTCCCATTAAAAAGTCCATATTTAACCATGAAAGAGCAGAGAAAAAATATTTAATATGTATAAATGTTGTGACTGTCATCAGAAAGTAGAATAAATGTTCCTTATAATTATCCAAAGTGTACCCAAATGTCTTTAGACCAGTAGACTGAGGATTTCAGAGTTAATAGTAATGGCCGATCACTCCCAAACGTCTAAATGTTGGGCTGTTTTGAAATAAATATAGTCCAGCCTAGACCCCCTAGATCAGTGCTGACCAACTGGTGGCCCGGGAAGCTCAGGGTGGAATATCAGCTGTGTGAGAGAGAAAACTTTGGACCATGTGATTTAAAATGATCCAATCTTAATACACAGCTCATGGGGTCGGGTTGAAAGCTGACAAAGAGATAAAGATTAGCAGAATGAAAATTGGGAGTAGAGTATGGGTAGCAGGGAAATGAGCTTAAAGGGGACCTGTCACCCAGACACAAAAATCTGTATAATAAAAGTACTTTTCAAATTAAACATAAAATCCAATTTCTAATTTTTTATTAAAGCATTCATAGCTGCTGTAAGCTCACTTAAAAATCTCAGCTGTCAATCAAATATTGCCTGCCCCTCCTCTATGCCCTAGGCATAGAGGCAGGGCAGACAATTACTTTCACTTTCCCCACATTCCCCCTCTCTCTTTACCATTTAATTGTGTAGCCAGGGCATGGGGATGGACATCAGGTCCCTCATTCTGGTGCACAAAAAAGATTTTGAGATGATACAAGACTTGCCTTAATAACAGTGTCCACAAAATGGCTCCTGCCTGCTTGTTATAATTATGAATTTACTGATTACAGTAAAAACTAATCAGCGATTACCTAGTGCATGCAATAAAGTCTGTCCTGAACATGAAAGTGTTATGTTCTACCCAATGGTCATCAGCTGATTGTCTCGCACTTTCTCCTTCCTTCCTTCTATATTTATCCATCCCTAATGGAATCAAAGCCTTGTCCCTTGTGCCCAATGTGTCTTGTTTAATGCTTGCTTTATAGAATGAAAAAGATTGCCTCCTTTGCTATAAAAGAAAAGATATTCCCTTAAAGCAACATTAATTCAAAAACTCCACAGGGTTCGCCTGCCCTAACATTTTGGAAACTCATTTATGAAACCCTTTCTGTTTTAACCTAATTTCACGGGCCCATTATATATGAACTGTACATGGAATAATTTTTGGTTAAGCACTTAGAGCAGGAAATTGAGAGCTCTCTCCTTGCGGCTCTTCAAGCATTCAGTGACCTGTGAGGGAACTTTAATTGCAGAGAAAGTGAATGTCTCTGGAGTGTAATAAATCTCCTTTAGAATTCCTTCCAAAATAATACTGTTTGCTGCTCTTGTGGAGTGTTGTGGTAAAACCCAGGACTGGCAGATATAGTCTAGCGATGCACAATACAAATATAGATGTTCACAGATAAAAAAAAAAAAGATGCAACAAGTGAAGTGACAACTCGATATAGTGGGTAAAGTGGAACAATGTTTACTTCGGTGTCAGGCAGTGCATTTCCGTCTACAGGAGATATTGGCTACAGCAAAAGGAAAGCACCAGTGGGTTCAACAATGAACTGAAGTGTTGGGCTGTTCTTTAGGGAAACCTGAGTTCAGTTACAGAGTCAGCTGTTTATGACTTTATTCCCAGATAGGGATGTAGCGAACTGTTCGCCGGCGAACTTCGACCGTTCGCGTCCGCCGAATGTTCGCGAACGTCGCGCGACGTTCGCCAATTTGGGTTCGCGTTCGATTCGTTCGACCATTCGACCATTCCATTCGTTCCAACTATTGTAAGCATTCGATCGAATGAAAAGCATTCGATCAAATGGTTTCGATCGTTCGATTCGAATGAAAATCCTTCGATTGAACGAAAATCCTTCAATCAAATGATTAAAATCCTTCGATCGTTCGAATCAAACGATTTTAGCGGGTGTTCGAAGTTTGCGAACTGTCCGCGAACGTTCGCATTTTTTGCCGGTGTTCGTGAACGGCGTTTGCGAACATCAAATCGGCAGTTCGCTACATCCCTATTCCCAGATGCCTCACTTACTAATTATATACAAAGACTTTGGAGACACTTTCCTAGCACATTCTTTGTGCTGAGCTCAGAACTAGGTAGGCAGTTAGAGCTTCTTGCTCAAACTGTCAATTTTACCATTATTTGTAGGGCCGAATCATTGTATTCCCAGAGACCACTGATGGCAACACAATGTTTTTGTTTTTTAATAACTTATTAACTGGGATAAATGCAGTATTGGTGCCAAAACAGAATTAACATTAACGGTTCAATAGCAGCTGTAAAAACAATGGCTCTTTGGTTGCAGTACACACTTGGGTTCTGACCCCCCCACTACCAGACAGCCCTGCAGGTGCCCCACTAATTTTATCCATGCCAAAAATAGGTGCAAATAGCGGGGTAACAGTGACTCTTGGGGGCAGATTTACTAAAGAGCGAAGTGACTAATGCTACCGACTTTTTGCCACCGTTTCCACCCACATGGACATCGCCAATACACTAACAGGCGCAGGCACCAATTCGCTGGAGAACGCGGACATCGCTAGTGTTTATTCGCACTCTATCTCCAGGTGAATTTTCGCTCTGGGAAACGATCGTTACGCCACAAATTCACTAAAGTGCGGATTGTTGACTTCGCCACCTCGGACCAGGCGAAGTGCTAAAAATAAGCTAGATCTTCCTCAGTCTTCTGTCAGTGACATCATATCCCATGTGCCGTAAATGCATTAAAGTTCCATCAAAGCTGTCAACTTTTCCTTCTCAGAAGCGGAATTGCCTGCAAAAGTCCTGACTTGAACTTTTTTCTGGTAACTGGTTTTCTCTAGACATTTCATAACATATGGAACATTAATTTTACAGTGGGCTCATGTGTAGGGCATTATATGAACTCTCTTGTTTTTATTAAGGTTCCCTGGACATGTGTAATAAAAAGTGATAACGCCAAGCATCTGCACCAATAAAGACGTCCATACAACTTTAAATTACCGGACATATGCAAATTGACTTAAACGCAAGATCACTAGCGAATTTTCGCTAGGCTCAAACAAACACTAGCGCATCTTCTCTATGAAATGCTCACACTGCCAAAGTAACGCTATCGAAAGATTGCCCTTTAGTAAATCTGCCCCTTGGAGCTCAATGTTCTCAGTAAATTGCTCACACTACTTCATGATCATTGAGCATCTATGCATAAGATGTAACCGTTTTCTGACTACACCAACCATAATTAACAAGCCTTGAAGCCAGAATGATCCCTACTTCTGTATACACTGATACCTTCTATAATATGAATTTCTTACTCTTCCTTAGAAGGTTGGTGCTGCAGGACTAGAACATTTATTAAAGTAGTAAAATGTTGCAGCAATACATCTTCTTTATTGCATTTCAATGAATGTAAAAATTAGCTCGGAAATGTTGGATTTTCATAATGATAAGTACTTCATCTTTTTATAAAAAAACATAGGGATTTGGAAAAAACTGAGCTGGAGGAACTTGCTTCAAAAATAGGGGTAAATGTGATAAAAGTGCATACAGTATGCACAAAGTCATCAAAATCAGCAATTATGAATCAATGTTCATACTTATTTCTTTATTAATAGGGACAGTAATTATGCTTGTTATTTTGCTTAATTTTGTGCTTTAATATTCAAATATAATAATATATAGAAACAATGTTTCTCCAAAAACAAAAAAAAACCCCCAACACTGCATAAATGTGTTGGGAGGATATGTATGGATAAATTCATATACAGGTATGGGACCTGTTATCCAGAATGCTCGGACCTCGGGGGTTTCCGAATATGGGGGCCTATCAGTAATTTGGCTCTTCATACCTTTAGTCTACTATAAAAATCATTTAAACATTAAAAAAGCCCAATAGGCTGGTTTTGCTTCCAATAGGGATTAATTATATTTTACTTTTGATCAAGTACAAGGGACTGTTTTATTATAACTGAGAAATCATTTTTAAAAATTTGGATTAATTGGATAAATGGGAGATGGCCTTCCCATAATTTGGAGCTTTCTGGATAATGGGTTTCTGGATAAAGGATCCCATACTCTGTAATGTATTTGGGAGTGAATTCATAAAATAACAGACAGCATTGCTCTTCAGGGATGTCCATTTATTAGCAAAATGATACAGTTAAAGGTTAAAGTATTTTGATGTCATCGGGAGACTTCAGCTGAGAGCACCAAATGACTTTTGATTGTATCATCCATAAATTGATCACATGTTTTCCATTAGCATTTCAAATCATATCTCAGTAGGTCAGGCCGTCTAAATGTTTAGCCAGGGAGCAATATTAGTGGTTAGAATATTACTTTTCTGGGGCTGATTTTGTTGAGCCTACTCCAAAGTCAGGCTGACCTCAACAATAGAGATTCCACACATTCTATTAAGCCTTACAGAAGGAGACATCCTTTAAAGTTAGGCTTGCAATTTATCTGGATGATGACTGAACAAATGAAAGATAGGGGAGAATTTAATACTGAGCCAAAAGAACATTAGTATCATATTTTGGGCGATTACAGCAGTTGACAGGAGCTCAAAGTCTGGGGAGTATCTGTCTCGACAGAGCTGTAACTTTAGTGGTCAGAATTCTGGCTTTTGTGAATTGGCTTTAGCACAACTATGCTACAGAGGGAAAATGTTTATGAAGTTTTTATTTTCTTATGGATAACATAGACCCCGATGAATGTTTGATTGGTTAACGGGTGTTAATGATAAGCTTTCTCAAAAGAACCGTTCTTCCTTATACTGTTGGTCCAGATAATTGGAAAGAGTAAAGCCCTTGTGCAGAGAGGTATCTGGGTGTTGATGATGGGCAAATAAATTCGCCTGGCATGAATTTGTGGCGAATATCCACGTTTCACCGCCAGAGAATAAATCCGCAAATCTTCTGCGCCATATTCAAAAAATTTTGCACGCGCATCCCAAAAGTCACGCACGTCAAAATTGCCGTGCATCAGCACTAATCGGACACCCACTGACTTTAACAACAGCGTAAAAATTGACGAGATCGACTTTTCGGACGCGAGTCCAAAGTTGGATGCGGGCGTCAATTTTCGACTTTCACGATTTTTTTGCGGTTTTCAAGAAATTTGCCCATCACTACTGGGGGTACATATTCCTGGTGCGTAGGTGGAAATTCTATTTAAGGCATGACATAATGTCACAGGATACCAATGGTGCACTAGGTGAGCCAACCCAAAAATAGCTAAAGGTGTGAACATCAAGAAGCCAGTTTTTTAGGTATCTCGCTGAGGCTAACCCTCTAGAAGAAATTGTAGCAGCTATAGTGATCATTGTACATTCCCTGAGAACGTTGTGAAAGTCTCTTGGATTTGCCAATCATAACTGGTTGGACCCAGAGCACAATGTAGATCTCTATAAAAACTTGACCTTTGAGCAGATGTTTTTACAACAATGCTATAAATGTGGCTTTCTGAAACTATTTCATATTTTAGGAGAATTATGTTTGTTGTAGAAACATCAGCATGTGAAACATTTCTGCCCTTTTATAGGGAAAAGGGACTCTATTCTTACCTTTTGAGTGTCAGCATCCATTAAATTAGGTGTCTCCAACCTTTTTTATCCATGAGCAACATTCAGATGTTGAAAGAGTTGGGGAACAATGCAAGAATTAAAAAATGGTTCCTGTGGATGCCAAGTATGGGTTCTTATTGACTATTGGCAGATTCCATGTGGACTAACAGCATATAGGAGGTTCTGCTTGACAGTACACCTGGTCTTTATGCAATCAAAACTTGCCTCCAAGCCTGGAATTCAAAAATTAGCACCTTCACTGAGGACAATGGGAGCAACACCCAAGGGCGGTTGCTCACTAGCCACGGTTGGGGACCACTGTGCAAAATCCACCGTACCACTGGGTCACTTCTCCTGCATTTAATGCAATAATGTACATATAAGTGAACCCTCACATTGATGCCAATGTATTTTGCAAAGTATTGCAGTATTGATGGTATCTAGTGCTAGTTGCTAAAATCCCCTAATTATGCATTGTGTAATTTTGGGGAAAGTAAAGGATTGTAGCTATAAAAAAATAGGGCTGATTGCCTCAGTGTTTGCAGTTTGCGCTAATTTCTGATTGTTCACAAAGTGTTGTATAACACCATCTTTCTATGACACAATTCGGAATCTCAAATTATGCTTTTTTTGTCACTGTAACACATTGTTCCCAGTATGCATATACTCTAGCTTGAAAATCTGGTTCAGTAACGAGTAATAAGCCATAAGGCATATGTTATATAACTTTTTTGCTGAATTCAGCTTGTCTTGTTTGAGAGCAACTCTGTTCAGATCTGTTCTTTTACATTGCATTGGTCGCAAACTGCTAAATGAGTAATCCAACTGCATTCTCTGTGATGAGCAATTCAGTTACTTTGCATCTTGAGCCGTCGGCCTAGGCACATTATTAGTGGCATTGGGTAGTAAATGTGCATTAGCATATGCTATGCAGATCTAGGACAGACTTTGCATTCATTTACAAGAAGAAACTCTCAAGAATGAATGAAGTTGGAGAGCCAGGGGGACAAATTAAGGAAGAAACAATAAGGATCCTTTACAAAATTATTGGGATGGGGAACGAGTTAGAATGAGACACGAGAAGCAGAATCTAACAGATAGCTAGTGAAATATAGATATGAAAGAAAGTGAGAATGGTGCAAGAGTCCTCATTCAGCCAACACTTCCTCTCCTGGTCTGGTTGCAATCTATACCTTATGCCAGATAAAAAAAAATCCAACACAAGGAGCAGACACCAGCTCATGCCATAGGGCAGGTGGTAAGACCAGAGCCATGTTATTGCCTGAATACTCTTTCACTTAATAACCTGCATGTGTCACCACCAAATCCTCATAAATACTGATGAACACAGGCAGAATTGCATTCATGGGGTAGCCGCAGTTCTATTGATGAGACCGGTGCAAACGGGAGCTGGTGAAAAGTTCAGAATCCCAAACCCAGAACTGACTCCAGTGTTCTGTCTAAGCCCACTCTTCTGCCTATAGCAGCTGCCTTTGGCTTGGGGGGGGGTGCCCTCCACTACTCAGATGCCACCAGTTCTTACTGTGGGAGAACAAAGGAGTGAGTTCTGGGCGAGCACGGGAACCAAACGTGAAGTGATAGGACAGAGGAGCAGTAGCATAGTGTAATAAAATTACCTGTGTGGCGGGGTCGCCCGCCGCTCCATTGGTGGGGACGCCCGCTGTGTAGTTCTTAGGCACCGGAGCCATCTTTGATTCTTAGGGAGCGAACGGCGCGCCTGCGTGCCTCTTAAAGGTACAGGTGTGCTGGCGTGATTGCACCGGCGCGCATTGGTGCATGTTTTGGCACAAACTTATGTATGTATTTAAGGCCCATTCTGACCCCCAGCCAGTGCCCATGATAGAACTTGGTTTCTAGTGGTTTCTGAGCCTTGTGCATCTGATCCTGTACCTTTTTGTCTTGATTATCCGGTTTTGACTGCTGCTTGTTCCCTGACTATTCTGCATTCTGTATCCTGACCCTTGCCTGCCTACGACAACTCTTCCAGCTTAACCCCTTCTGATTGCGATATCCCCCTGCCTCGACCCAGCCTGTCTGGCCATCCTTCTGCCTAATCCTTTTGTTCCGTGACCTTCAGCCCAAAAGACTTTGCTAACAGTCGTGCCCCTTTGCCAGCCAGAACATCTCGCCTTGTACCCCTCGTTAAGTCCAGGTGGCACCCAAGTAAGCTGAGGGCTCCTCCCGAAGCCCAACGGTGGTCACACTACTGGTGAAGCCGAGCCAAGACCAGAGTGCTTGGCACTTGTTCTGGTATTGGGTGCCGGCTGTAACACATAGCATGGTCAGGGTCACAGGCCAAGATCATACACGGGAGAATCAGCGTGGTACCAAACGAAATACAAGAGAGTCTTCAGCCAGGCAGGGATCAGTTCAGGCAGCAAGTAGCAGTATCAGGGACAGGCAAAGGTCAGTACAATAAGAATCAAACACTGGAGAATAATACAGATAGCACCCAGGAACTAGGAAGCACCTTTACGTTGGGCAGTAAACACTAGCCCAAGGCCCCTTTACATATTTAGAATTTTGTTACAGGCGTTGTGCAAAAGGATACAATGTGCCCTTTTTGCCATTTTACAAAGCCTTCATAATAATAAATAAGCCTTAATTGTTGGCACGAGTCCAGTTTTTGTTGATTAGTTTTCCTTTCTGAGACAGACACACTGGGGTGACCATACTTCAGTGTTGCGAAACGTCAGATTCTGTCAAAGTCATTGTTAATGCAGTGATGGAAAATGAATCAGCTAAGAAGTAAAAAAAATATTTCTAAAGTCCCATTATTTTGATGACATTTTAAGGACAGAATCATTGACTGGCAATAAAACATTGATAGCTTCTCTAATTTTTCTTAAAATTAGCTCTTCGTCCTCCTACAGTAAATGATGAGATTTTGCCATTTCTCAGCCGCCGAGCAGATTTTCATATTGTTCAAAGAAATGAGAAGAAAAAGTCAATGGTGTTTGCAATTACACATTGATCTCAAATATATATATATATATATATATATATATATATATATATATATATATATATATATATACAAACGGAAAATAGTAGCGCACTCCTGGGATTTCTTCGATAAAAGATTAGTTTATTTATTCATCATTACAGTAATCAACGTTTCGGCTCGTGTCCAGAGCCTTTATCAAGGCTCTGGACACGAGCTGAAACGTTGATTACTGTAATGATGAATAAATAAACTAATCTTTTATCAAAGAAATCCCAGGAGTGCGCTACTATTTTCCGTTTGTATCTACTATTTCCCAGGAGCAGCACCCGGGTGTATGAGAGGAATTGCCAAGAGGAGTGCGGATCACCGAGACTGTGTATGTATGTATATGTATTGGACACACAAATGTCCAATGTAAAATTGTAAAAAACTGACAATGGCTTTCAAACTCTGACAATTTTATTATTATTTATTTATGGTAATGTATTATTATTATTAATAATAATAACCTTTATTTATATAATGCCAATATTTTATGTAGTATTTTATAGCATAAACCACATCCGCTTTTGGGAATTTAGATAAATGCTGATGTTTTTTTAAATGGGTCTGTAAATATTATTCCCTAATGTACATGCTGAACCCAGCAGAGAAGAGTATGATTGTGTGCATATTAATAAGTGCAACATTTATGCTGCTTCCCAATATACAACCCTGAGGTGCCTACTGCAAAAAAAAGGTAATTTATCATAAAGAAGTGAACCAAAATATATATTGAAACCCATGATCAGCTGGTGCATACGGCTTTGGAAATAAGCAGGAGGGTGTAGCCTTTGTATTACTTAATATCAAGCCTAACCAGTGGCCACAGAAAAGTTGGGAAGGACATTTGCAAAAGGCTACGGCAATGGGCGCTGTCCATGGTGCTGGACTATAGTCTATTTCCTCCAGTCTGTATCTATGTTTAAATCTTGCCAGTATATTTAGTGAGATTATAATAAATGTGAAGCAGAAAAATAATAACATCTCCTGCTTTTCCTTTACATGAGATACAGATACAGATGTAACAGAGCACAGGTAACACATAACTGTGAGTAACTGAACATGGATGGGACTGGACCTTTGCAATGTTAGTGCCAAGGAAAATATTCCTGAACAAAAAGACCCATCTGACACCTGGCAAAATGCCAGCAGTAGTGATGAATTTCTCCCGTTTCGTTTCACAAATTTCCCTTGAAGTTTGTGAAATGTTGAGAAGTTCACAAAACACAAATTTTGGCGCTGGCGACAATTTGACGTGCATTAAAGTCAATGGGTGCCTCTAATTGACGCCAGTGGTGTCAAAAACATTTTCACTGCAATTTTGCGAATTTATTCACAGCCGGCAAAATAAGGAAATTTGCAGCAAATTCACGCCTGGCAAATAAATTTGCCCATCACTAGCCAGCAGTTATTCAGTTGTCCCTGTTATATCTACACAGTGGATTGAATGCATAACTGTATTTCCTTACTACTTACTGACAGTTTTTGATGTCACAGACAGTCTTAGGCTGCCTGGGCACAACTTTTTGCTTCAACTCATTTTACTATGTGTATATATATATATATATATATATCTATATATCACATCACATATAATTGACTCTCTAGTAGTTATCAGGGGTCATGACATTGTTTGGGAACTGTATGATGCATAAACACATGCAGGAAACAACCATATATGGAATTTGCTCATATCTAGTAATGGTTGTATCTGATTTTTCTAAACCAAAAATGGTGAAAATTTGCCGAAATGCATTAAAGTCTATGGATGACAATTTTTTTGACAAGCATTTTTTTAACCCATTGGAGTCTAAAAAATGTTGTACTGTAAAGATAAACCATCATTTTATTCCAGCATAGGCTTTACCCTGTACATAAAAACAATCTTGCAAATAAATTTAGGGTCTAGTGCCCCTTTTATTAAAAAAAAAACCCTAAAACCAAATAGCTGTTATTTAATTATAAGGGCAGTGTGAAAGTGCAATTTGGGATGGGGTTTTTTTTTGCACACAATTCAGCATTTTGTTCCACAATTCCAGCATAGCTATTTGACTATGAGTATTGACACTGGCCATGGTCGGAAGCTTGGAGCAACCACCAGCTTGAAGGTGACAGAAGGTCACAGGTTCCCCTGCATGAATACATGCATTTATGTGCAATTTGGAACAGGAGGTGGAAAGAACTGGCACTGAGCATAATTATACATATGTTCTGTGCTTTGGACAGAAGTACCTACAATTATCTGTGTCCTGAGATTCTGATGATTATGGTTCCTTGAGCGCTAAATCCTGCAAGAATCAGATACACAAGGTCCAATGGTGTCACACTACTAGCAAATGCCTTCCCATCAATACACACCATACACGTTTCTGATTTCTGATTTCTTTATTTCCATTTAAATAAATGCAGTTGCAAGGTACTTCTAATCTTCTTTTCAGCTACCCATGCATAATATAGTAATGAGTCTACAGTGTTAACCAAATTTATTGTACAATTATAGAGCAATTTGATGCTAATTTGTCCTGCATGCAATGCAGATATTTCTGGGCCTGCCTGCTGTATATTGCACTCTATGCTTTTTTCATTACTTACGATGATGTAAAATACGGAGTCTTTGTTGGCAAGGTTTGTATATATGAATACTAATTTGCGTTAGCTAGCAACCTGCCAGCTGATTATTTCAGAGGATAGAATAGAGATATAAATAAATTAGACAAACTTCCATTTTTCTCTATCAATAATATAGGATATGATTATTTGTAAGTATTACAGTATTTGGTTATATTTTATTATTACTGAGCTCACAGTCTATTTTTTGCCTGGTTATATAATTATATTTGCCAAGTTAGCTTTATTCCTGTAACATACTGTATATAAAAGGATATTTACTTTTATTATTCTAAATTAGTATACAGTGCCCACTAATGATATTAGTTAACCCTTCTCCAAAAACAGCTTTCAAGACTAGTGATGGGCGAATAAATTCAGCAGGCACGAATTTGCTGTCAATGTCCACGATTCGCCACCAGCAGTTCAATTCACAAAACTGCGGCAAAAAATTAGCTGCGTTTAAAAATGTTTGACTTTAATGCATTTGACAAAATAGGCGCACATATAAAAATTGTTGCGGGTGTCAAAATTGACAAACGTCAAAATGATTTTGACGTCCATTGACTTCAATGCATTTCGTGAATTTTTCAAATTCGACCATCACAATTCAAGACACATTAGAACTCATTTACTGATGGTGGGGTGCAAAAAAACAGGAATAAACTGTCATCTTTCAATTGCACCTTGCCCCACTGTCAGCGCTTGTGGCTTTATGCTCTATAATGGAGCACAAGTACCTATGCTTCCCCTATAAATACTAAACTGAGCCAGGGGAGGGGTGGAGAGTGGAAAGTGTCCCCTCTTATAACTCTACTTGTCCTCTAACTTGCGTGTCTTTCAAGACAGACAATTGTGGGAGTGCTGGTGAATGCTGGGTTCAAAGGAGCCCTGTACTTACTGCCTGCAGAGACATACAAGTTAGGGGATCAATGTCCATGCAATGCCCCACCTTCATGAATACAAATATGTTGAATGTAGGCAGCACTGTATTCATGGGATAAGCACTGGTCCTTGCACTCCTGTAGCCAAAGGCGATGAAAGTGAGCCAGGGTGCAAAGTGTGAAAAATATCATGCCTTTTTTTTTTGCATTTCACAGGAGGAAGGAATGGAAATGACCACATGCCTCCCAACCCTCACGAATACAGCACTGCCAAATGCAGGAAGCTCTGTATTCAGAGGGCAAATACAGTGCTCTGTCTTGAGTGCAGAGACCTGCTGCAATTTTCCTTTGTGCAGAGCAGGGTGCAAAGTGCAAAACACATTGAACACATCCTGCCCATCATGTAGTAAATGAACTCTCTAATATTTCTTTGATTCTTATGTTTGTAATATATTATTCTACAATACACAAGACCTTTGCAGCAGGCACTCAGTGAAAGCAAACTTCCACCAGGCAGATAAATTCAAAGTGAAGAGAGTTTGTTGTGTCCACAGCCTTATGCGTTTCGTGTCATAAACACTTAACCATGGCTCCTAATAGGAGTCAAGGTTGTAATCTTTAACCACACCTATCTAAACTGAATAGTGATTGGTGCACCTGGGTGAAGATTCTGGATTGGTTGTTTTTGCTAATTGGTGTAATGTTTTGATTGGTGCCTCTTCCCTTATGTGGTAAGTAATCACTTTATACTTGGAGACCCTAAACTTTAGATTTATTAGTACAATGCACAAGAGCCTGATAAACAGTGATGTCACCAGAAACAACTGGTATTTTGTGATGTAATTTCTGTCACATGACAAACTCCTCATTGATTTATAATATCCTTATATTTTACATTATTCATTTTATATATTATTATTAAAAAAATACCTTAAAGAGCGAGCCAGTTGCATCTGATTCACTTATTTAACACCTCTGCTCTTTGGAATTTGCGGGAAAAGAATCTTTACCATTTCTTTTAATGTTTACTACTTGTTTTATGTCTCACAAAGGCGTTTGCTCACTTGAAAAACTGTTCTAATTACAACACTCATTTTATTGATGAAGAACCTCCTTGTGTCCCTTTATGGCTGGCATACTAAGAGGAAAACATTGGAATCTTAGGGACCAGATGCAATAAATATCACAGGCAACCTTTCCTGTAAGAATACTTTTTAGCCCCTGTTTTCCTGGGATTATCTAGATTTTGCATTTATAAATTCTAAACAATGCAGCCTTGCCTCTTGGGTTTATGTTTGGAAATCCATTGGTGATTAGAGCGCAGATGGTGCTTCTATAGATGTACTTCGGTGAATGCCTGTGTATGTGCATATTGCATATCACCGGATATAATGAAGTGTCTAGTCTGGCTGGATTTGAGAAAAACCTGGCATGATAAATGCAAAGCCACACAGTCCTTGAATGGTTGCCAATGTAGATAAAAATAACAAGATGGGAAACAAGTGAGCAGCCAAAACAGCACTTATCTATGTGGGTTGAACTGGGTCCCAAAAGTAGCTATGTTCAACAAACAAAAGATTGAGCAGCGGTATCTAGAGGGTTAACAAAATAAGGACGTTCAGTCCTTCTGACAGCCCTTCTGGCTTTTGAAACACACATTTATTACAGTATATTATCCTAAAGAAGCAAGTATCTTTAAGTTTTTTTAACTGCAGTTGTTAATAAGTAAGAACCGATTGGTCGCTTTACATTTCTGCACTAGGACACCATGTTAGTAGTTAATGATACAGCATGAATCATTTTCCTATAGTGGGTCCACCATAAAGAACCTTTACCTTCCAGTAGTCCGTACTTTTAACTGGCAGGAACATAACCCCTTGGTCATGGTCCTGTAGCACTGGGACTAGGGTCTGTGAAAATGCTTTAATTGAAAAGTGTGTGTGTGCCATTGTGTGTAGTCCACCAAAGCCATTAATAAGTGATTCTGCCTCAGTAACAAAGAGCAAGCTAAAGTATAAACAAACAAGCCTAAAGGTGGCCATAGACGTAACAATTGCGATCTTTCCGGGAAAAGATGTTTCCAAGAAAGATTGTTCGTTTCAATACACACGTGTAGAGCTGAATTCTCAGATATACAAATAGAAACAATCGAATTCTACCTGTATCTGATTATTCAGCACTAACAATGGCCAATGTTTGAGTGCCTTCAAAGGTGCCCGATGAAAATTTTCCAGCCAGCCCGATAGATGAGCCGGACAATATCCAAGTCTTCTGCAGATATCGTCGGCTCCCGCCATACACGCACCGAATATCGTACCAAAAATGTTTTTGTACGATATTATCTGTGCGTCTATGGCTACTTTTAGGCTAGGGCCAGATGACTCCTTATCTCAGCCTGCATTAGTATTGGTAAAATAATTAGAAGGCGCACACCCAATCAAAAACGTATGAGGTGCTAATCCAAAGGCACCTCCCCATAAGAGTCACCAAGGCTTATGATTATTCCAATAAAAATGAGGATTGCACACTCAAATGAAAAAATATATTCATTTTATTACATCAAAAATTTACAGAATAAAGGCATTAGCCAATTAGCCCTACGCGTTTCGACCACAAGTGGTCTTCATCTGGTGACCACTTGTGGTCGAAACACGTAGGGCTAATGCCTTTATTCTGCATTTCTCCACAGGCCAAGAATGTGCTCCCCCGTTGCTTCTCTCCTCCTGTTCTGCCTGCACCCAGAATCATTGTCTCTGTCTAGGTGCAGGCAAGTCACAACAGAGGAAAGGACAGGACTGGCCTGTACCCTGTATTATGCAAAAATGAGCCCTAAGGGTGCACTCTTGCATTTATCATTTCTCTGAACTTCCTGTTGTAAATGACGCCTATTATGTCTTTAAAAATGGAACAGTTCTTTTTTTTTTTTTGCTCAATTAATTACAGCTCTGCAGCTTATATCCCACCCTATCCCACCCTTTCCCACAGAGCCAATAAGCAAATAATTCTGATTATCTCTCTGTAATAATAAAACAGTGCCTTGTAATTAATTTGTATTTGTCATTTTTGGCAATATAAAAAGCAAGAAGACTCCCATCATCAAGAATCTGATGTCCTTAAATAACATGTCCAGTTTAAGCTTCTCGTGCGCTTGGGGGTGCAATGGAGGAGAATCTCAAGGTCAGGGTTTGTTTCTTATTTTTAATGTGGCATCGAGCTGAGGATCCTTTGATATGAGTTACTTTCATAGCCAACTGTGCCCTGGTAGTTCATTCTCTATGGCAACAAATACGATCTTTCTGATAATTGTTGAATGCTTGAAAAAGTTGACTGATTGCCTTTTCAGGGAAGTAATTTAACAAAGTGGATGACCTAATTTTGTAATTAAGAGATTATTTTCTGCAAATCTGTCTTGGCGGTTGAAGCACCGAGGCGAGAGCTATGGAGTTTTCCTTGGATAGTCACATTTCAGTGAGTAAACATGATTTTAATTACAAGTAAACAGCTGCGTGCAGCACTACACGAATATTATCAGAGGACTTCGGGTAAGGAAGACATCCGGTAACCACTCACCCGGATTAATTCTTTTCTTTGACTGTGAAATTATTGTTACTGTGCATACCTCATAGACAACCATTAAGTCCATCATTAATTATTAATTCCAGTTTGGCTGTTTCATGTTGGCGGCCTATAAAGTATGATAGACAAATCAATCATGCAAATAGCAAAGTCTGGAGTGAAGACACTTATCTCTCCATACTCAAGAAGACTATGATTGGATATTGCTTAATGTAAGTACAGTTTCAATACAGTTAGAATAATTGGCATGCATGGAACTGTCTTAAGGCATGGACACCTACACCTTTCTGGGATATAGTTGCCCATTTAACCAGAGGCATCAAAGTAAATTTTTCAGCTCAAATCTAATGTAAAGTATGCTGCATATAGAGTAGGGTGAGTTTGAGTTTAGAGCCCCTTCTTAGAACTGACTGATCAATATGAATCCTTGAAACTGAAAAAGAAGCAATAGTATGTCAAACATAAGCTAAGAGTATTTAAAAGCATCTTAAATACATCTTCTGGATCAGTTGTTCTCAATCTGTAGGGTTGGGGCCTGGAGCTATAGATGAGGACACCTTTATATCCAACATCTCACTCTCAAATATGGATATTTTTATAAAGGTGGTCATTGCTGCTGGAAATTTTTCATTGCATGTAGAGATGTTGTTGGTTGGTTTTGGTTCCATCCAGCCATAAGAGCATCAGTAAAGTTGGGCAAGTGTCGAGCAATCAGGCCCGGCTCACAATCAGTCCATCTCATGGGGGTTCAGTTGGGTTGAGATTAACGTTCTGTGCAGGTTCATCACGTTCTTCCCCTCCCATATTAGGAAATCCATTCTGTATCAACCTCACTTTGTGATTTCGTTCTACTGCACATACGTTTGCCTGGGGAAATTTGAAGAAAGAAGCCGGAAGAGGATCGCTCCGTGGTGCTTGCTAAAAAAAAACCTGGGCCGGTGCAGTTTTCTTCTGATAGGAGCACCGGCCCAGGTTTTCAGGTAAGTAAATACAGTCACTTGCGGGTGCCTAACATTTGGCACCCTCAAGTGCTAACAGACTTTCCTTCTCCTTTAAAGGAACAGTAACACAAAAAAATTAAAAAAATGAAAGTAATGGAAATATAATGTAGTGTTGCTCTGCTTTGGTACAACTGGTGTGTTTGCTTCAGAAACTCTACAATAGTTTCTATAAACAAGCTGCTGTGGTGCCATGGGGGCAGCCATTCAAAGCTGGAAAAGGAGAAAAAGATACAGGTTACACAGCAGATAACAGATAAGCTCTGTAACATACATTGGAATTCTTCAGAACATATCTGTTATCTACTGTGTATCCTGTGCTTCAGTGGCTGCCCCCATAGCTACACAGCAGCTTGTTTATATAAACTATAATTGTTTTTTCTGAAGCAAATACCCCATGTTTACCAGTGCAGGGCAACAGTACATTATATTGTCATTCCATAACAACACTTACATTTTTTAGTGTTTCTGTTCCTTTAAAAAAAACTTCTCCACGGAAGGCCTTTATGATTCATACAATTACTTGTTTCCTTTATTAGTGGAGTAAAGCTTTTTTTTTTTTTTTTCCGGTGTGTGAGAAGCACTGCATGCAGCAGGTACGCCGAGGGGCCAACAGCACAGAAAGAAGATCTGAAAACATTCATCTGGATTAAACTATTTTAGTGAACTCTCTTTGGAAATACGCATGTTTAATCCATTTTTAATGAAAATAACAGTTGGCCCATTTAGACCAGTTTTTAACCCATTTTTTTAAACTTCTACGTTCATTGAATAGGATTGGCCAGGTTTCTTTTTAATAAGACTTGAAAATATGTGCATTGTGCATGGGGACATCATGCTGTGCCGATGTAACTTACGTCCAAGTTGGAACTGCTGTATATGTTGGGACTAATTTATTGTTAAATGTCATAGACAAGGTAATGGTTAGCAGAGCACCCCACACTTTAAAATATCTTACAGCCCTACACCAGCATCTTCCATGCTTGCCTGTATGACGTCACAATTAACATGCACCACTACCCCTGCCAAAGCAAAGCAGTTTACCAACTCAATATATGACACTGTGACAGCACTATTAAACCCATAATAGAATAAAACTAAGTGCAAGACACACTAATCCCCCAATGTGCTGTAATACTGACAGCTGCACTAAACCTACTCCTCTTTATAGCCGCCAGTAGCTGCATTGCCATCTATTATGGAATAATGGAATTATGGAAACACACTCCCATGGCAAGAACATGCTGTATGTAAAAGTTATTGCCCAGTTAATCAGAGCAAGCTTACTTCAGTTCTTCATTATTATATGGCACCGGATGGCACACTTTCATCTGAGTTTATGGCTAAGTTTTGGTTTATATCTTATCTGAGTGAGCTAGCAGCAGCAATAAAAGTATAATGTTTTATGTTTTTATTGGCCAACCACATATACCAACATGTACCTGCAGGGAGTCGGTAGTTTGGCATGTGAAGCGTTATGAGTTTTATTGTGGCTTTTACAATATGTTGTGACTCATGGGGTGGCATATAGTTGGGACATGGGTGCACACCATCAAGCTGCAGACAGGCCCAGCGTTGGACTTAAGGGTCTGGGGCCCACCAATTCTTCTGACACAGTTGCCCTCCACTCCTTATATGGGCCCCCTGCCCCAGCTGCAATGTCCTTCCATGCACCCTGCCATAGCCACCCCCCCCCCCACCCCGTGCATATCTGTTCTCTCAATCGGGGCCAGGAAGATCAGGTGGCAGCACAGGCAACAACAGGTGCAAGTCTGCATTGGTGGGTCCAGTTTGACCCTTGACAGGTCTATTGCTTAGTTCCCCATGGATCACCAAATCTAAAGCAAACATTACGCCTCTGATAAAATGGTTCCCTTAGAATAGGGCCAGACAGACCAAAATCAGCCTACTGAAAACCGCAGACCAATTTTAGCCTCTTACTACGCCTGGAACCCTTGTGTCGGCTGTGGCACAAACACACATGAGACTTTACATTTGGCACTGCAATCTGGTGTTTGCGTTGGAGTCGACTCAAGAGTTCCAGATGTGTAAGAAGAAGTGGATACTGCTCACAGTGAGGGGCTTAAATTCGGCCTGTGGATTTTAGCAGGCTGATTATGGTCCCATCTGTCCCTAGCCCATGTCCCATGGAAAAAATTATGAA
Source organism: Xenopus petersii (assembly GCA_038501925.1). NCBI lineage: Eukaryota > Metazoa > Chordata > Amphibia > Anura > Pipidae > Xenopus > Xenopus petersii. The sequence continues at coordinate 25,418,126 of CM076672.1, read as the reverse complement.
AATACAATGTAATATTAGCCACAAAGTTTACCCCAGGTCTAGTAACGCTCCATTGCAACCAGTCGTGATGGCGAATTAGTTGCGTGTCGATTCGCCGAAAAATGTATGAATTTACCGAAAAAATTGTGAAACAGAGAAAAATTTGCGAAACACATTGAAGTCAATGGGTGTCAAAATAATTTTGATGCGCAACATTTTTTTTACATGTGACCATTTTGTCCAAACGCACTAATGGTCGTCCGCTTAATTTTGACGCGTGACAATTTTTATGCGTGTGACTACTCTGACGTTCGACATTTTTTTTTTTATTGCAGCACATTTTTCGCCTGCTAATTTTTGCCGAAGATTCTCACGGTGTCAGACTGGAACACTGGGGGCCCACCAGAAAACCTTAGACCAGGGGCCCACTTTCTGTTCTATTATTCTTCCTCTCCTCACTCTATTCTCCTAGTCTCTTTTCTTTACATATGATAATCTTTCATTCCATCTATTTATCCTCTTTGTTCTCATAGAAATAGGGAATGACCATTCGATAGGCCAAATGTTTAGCAGCATGAGAGCCCGCTGACATCTTGGCCCAACGGGAGTTTTCCTGTTATCTCGGTGGGCCAGTTCGAAACTGGATTCACAAATGTATTCGTTGGCGGCGAACCACGGAAATTTGCCGCAGATCCATGCCTGCCAAATTTATTCACCCATGACTAGCCACCAGTAAGAATTTACTGGTAGTCGGTTGGTATATATCATTAAACTTGGTGCACAATTTGCAATTTTGATTAATTATGATTGAATGATTGAAATAACCTACTGCAATCCTACATGAAAACAACCAAGTTTGTAGGTTCGTTAGTGACTTCCTCTCTCATTAATGACCTCATTGCAGACTCTGCTATTATCTTCGGCGGTTTTATCATCAGTGAAACAGAATCCGAAATTGTCAGCTCAATTCTTTCTAAAGATAGAGCTATAATGCCTTCACCACCCACGTATTTTGTGTCAACATTGTGTCAAGTTAGCTTTTTATTTTGACATGACTGTCACTAGACTCACAATTCACCAAAGAAGGCAGGGCTTGTGAGAGCATCGTTATTCTTAGTGCTTAAGGGTATTTCCTAGGAGTGAAACTTCCATAATACTGACCATGTGTTCAAAGGACAAACTGTATGTGCCCCAATCTATACTGTATTTATAGTTCAGCCCATTAGTGTCTGATCTACCCTTGGGGGCTTGTATCCTTTAGAACCTTCATTGTGGTAGTGTTCCAGGGCAACAGGACAAACGTGGTTTAATTGTAAATATGTAACTGCTTTTTTTTGGGGGGGGTTAATTCTTTTTATTGATTTTAATCAAAAACCAGCTGATTACTTTCAACAGGTTAATTGCAGGTTACAAAAGGTTTAAAACATTAGCACATTTCAGATTACAATACAGGTACGGGACCAGTTATCCACAATCCTCGGGATCTGGGGTTTTCCGGATAACGGATCTTTCCATAATTTGGGTCTTCATGCCTTAAGTCTACAAGAAATTCATTTAAACATTAAATAATCCTAGCTTCCAATAAGGATTAATTATATCTTAGTTGGGATCAAGTACAAGCTACTGTTTTATTATTACACAGAAAAAAGAAATCATTTATACAAATTTGGATTATTTGGATAAAATGGAGTCTATGGCAGAGAGCCATTCCGTAATTCGGAGCATTCTGGATATCGGGTTTCCGGATAAGGGATCCTATACCTGTATAAAGTTTGAATTCATATGAATTAAATAAAAACTCAATAAAGGAACATATGATACCACGTAATTAAACAAAGCTAAATAATACAAAAATAAATTTAAAAAAAACGTAAAGATTACTATTCCAAGTTGCAATTTTCGGCAACTAAATAAATAGGGTAAACTACTGTTAATATCATCAATGTGAATGAGTTGGCTATTATGTTTGTATAGAAGAGGAGCATCTTTCAAAATCCAAACAGTTTAAAATAAATTCCCTTTTAATTACCTCTATAATGCTCAGATATCTGGACCATATATTCAAGAAACGATTTCTCATTTTTTGGTTTTTCCGTTCTACAACGTAATGCCTCTTGTAAACAAAGGTTGTTTAGGTAACTCGAAACGATTTGTAATGTAGGTGTGTTCTCTTTTATCCAATACAAAAATAATGACTTACGAGCTGCAGCCATTCACAAAAAACTAAAATTTCTATCCTTAGAAATGATGAAGTCTGAGGCTTAATTTTCCATTTGAATAGAGTCTCTCTGGTCCAATAAGGTAAATAATGGGGTCATAACTATATCTAGTTTTTTTTTTCCTTAATAAACTTTTCCATTTTGTACCAAAACCTTTTAACATCAGGACATAACCATAAGTAATGAAGTATATCTATATTAGTTCATTGCATTTTGGGCAAACAGAAACAACTGAGAAGTCATGTAATTTCTTGTAGATTAAACCATACCCCAAATGTATTATTCTAAATTGCTGGTCTCTACAGGCTTCAGAGTTAATTTTCTGATTATAGCTATGTAAATTGAATTAAAGCTAGTGCAGAGAGAGATATTGACCGGCTCTGATGCAGATTTTTAAGTGCGGAGGGGGTTGGGGCAGGATCTGGGCTTCCTCAGACGGCAGCAGCCCCAGAATCCCCCTGTGCCTGATCCAGGGTGATATGCTGATTTGACTTGATTGACCTTTTTATAAACCCACATTAAGGGGGTTTAAGAGGGACCTAAAAGCACTAAAAAATTGTTGCAAAATTGTGCACACATTGACGCCATTCATTTAAGGTGCTTGTGTCCATACATGCTCCTTGCACTTGCACATACTGGTGGGGAGCACCAATGACACACCCAGTCTGCTCTGATGAATGACTCAGGTGCAGGTGAAGTTCTAGTGGAACCATAGAACTACAGCCACATCTAGACTGGCATAAGCCAGGGTAACACTAGTGCTTTGCATCAATAGGTGCACCAAGCAAATCACATGTTCCAAAAATATTTGCCACATTGTGATCACAATTCTCAAATAAGTCAACACTTGTTAGTATCACGTTCGGTATCCCAAAGCCAGAACAAACACCAAGGTTCCAGTTCCAGTCACGGGTAATGCTTCAGCCTATAACAGCCGCCTTTCACATGGGAAGGAGCCCTTCGCTACTGGGATGCCGCCAGGTCTTAAAGTGAGAGAACCAAGGCAAGAGTTCTGGGCAGGCAAGGGAACCGAAACTGGAGCTAAGCATAGTTGAAGAAGATGGGCAAATACATTTTTGCAGTAAATGTTTGCGTTTAGGAAACTGGATCATAAATTTTGGTCGAAAAATCCGCCAGGGGAAAAAAAATTAGCACATGTCAAAATTGGTGCACACATAAAAATTGTTGCACGTCAAAATTATCTGGACGCTCGTTGATTTCAATGCGCTTCGTGAATTTTCACCGTTTTGCGAATTATTCGGAAAAGAGAAATGGCCCAGATTTACCCATCACTAGTCAGCCCAGTACAGAGTCAGGATCTGGAAGAATAGTCAGTAACAGGCAAAGGTCGGTTCAGGCAGCGATGCAGCAGTAGTCAAGGAAAGGCAAAGGTCAAGGAACAGAGAAACAGACTAGAAGCGCACCCAGGAACTATGTACAATAGACCTACATTGGGCGATGGGAATTAGGATGTGGCACCTTTAAATATTTGAATTATGTACCAAGCGAAATAACGAATTAAAAGATGTGAGTGCCGAAACTCAAACTGACGCATGCAGGAGGCAAGCGTCACTTTGCGGAAGATGTAGGTGTCCCTGCATGGAGCGTGGTGGGCTTCCCTGTCTCCTCACTAGACCACCATGTATCCTTACAGTTAGGAGCAGATTTATCAAATTTGAATTTCAAGCTTTTTTTGTGTACTTCAACTAGGGAATAGTGCAAATTTGATTTGAATTTGAAAAAATTTGAAAATTTGAATATCGAAATTCATCATGTACTGTCTCTTTAAAAATTCGACTTTGACCATTCGCCATCTAAATCGAATTGCTGTTTTAGCCTATGGGGGACCTCCTAGAACCTATTTGGAGTCAATTGGTGGACTTTGATTCAAATTCGATCAAATGCGCTATTACTTCGATTCGTACCATTCTAATTCAGCCTCATATGGACCTATTCAATCGAAAATGGACCTATTCGGACAAAAAAAAAAATTCCATTTCAGTTGGTCTTTTTTCATTAGATTTCTACGTTTTTCTGAATCGAAATTCGACCCTTGATAAATATGCCCCTTACTATGAATATTGGGAAATTGCATGCAGTTGCACCAGGCAAAAATTTGGACTTTAAAAAAAAACTAAACGATGCATTGTGGGAAAAAAGCATGTTGATTTGCAGCCATCAGAATAGTATTTATTCAAGGCCCCCTGAACTAATAACACATATCTAAAATATTATCAGTTTTCTTCATGTAACTTTAAGGGCATCCAATAAGTGTCACCTAAAGGAAGGTCAAGTACTTGCTGTTACCTTGCAAATTATTATTGGCTGAAATAAGGGGAAAGATGTGACTGTGTATTCTCAGCAAACAGCGCTCCAGTCAATGACAAGCACTAATGTCTGAATTCAGTAGAATATTGTTTGCCAAATATCAATAAAGTCAATAAATAATGTGCATATGCTTTGGGATCGTCTGTGCTGATAGGCAGATGGTTGGCTTCCTTGTTAAGACAACTCATTCCACCCACACAAAATCTTCAGGGTTACGAGACTGTGTAGTGCGATTGCTTCTCCTGCCCTAGATCTTAGTACTGAACAAGTAAGTGATGACAATACGTTCAGTCACCCTAGATTTTGCTAAGACATCAGTTAGCACTTTATAATAATGAATATTAATAATGCATAAGCATTGCTGGAAATAAGATGACAAGTTGTTTGTTATGACTGTAAAGCAGTGTTCAATGGTGTTTATAAAGCCCCAGTGCTAATTGAAATGACACACAAGCTGGACTTTGTATCATGTGCAATATGAGGGGAAGAGGGAGATAGAGGACAAACTGAGCATGCTCAAGCCCAAGCCCTGGAGGTTTATGCTGAAAACAGGAAGTCTGATACAGAAGCCCATGAGTACACAATAGATGGAAAGAAATGTGGTGTTTCTTTTGACAGAGGACTCAGATCAACATTAATTAAGGGCTTACTGGTGTATTTATACTAGGGATGCACCGAATCCAAGATTCAGTTCGGGATTCAGCATTTTTCAGCAGGATTCGGATTCGGCGAACCCTTCTGCCTGGCCGAACCGAATCCGAATCCTAATGTGCATATGCAAATTAGGGGCGGGAAGGGAGATTGAGTAACTTTTTGTCACAAAACAATGAAGTAAAAAATGTTTTCCCCCTCGCAGCTCTAATTTGCATATGCAAATTAGGATTCGGATTAGGTTCGGTATTCAGCCGAATCTTTCGCGAAGGATTCGGGGGTTCGGCCGAATCCAAAATATTGGATTTGGTTCATCCCTAATTTATACAGACCTTTCTGATAAAGCTTACTTAATTTTAGCCGTTGCTTCTACTTTAATAACAATGGTGGTCTGGAGAATTCTTGCATTTAGCTGAAGGAACGTCAAAGACGAGCATCAAGTAGCTGCGAGTTTCTCTAAAGTTCGACTGTTTAAAGAAGTTGGTTGTTTAGTATTTGGCAAAGTCTTTAAGCACTGATTAAATCCTCTTATTTAGGCTAAATTGCAATGCCTCACCTAAAACTCCCACCCCACCACCCATCCACCCAGAGCCCCATAATTTGCAGTAAAATTCTCTGCACCGAGGGATTTCAATTTTCCTGCAGAAGCCGAAGAAAAGCATTTTGTGTTAGTGCCAAAGGTTGATAACTGTTATTTCGTATATATCGGATTTTTGGGTTCAGTAAAAAAGAATAAACGAAAGTAAATTAGACAGTGGCAAGATTATTGAGTGGTTTAGGAATATCATAAACTACAACAGCGAAGCTCAGTGGCTTTATGGTGTCGACTCAAACACAAAATTAGGATTGCTGCGGTTAAATTCAGATTTATTTCCCCTTTTAACTGTTCTCCGTATTTCATGGGTTTGTGATGCAAGAGACAAGTAGATCTCTGGGGGCATGGGGGGCGAAATCCACAGCATTAATCCCTATTTCTAAAGTCTTTCATTCATATTGCTGCTAATTCACTTTCTGAGTTATAGGAGTTTTATGCTAGGAAAGGTAGACAAGTACTACTTGACTATTCTATTATATCTTCCACTCACGTTTGGTTAGTTTGGTTTATAAAAAGAATATAACCCTCATTTAATTAATTGTAGGAAATAGGCTGTGTTGTTTTCAGATATAACACAGGGAGGCTGATGTATTAATTGCGTTTATTTTTTTAAAGCTTGTTTTCAATATAAAAACTGAGATGAAAATCAAGATTTTGTTAATTTAAGAAAAACTTATTTGCATAAAAGGTGGCTGATAAAATGCCAAAGAATAAAGTAGCTTGAATTTTATACCTCTTTTTGGCTCTTGAAAATTCAGTTTTGGAAAACTTTGTTTTTAAAAATACAGGTATATGAAATTATTCTACAACTCATTAATATATGAGGTGGCTACTTTGACAGGAGCTCATTAAAGGAGAAGGAAAGCTACAGATGCAGTTTATTGCCAATAGATTTGCCACAATAGTGCAAGCTATAACACTAGATGTATTCTGCAGAATGCTTTACCAAACCTGAGTAAACAGCTCTAGAAGCTCTCTCTGTTTGTTTAGGATAGCAACTGCCGTATTAGCTTGGTGTGACATCACTTCCTGCCTGAGTCTTTCCCTGCTCAATCATAGCTCTGAGCTCAGATTACAGCAGAGAGGGGAGGAGGAAGGAAAAGGGAGGGGAAGAGGGAGAGAGGACAAACTGAGCATGCTCAAGCCCTTGCCCTGGAGGTTTAAGCTGAAAACAGGAAGTCTGATACAGAAGCCCATGAGTACACAATAGAAGGAAAGAAATGTGGTGTTTCTTTTGACAGAGGACTTAGAGCAACATTAATTTGAGGGCTTACTGGTGGCTCTTGAAAATTCAGTTTTGGAAAACTTTGTTTTAAAAACTTTGTATGGGATCCGGAAACCCGTTATCCAAAAAGCCATTTTCCATAGACTCCATTTTATCCAAATAATTCTTTAAAAATATTTTAAAATGATTTCCTTTTTCTCGGTAATAATAAAACAGTACCTTGTACTTGATCCCAACTGAGATATAATTAATCCTTACGAAAAAAAAGCCTATTAGGTTTGTTTAATGTTTAAGTGATTTTCTAGTAATCCAGGTATGAAGATCCAATTTACGCAAAGATCCATTATCCAGAAAACTCCAAGACCCGAGCATTCTGGATAACAGGTCTCATACCTGTACAGTAGAACCCTGCTTTTAAGTCGCTCAAGGGACGTGGAAAAACAAATGTAAAATTCTGGAAAATTTAAAGTCCAGAAAACAAACAAAGTGAGCGTGGGACCGTAAATAATTGTTGAATTATCAGGCAAATTGGGAGGGAATTAAAAACAGGGTTCTACTGTAAATGTGGCTTGGATTAAATACTAAAGCAGAATTAATATTAGACAAATAAGGGGACTATAACAATTTGGCACTTATTCCAATTAGAAAAAGACAAACACACTTTCACCCACTTAAATGGCTGATGTCACACCCACTTCAACAACTGTTGAATTTAGCGGCAAATTTATTTAGCTCTGTGAGTGATTCCTCAGATATAGAGCTAAATAAATTTGCCGCTAAATTCAACAGTTGTTGAATTGGGTGTGACATCAGCCATTTAAGTACGTAGCTGAAAGTGTGTCTAGTTATCAAAAGACATTGCATGAGTAATACTTGGAGGGACATGTTGCGTGGCAGTTTAGCACTCTACCTACCTAGTTCATTCTAGTTGACATTTCCAGGTTAAAGAGTGTGACAGACAGATTTCATATCTTGCGAATACAAGAGTAAATGCTTTTTACTGTTTATTTATGCAATTCTGATGCATTACTCACCCTTTCTGCATATATAAATATATATGTATATACATTGTCCAAAGCACTCACAGGAATTTCATAACAAGAAAAAGGTTTTAGTAATCAAAAAAAGTTTATTTAGCCGACATTTCGGTTCCGCACAGGAAACTTTCTCCTGTGCAGAACCAAAACGACGGCTAAATAAACCTTTTTTGTTTACTAAAACCTTTTTCTTGTTATGAAAATCTTGTGAGTGCCAGTACTTTGGGCAATGTATATATTATTTTTTTCACTAGAGCACCTAGGTCATTTGATTAACATTAAGGTGTGCAACCTGTGTCTACCTTTTATATTTATATATATATATATATATATATATATATATATATATATATATATATATATATATATAGTGAAAAAGGATTGCCGCACTCACAGGGTTTTAGTGAAAAAACAAAAAATGTTTTATTATTAAGCCTCAACATTTCGATCCAGTCTGTTTTTGCTCCTGACGAAGATCCCTGTGGGGGATCAAAACGTTGAGGCCATGAGGCAAAAGGAGCTTTTGTACAGGTTGTTGAGCTCCAAGGTGCCTTCTAATATCCTTTTATTTAACAGGAGGTACAGTATTTATTACAATGCACAAGTGAGTTTCAGTGAATCATGTGGTCATGTGAAAGAAATGACCGACTATAACTGATGACATCACTAAGCAAGGTTTATAAGGAAATAATTTATGGGTCTGGGTATTATATATTGGATCTTAAGCCTATTTTCCACTCACCCTTGTAATTCTCAAATATTACTCAAGTATGATAATAATCCGTACTGCATTTCACTATGATTCACATCTTGCTTCTCTTCATAAAGAATAAATTCCAAAGATTACTTAAAATAACTTTAAATATAAAACACATGTAATCTCCTGCTTTGCTTTTATAAAGTCTTCCAGGAGAAAGGAGACCTAGACATCCCAAACCAAATCCATTTCATTTCAGTAATCAAAGGAATATTGACTGATCTTAAATGGCAAAACACTTGGGAGCATCACAGTCTAGAAAGAGCTGCTTCTAATGAAACCAGAAGAGAACCACCCCGGCTGTAAAATAACTTGCATGATCCACCAGATAAGTTCAGTAAGATTTCATTCTGTCACTTGATATTGTCTATTGTTCATTGTTCTCAATGTGGAGAGGTAGCGGAGAAGACAAATAAGTGCTGAAGTAGCAGAGAAATTGGCAGTTGTGAAACCAGAAGGAAGAAAGTTTTGCTGAGAGTCGTAGTGCTCTCGTCATTCAGCCTCATTCTGACAACTAGTCAGATTCATCTCCATTACCTAGTCCTGAACTTTCAGGGTCTGTTGATACAATGCAAGAGGAGATCTCACCAGCTGCTGTGAGAATCCTCCTGAGAAATCACAGAAATGCAAGAGGTCTGTACAAGATAAGTAGGCTACACAAACAAAGAAACCGAATCATAATCATGGCCAAGTTGACATAGCATTTTCTGACAGAAATGTCCATCAGCCATATTCGTTTGGAGTTTAATGGCACGATGTGTAAACCCTGAATTTATTACCCAAATAATGGAGAAAGCTTGGAAGTCATGTTAGACTCCCTCACAGCAAAGAGAGTAAATTCCACTTCTGCTATAATTCTGTTATAATCTTAAAGAATCTGTGATGTGGTCAGTGATGTGAACTAGTGATGGGCAAATTTGCAGCAAATTTCCGCGTTTCACCGCCGGCAAAATACATTCGCGAAACAATTGTGAAATTCTAACAACACCAACTATTTTGACGTCATCGACAATTTAACGTGCACCCATTGACTTTAATGCAATCTGACAAAATAGGTGTACCAGCATCAAAATCCATGTTTCACGAATTTTTGTCAGTTTCACAAATTTTGCAGGGGAATTCACAAATTTTTGGCGAAGCGAAATGGAACAAATTCGCCCATCACTAATGTGAACCATCAGCCATTAAAAAAATAAGCCAATAGCAACATTAATTGGAGATAGTTGAATTAAATTGAAGATAATTGTGGACAGGGGTGTAACTACAGAGGAAGCAGCCGCTGTGACTGCAGGGGGGCCCAGGAGGTATAGGGGCCCCATGAGACACTAATTCATATACATTTTCAGTAAATATTGGTAAAACAGGTCAACCTCTAGACATTTTGGGGACCTGAAAAATAATTTGCTTTGTGGCCCAGTATTATGTCTTTACGCCATTGATTGTTGACAACCTTTTATTGTCAACATGGCTGTAGCTATGACTCAAATGGGTAGAACCTATGTACTATGTAGACTCTATGTACATATCCAAACCATTTGAGAGAATCCCTACTCGGGGAATGGCCAAATACAAGGTTACACAGATATTTCTAGGTGGAGAGCAGCAATGAGTAATATCGTAAACTGCCACCCCAATAGTTTAAAAAAATGTGCATATTTATGTTTAACTCAAGCATATGGCTAACAGCTTCGATACCTATATTGGACTTTTCAAGACTAATGATCACTAGTTGCTTTTGGGAGTTCTACTTGTGTTCATTTTAATTATGAGTTATGAATTTTAAAGGGATACTGTCATGGAAAAAACATGTTTTTTCCAAAACGCATCAGTTAATAGTGCTGCTCCAGCAGAATTCTGCACTGAAATCCATTTCTCAAAAGAGCAAACAGATTTTTTTAAATTCAATTTTGAAATCTGACATGGGGCTAGACATATTGTCAGTTTACCAGCTGCCCCAAGTCATGTGACTTGTTCCTGCACTTTAGGAGAGAAATGCTTTCTGGCAGGCTGTTATTTCTTCTACTTAATGTTACTGAATTTACTCTGTCGGACTTGGCTTTTACTATTAAGTGCTGTTCTTCCAGGGAGCTGTTATCTTGTGTTAGGGAGCTGCTATCTGGTTACCTTCCCATTGTTCTTTTGTTAGGCTGCTGGGGGGGGGGGTGATATCACTCCAACTTGCAGTACAGCTGTAAAGTGTGATTGAAGTTTAGCAGAGTACAAGTCACATAACTTGGGGAAGCTGGGAAATTGACAATATGTCTAGCCCCATGTCAGATTTCAAAATTGAATATAACAAAATCTGTTTGCTCTTTTGAAAAATGGATTTCAGTGCAGAATTCTGCTGGAGTAGCAGTATTAACTTTTGAAAAAAAAACATGCTTTCCCATGACAGTATCTCTTTAAAGGCATTTTTAAAATGATGATTGTTATAAATTTGCTTGCAGAGAAAACTTGCTACCTACTGTACATTAGTATTATAGCAATTAGAATGCCATTCACGTAGACAGAATATGTTGACATATAAGCTGACACAAAGCTTTCCTGTCCTTCTGGGTTGGTGGCCTGTCCTTTTCTTGCCTGCCACAGTTTTGCCAGCGGTGAAAATTTTCTCGAATTGGTGCAACCATTTTCCATGCGTTTTGTCTTTCTTTTTTTTTCTGGTGCTAGAAGAAAATGCCAATGTCATTATTATGCACCCCCTTGCCTTCATTATCAGCCAGTCAGATCCGTTTTGAAGCTAAAATGTTGCCTTTTTTATTATGCACCACTACTAATATCTTTCATATTATTAAGTCCTGATAAAAGCTTGCACTATTATATATAGTATATACATAGGTAGGGGATCCGTTATCCAGAAACCCATTATTCAGAAAGCTCAGAAAGGCCAGTTCCCATAGACTCCTTTTTATCCAAATAATCTGTAATAAAACAGTAGCTTGTACTTGATCCAAACTAAGATTTAGCCTATTGGGTTTATTTAATGTTTACATGGTAGACTTAAGGTATGAATATCCAAATTACAGAAAATTCTGTTATCCGGAAAACCGCCAGGTCCCAAGCATTCTGGATAACAGGTCCCATACCTGTATCAGTAAATTTGTGGTATCTGTGTAGTATGTGTAAGTCCATAATATCCCACAAAGAGTTTCTTTTTCTCGCCATTCTGCCTGCTGAGCCCACCTCTCTGGATGCAGAGAAATATATTAGTAATCGTGTTCTCCACTGGCTGGTTGAGCGGTGCATACGCTTTCCCTATTGTGTCAAAAATACAATCTTTTGTTTTGAAGCCCCAGTGCCTCATTTAACCTTGACATCAGTTGTGGGTGGTTGATATTTTTTTTTTTCCTTCTTCATTTTTTACAAGCAGAATTAGACAGATGTTCTATAAAAATGTGACTCCTGTATTAATAGGAGTATTCAGTTGCCATGGACCCCATTCACAGCAGTTAGCCACGCATCCCGGTGGCTGGTGTGTGGCGGTGCCCTTCATGGGTCACCATAGCAACCACAATGAGCGAGCAGGGAGGTTAATTACAGACGGGTTGGTAAATGAAGTGCCAGGGAATTCGGTGACTGTGCGACCAGCTTGTGAAAGTTAAATAACAGACACGCTCAGTCAATCATTTCTACTTTTTGTCTAGTAATATCCCCCTCGCTAATCTAAGCCAACGGCATTTATTCATTTTATCTGTTTACCCTTTCATTCCCTGTGCACCCAAATAACAATGAGCCATAAGTTTTTGAAGGAAGTATTAACTTATCTTCTTTATTCATATAAATGCTGTATTTAACCTTGGACGGTGGTAAGAACCTCTATTTTTCTGCAAATAATTCATTTTCCATGGGGTTTTATTCCTTACTTAAGCCTCACTCCACGATTTCATAAATATAAAGACAGCAGTCACATACGCAGGCTTGAGTCTATTAATATAAAGGAGGTTATTTATCAAAGGTCGAATTTTAGAGCTTTGAGAGGTTATTTTTATACCTAGAATGAAATCACAACTCTAATGGTTTCCAATTTTAAGAAAAAACGCACATGGAAAAAAACTGGAATCAGTGAATTCAGGATGAAAAACATGAAAACTCTACTTAATAGCAAAAAAACTTGATTCAAGTTTCGAGCGAAACCTAAAAACTTGAATTAATCGGGAAAAAACTTGAAACGCTCGACTTGATCGAGTGTTTGAGAGAAACCCACTGAAAAAAACTCTAACACTATGAAGGCTATTAACATGTTCAAATGGTTCAAGGGACCCCCTGCCATTGACTTCTACATGACCTTGATAGGGTTTTAGTTGGAATATTTTTGGATTTAAGCTATTTCCAGCTTCAGGGTATAATACATTTTGAAAAATTTGAGATTTTTTTTTAAAAAAACTATTTTTTTTAATAAAAATTTTGAAATTGAAAAATACCCTAGAAAACTCAAATTTTTAGTGGGAAGAGACAACTCGACCTTTGATAATAACCTCATAAATGTTTCAATATTTGCTACTACATTCTCTATTTACTAAACTCTGAATGCCAAAAACCCCAAAGAAGTCATGTTTTTTTGTATAAAATCCAAATATTTTGTGGAAAAAAACCCACACATTTTTCGGGATATATTATACCCCGAGGATGGAAAAAGTCTGAACTTAAAATCCGGCATCTCAGACCTGCCGAGGTTGCATATAAGTCTATGGAGAAGTTCCAAAGATTTTTTTCATCTGCGCTGGGTTGCGTGCAATAATCTGAAGATTTCTGGGTTTTCGGGCAAAAATCAAAAAAATTCGGAGTTTTAAGGTTTAAAATCTGAAAAATTTGTATGCTTCGGGTTTTTCCCACAAAAACAATATTTTCGAAAAAAAGTGTATTAATAAATAAGGTGAAAAAAACCTGTGCAGATTTGGTTGGAGTTTGTTTCAGAAATAATTTAGATAAATTCAGACTTTGATAAATAAACCCTTAAGTCTAGTAGAAAATCATGTAAACATTAAATAAACCCAATAGGCTGGTTTTGCCTCCAATAAGGATTAATTATATCTTAGTTGGGATCAAGTACAAGCTACTGTTTTATTATTATAGAGAAAAAAGGAAATCCGAGTGCCATCCTGCCGGCAATTTAGATTCTAGCCGGTGGGGAGGTTGGGGGAGATTAGTCGACGAAGAAGAGGCAATTTGTCGTCGGGAAACTAAATCTCCCCGAATCTTCTAGTCTGTCTCTGCCCTTAGTAGTGGAAGCCTCACTGCTCCCTGGTACCACCTGAGTCTCAATTAGCCACAACGGATGCTTCCTGTATAATATACCCCTGTATCCACTACTTCCTTTACAGGTCCCTTCCTGCTCCGGCCAAAGCCAACAATGCATAGCGCTTGATCGTTCTTCAACAATTAACAACTTCTGGGGAAAATATCAGCTGATTCACCCCAATGTGGTAGTAGATAAGTAGCAGCAGAAGGGGTGCCTGTAAAGCATTTCCACCTACTTTGCCAAGGCTAAAAAATTGCTTGTTTGACCTTAACCTAACAGACAAGTTTTATTTTTTTCTATTTATTTGCCTTTCCTGTGACAGTTGGAGTTGGCAGTGATCATTACAAATAATGTAGACTAAGGACAAATGTGATTAGGTAAGATACTGTAAGACAATATTAGGATAGTCTCAATGCGTTAAAAGTTTTGTTTGAAAAGGGAACGTGATAATAAGGAAAGATAAAACACCTAGATTGTGTGAAAGCTGCAGAGGGCTTTAGGGAAAGGACAGATGTAGCAAGAGATATTACAGACTCACACGGCATACACACAATATCCCGGAGAACAAAAGAATTCTGATCAGACGCATTCCCTCGCCATGCATTCCTTAGAAGAACTGCTGGGTGATTGTGATGGAGAATGCTGGGGCGAAAATAGCATCATTATAATCATTTATTAGTTGTTATAACAACAGCAAATGATTCAGCACGTTGCAATATTAAGTAAGAGCTTAAGTGATTCCTTCTTACTGAGCATTTGTTCAACAACAAAGAGAGCCCCCTGAAAGTCGGGTTAAAACATTTATGTCCCAGATTAGTGCACTGCAAAGGCCCCATTTTCTAACTTGTAAAATGTAAGAAACTATTATTAATCTGTTTGCCTATTTCAGCATGTTGCGATTCAGATTTTATTGACAGTTATGCTAAAAGTTTTGTTCAATCCAGATACATTTCTCATTTAATGTTTGCAAAGTAAAGTATTCAGGAATGTATTCGCTTTGGATTTTATTTTTGCTATTTTTTATTTAGCACTCACGTGTTAAACATCTCTTTACAGAGATTGTCCAACATAGACCTCAATCCCTGCCCAAATAGAGCTTACAATCTAGGGTCAATTTCATGTTTTTGAAGGTTTGGGAGGAAGCCTGAGCCCCCTGTATCTCACATGGATTAAGTAAGAATCGACAAACGTGTTACAAGGCCCAAAATGGATTCCAGAACTTAGTATATAAGGGTTTTTTGTGGATTTTGTGCAATCATTTTCCTGTTGAACAATGTTTCCCCAATTTATCTGAATTAGAGAAAACATGGGCCATATGCAGACATTGGACTGGGTCGCTAGAGATAATGGGAATGTAGGTTTTGAAACACTGTACTGTTTTTGTTATCACACTCCCAGTACGGTGAAGATGTATTTTGACCCATAGGCAGCTTGTGGCAGCTGTTCCTGTTATCTGGCCACTGATTCAAAGCAGCAGGAGGAGAGGGAGGGATAGAGTAAAACAAAGGCAGCATGGAGCTGAGCAGCCTTTATGTCATCATAATGGCTGCAGAAAAATACTAGGGATATACATATACGTATGTAGTCACCGAGGAGATGCCACATATCTTAAAACACGTTCCTATAGCAAACAAATTGCAATAAGTCATTTGGCACAGATGACATCACTAAGAACCTTTAATAAGGACATATTTCACAGCTTACTCATGCCTCTTTATTATTATTATTATTATTATTATTATTTATTACTCTTTATAAATGATTATAAAGAATTTATAAAAGTGTCATGTCAAGCTCATTTCCTTAAGATATTGGGATACGATGAGAGTTTTGTCTCTCACTTCTTGACTTAAAACAATCAGACAAAAGAATTGATAAGGATTGGCAGCGAAGGGACTCATCCAAGTTCTCTAACGTCAACCAAGAAATTCAGAAGTGATGAGGAGAGATTTATGGGGCACATTTACTAAAGGGCGAAATGGAAATAACGCTAGTGAAAATTCGCCAGTGTGACGTCATTTTGCCACTTCACCGATTTACTAATGGTCCCTGGCGTAAATTGGCTAGTGAAGTAGACAGATTCTAGTGGTACTTTGCATCCTTACACCAGGCAAATCTGCGCGCTGGCGAAGGGACATAACTGTGCTAATTGACTAAGTTGCGGATTTTACTGAACGTTACCTCTTGCGCCAGACATTAATTCGGCAGCTCAGACCAGGCAAAGTGCAATAGAGTAGATAGGAGTCTGTCTGGCGTTTTTTACTGGGTGATAGGCTGAAAAAGATCTAAATTTTTTTTGGGGTACCCTCCTTCCCCCTTACATTTGGCACCTAAACTATACAGTGGGCACATGTGTAGGGTAATATAAGACCTTTATTTAATTTTATTAAGTTTCCCTGGCCTTGTGTAGTGCAATGTAGTTGCTGCAGCATATACGTCCATTGTACTTTAACTGCACACCATATACTAATTAGGAATCGCTAGTGTAACTTTTTAGGACTGTTTTAGTTTTTTTGAATTTGCGCAGCCCTGGTGAAACTACGTCTGGCGAAGTGCGGCAAAGCCATCGCTATCGCATTTTCGGCACTTAGTGAATTTGCCCCTTAGAGCTAAACCATGGGATTAGTGATAGATACTGTATCCACAATGGCCAAGACCTACTGATGCTCCTGATCTCTCATTGGGGCAGATTCACTAATTGTTGCCAGCGGGTGCTTCACACACATCGCACCACTTCGCCAGGTGCAAATTCACTACCACTACGCTAAGTCACTAATATGCAAAGTTGTGCCCCTGGGCGCCAAACAATGGCGACTTTTTGCTAGCGTTACTTTGGCAGTGCGAGCACTTCATAGCAAAGATGCACTAGTGTACGCAGAAAATTTAAAGTTGTATGGACGTCTTTAGTATAAATGTTACTGCAAGTACTTGTCGCCACTTTTTATTACAAATGTCGAGGGAACCTTAATAAAGACAAGAGAGTTAATATAATGCCCTAAACATGAGCCCACTGTAAAATTAATGTTCCATACGTTAGGAAACGTCTGGAGAAAACCGGTTACCCAAAAAAGTTTTTAAGGACTTTTGCAGGCAAATCTGCTTAAAAAAAGGAAAAGTCTGCAGCGTTTTTTTAACTTTAATGCATTTTCGGCTCATAGGATATGATGTAAGTGACAGAAGATTGAAGAAGATCTAGCTGCTTGCCTGGTCTGAGCTGGCAAAGTCAAATCTGGTAAAAGCACTTTGCTGAATTTGTGGAGTAACGACCATTCGCCAGAGCGAAAAGTTGCCTTCGATTGAACGCTAGCGAATTGATGCCTGCGCCTGTTAGTGAATAGCTGATGCCCCTGTGAATGTGATTTCTGGTGAAAAGTCGCTAGTGTTAGCCACTTCGCCCTTTAGTATATCTGCCCCCTTGTCTTTTAAAACATTACATTTTCTGCAATTACCCAATAAACGTGCCACCATGTTTAGTTCCTGACCCAGATAGATGGCAATTATTAATTAATCATTTTCAGCTTTCCAGGTACCATAAAGCCATTTCTAACCTAGTACTACTCGAGAACTGACATAAACAAATAGAGCTGTTGATACATCTCCTCCCTGAGGGCTCAGTTCCCCAGAAATCTTGTTAGCCAGTATAATGTGTAGGGTGCACACTTTAGCAATATATAACACAGCTCTGTGGTATCCTCATTGATCTTCTTAATTACAATTTTGTTCCAGATCTCTGCTTCCCAGTGTTTGTTAGAATACCAATCATAGGCAAAGGTTCCTATAAGTCATCAACATTTAAGCAAAGCTTAATCAATCCTGAAACTTACTACTGTATTTCTTTTTGTCTGGGTTTCTCTTAATAAATGTACTTGATTTGGTCAGTAAGAACTACAAGACAAGATGTACAGCTATGGTTAGTGTGACATGCCTTTTTTATCTCTTGTTCAAAAGCCTCTAATATTTCAAAATCCATGAAGGGAACTGCTGAAGCCCTTGGAGAATCCAACTGTTCCTGTAGAGCCTTAAGGTTTCTTTAAAAAAAAAATGCATCTTAATGAAGTGATATCTATAAATATAATATGCCATCACCCAGCTTGACTTCAAATTGAAGATAGTGCCGGGGATATTTATTATTTAAGGCTCTGTTTTGAAGGAACCTGTGATAAATACCGTGTTGGTAAGTGGGTTTTTGGAATGTAAAGGCAGCAGCTGTCAGAGCAGAGAAATGTGGTTGAAAAAGTGACACATTAATGGGAATGATACGCTTATGAATATTTTAATATGAATACTTATAAAAAAATACCCGGCTCACAGTTAAATAGTTTAATTTATTTGATTTAATTTCATTGGAAAGTCCAGTTTTTGCACAGGCAGTTTTTCACATTTGATTTAATTTCATACAACTGAACATTGCTTCGCCAGCGAATTTTCGCAGCAGTTTAGCGAATTTATTAGCCGGTAGGGAATCGCGCAAATTTGCCACGAATTCACGCCTGGCAAATAAATTCGCCCATCACTAGTTATTGTAATGTTCATTTTGAGTAGTATAGAACTACTTTATCAACTAAGGGGTATATTTATCAAAGAGTGAAGTTAATAGTGAAGTTCCGCCACTAGAGTGAAATTCCGCCACTTTCCATTAATTTCTATGGGATTTATCAAAGGGTGAACTTTCACTTTCAACCATTGATAAATATGCCTTTCAAAATCCCATAGAAATGAATTGTGAGCTGCGGAATTTCACTCTAGTGGCGGAACTTCACTCTTTGATAAATTTACCCCATAGTGTCAATATTTACTAAATATCCTTCCTAGCCTCTCTAGGGCTAAATTAGATTAAAGCTTTTAAACCTTACGAGGCAGTAAATTCAGTGACATTTCAGAACAAATTACACATATTGGAGTAGGGATCCAAACAGAGAGCGAGAAAGAGAATTGACTGACATTTTTTAGAATCAAAATATTTTTTATCCCTAATGAATCTGACAAACGGAGCCCTTAGCTCAATTCAATCTCACATCTATTTCTTTCAAATTGCTGAGCCTCTACTGAGATAGTAATTTAGAATCAAGAAAAGAAAATGACAAGTCAGGTTGTAGAGCACTACATAGCCATTATTTCAGGGTATTAGAGATAACAATAGCGCTATGGAGTTTTACTGGTAAGTGGCAAAATAAAGGAAACACTTGGGTAAAGTGAGGGGGAAACAAATACAATGACTCTATCAATACACTTTCCATCTTATTTAGGGTCAGTCTAAGCCATCCAGTGTTTGAGGGGTGATTGTTGGGATGCCATTGGCAGGTGCTAAGTGTAATATCCAGATGCAAATAATTACCTTTCTACCCAACAGTTTGCCCCCCCCCAGCTTTCCAGAACAATAGCAGGCATCCACCACAACTTGCATGCCATGTAATAATGCAGGTTCAATATTGCGCCTGCTGTTTGTGTGCAGCTATTGTTAACTCACATGGTTCAAGTCAGTTGAGATGAACCCTGGAATCACCTATAGGCCCAGTTTGACAGTTTTTCCCTAGCATCTTTTTGTACCGCAACTACTTTAGTGAATGGAGTCAATGGAGTCTCAGGTTTGAGTACATAATAGAGTTGTGCACTTGCTTGTGTGATTATATGGAAGTCCTGGTTTTTTTTCACTGTTAAAACTGATATATTGATGAAAAAAATAGATAAAACACAGCAATAATTGTAATACATATAACGCACTGGTACCCTAACATGACGGGTGTAATCTGGGATTGCTAACCACACTGTCCCTCCGTGGAGGAGTAGAGTTACCAGATCACTAGATGAGTTGCTCTTATTGCAATTAAATTTGGATGTAATCAAATCAGCCCCCCAATATGCATTTATTTTACTTTTCCCTGAATTTTCTAATTATTTGGTTAGCTTATGTTAGAGTCCAGCCTTTTCCTCACTGAGGCCTCCCACCTCAGACTCCTACTGAAGTCTCCTGCCTCAGACCCTCCAGCACATCCAATCCCTTTACAGAGGTTCAAACCAAAAATTATTAGAGCAGGCACTCGAATGAAGGCAATGTTCCACCAGGCAATTGAAATAAGTAAAATTATTTATTATGTTACAAATATAGCCTAGGTCCCCCACTCCCCTTGCTGAAGGCTCAGGACAGTGTACCTGGACCACTTCCATTACTTGGTGAGTTACCATTTATGTTGGACTACCAAATGTTGTATAATCCCTTTACATAGGGCCAAAGATAACTACTACAGGATCACTTACTTTTATAGGCAAACAAATACCCATAACACCCCCTGGGCCATTAAGAAAGCATCTCTCAGGCAGGGTATGGGTTATACTACAGGGAACTTTTCACACTGTAGGGCAGTGATCCCCAACCAGTAGCTCGTGAGCAACATGTTTCTCACCAACCCCTTTTATCTGGCTCCCAGTGGCCTCAAAGCAGATTTTTGAATTCCAGGCTTGGTGGCAAGTTTTATTTGCATAAAAACCAGGTGTACTGCCAAACAGAGCCTCAATGTAGGTTGACAATCCAAACAGGGGCTACCAAATGGCCAATCACAGCACTTATTTGGCACCCCAAGAACATTTTTCATGCTTGTGTTGCTCCCCAACTCCTTTTACTTTTGAATGTTGCTCACATGTTCAAAAGGTTGGGGATCCCTGCTGTAGGGGTTTCTAGGATTATAGCTCCACAGAATGGGCAACCATGACCAAGCTAAATCTGGATTCTTCAAAATGGACAACCATGATCCAAATCAATTCCATAAAACCCTAAGAAATTATTGTTTGCCCCTCAAAAACAAACGTATTCAGTTCTGGTACAATCCAGTTAAACTGTTTGCTCTAATTAGTGCAGCTCCTAAATACCCAGATTTATTCATTTTTTATTTTTAATGAAGCAGCTGTTCATTTCTGCAGATAAGCTCAATGGAGTGTTATTGCCCCTCCCAGCACTGCTTAGCCTTTCCTAATTAACACAGATATTTATATTCTGATTGATTTCCTCATTTCTGCCATTTTAGTGGCGCTAAAGTTTATAGACTCAATTTATTTTGCATTTATGCGTGTCTACTTTTCTGATTCAAAAGCCAATTTTGTGGTTAGTCTCCTCTAATACCTTACAATGTAGATGATTAAATATCTAGCGTCATTAACAGAAAGGAAGGTACTGTAGTGTGCAAAGTTTAAATAATGGGGTAAATCTGCCATTGTTTGCACTTTGCCCATTGCCCATCTTCATTGCTGTATTGCTGCAGAGACCTGCACTTATCCCCATAAAAAATTGCACAACCTGGGGGAAGAATAAATGACTTCTTATGTCTCTGAAAGTTTCATGACATCAAGGGGCAGATTCACTAAGGGTCGAATTTCGAAGTTAAAAATACTTCGAAATTAGACCCTCGAATTGAAATCCTTCGACTTCGAATATCGAAGTCGAAGGATTTAGCGCTAAACGTTTGATCGAATGATCGAAGGATTTTTCGTTCGATCGAACGATTAAATCCTTCGAATCGAACGATTCGAAGGATTTAAATCCAACGATCGAAGGAAAATCCTTCGATCAAAAAAAGCTTAGCAAGCCTATGGGGACCTTCCCCATAGGCTAACATTGACTTCGGTAGGTTTTATCTGCCGAAGTAGGGGGCCGAAGTTTTTTTTAAAGGGAAAGTACTTTGACTATCGAATGGTCGAATAGTCGAACGATTTTTAGTTCGAATCGTTCGATTCGAAGTCAAATTCGAAGGCCGAAGTAGCCCATTCGATGGTCGAAGTAGCCCAAAAAAACTTCAAAATTCGAAGTTTTTTTTATTCTAACCCTTCACCCGAATTTAGTGAATCGGCCCCCAAATATATTTTGTAAACACAAAAACTAGTGATGGACGACTTTGTCCCGTTTCGCCAAAAATTTTGCAAATTTCCAGTGAAACTGTGAAAATTTAGCTCTCGTTTTTTGACATCAACGTCAATTCTGGCGCTCGCGTCCATTTTGACGCTGGCGTTAAAGACAATGGGTGCCCGAATAATGTTTTTGGCGCGAGCGACTTTTCCAATGCGTGTCTAAAATTTTAATTTTCACTGCAGATTCGCAACTTTTTGCCGGCATTAAAATGTGGACATTCAGCGCAAATTTATTCGCCCGTCACTACACAAGAAAAATAAATTCTAATTGAACAAGTGCAGTTCTGTTTTCAAGTTAAAATGTCAGTATTACAGAATTTTGTAGTTTAGCATATTATGGGAGACCAGATGGTAACTCATTTATTGTACTGGATTATATTCATATTTTATTGCCACTGCATTCACATTCAATCTTTGTATTCTCTCATTACTTTTTTTTCCTTGCCTTTTATTCTCGTTCTTTATAGACACAAATGTGTAAACAGGTAATTACCAAAACAGGGAAATGTTTGAAAAAAGTGGAGGCTTACCAGTTACCAACAAGTTTTGGTTACTGAGAAATAGCCCTTGATCATGGGTGAGTGGTTAAGGTTAGGGAAGAGCATCCATATCAACTACTAGTTAATGTTGTTTTATTTCACATTAAACAGTGACCAAGGGGAAGTATCTTTTAAGGGATACTGTCATGTGGAAAAAAAATGTTTTCAAAATGAATCAGTTAATAGTGCTGCTCCAGCAGAATTCTGCACTGAAATCCGTTTCTTAAAAGAGCAAACAGATTTTTTTATATTCAATTTTGAAATCTGACATGGGGCTGGATATTTTGTCATTTTCCCAGCTGCCCCAAGTCATGTGACTTGTGCTCTGATAAACTTCAATCACTCTTTACTGCTGTACTGCAAGTTGGACTGATATCACCCCTCCCTTTTCCCCCCCAGCAGCCAAACAAAAGAACAATGGGAAGGTAACCAGATAACAGCTCCCTAACACAAGATAACAGCTGTTGTATTGGGACTAGGTGGGGCATCAAAGCTAGAGGGGTGATGAAAAGGAGGTGTAGGAGAGAAATATACTGTCTTCATTATAATGCTGAGAAGACTGACAGTTGTATGCGCCAAACCGGAAGTGAAGTCGCTGGAACGCACAAGCTGGAACGCACAAACCGGAAGTGAAGGCGGAAGTTGAACGAACACGCTGGAATGGCCTTTAAAAGGAAGGATACAAACGAAAATGGCAAGAGACGCCTCTGAGGAAGCTGGTAACACCCAGCGAAACGCGTTAGGCAGAGTTTGGGGGACACATAGTTACATAGTTACATAGTTAAATTGGGTTGAAAAAAGACAAAGTCCATCAAGTTCAACCCCTCCAAATGAAAACCCAGCATCCATACATACACCCCTCTACTTTAAATTAAATTCTATATACCCATACTAACTATAGACAACAATCCAGACCAAGGCACCTGAAGCAAGCTGGCAAGAACTTGGAGTGAGCGGACAGGATTGCCCTTGGGGGACCCCAGAAAGACTTTTATTTGGACTCAATGCGCAAAAACCCGCAAGGGAAATGTGAGTGAGAATTTTTAATTGTTTTTAATTATGTTTTAAATAAACGGTGTTATACTATTATCGATTTGTATTCCTGCTGGGGAACTCGGAAGGAGTGGTGAGCGCTGAAGGAGGAACTTGAAAGAGCTTCATGTTAAATACATCATACCACGGTAGTGGTTTGTAAGTAGGCATTTTATATATAAGGTGGAGGCATCTGCATCTTCGGAATACACATTCCATTTCACAGGAAAATTCACAGAAAAAATACCTTTCTTTTCTTCTGTCCACCTGTATTGCCACTTTACACCCCTATAAGTGGTCATTTAAAGGAGAAGGGAAGAACACATCTACTTACCATCCAGTGTACGCACAGGGTGATATTCCACATTGTGAACATACTGCGCTATGTCTGTTTTTTATTTCTGTTGCCACAGGCGCTGATCGCTTCTTATATATATCCCTTCCTGGGGGTATATATAGGCTTGATTTTGGATTCATATATGGTTGAGAGACTGTGAAGGGGTCGGCAAGAAATATTCTAAGAGACTGACATTTTTTATTGGGCTGCATTTTGTAAGCTATACATTGTTTTCACAAGATAACAGCTGCCTGGTAGATCTAAGAACAACACTCAATAGTAAAAACCCATGTCCCACTGAGACACATTCAGTTACATTGAGAAGGAAAAACAGCAGCCTGCCAGAAAGCATTTCTCTCCTAAAGTGCAGGCACAAGTCACATGACCTGGGGCAGCTGGGAAATTGACAAAATGTCTAGCCCCATGTCAGATTTCAAAATTGAATATAAAAAAATCTGTTTGCTCTTTTGAGAAATGGATTTCAGTGCAGAATTCTGCTGGAGTAGCACTATTAACTGATGTGTTTTGAAAAAAACATGTTTTCCAATGACAGGATCCCTTTAAAGTTTGAAAGAGAAACATAATCATGGAAGCACGTGTGAATGAATTGTTGATGAAAGTGTGTGCTCCCTGAGTAGGTTGGCAGTGGACATGGTCTTCGGGTCTTTTTCCGGCGCTTCTGCAATTTCCGTCTATTTCGGCGCATGCGCAGTTGTCACAAACTGGTAAATTGCTCCAACTACGCATGCGCTGCTTCGACAGTCTCCGTCTCAGCTTACCGAAGACCTGGAAGATGTCTGCGGTGAACTCCGATGCTGTGACTCTGCACCGAGGGGTAAATAAAAAGTTAGGGGCATTTCCCCAGGGGGTAAACTAGGCTGGGGGGAGGGAGGGTGGTCTACATGGGGTGGGGCGTAGGGTTTTTTTGGTAAAGGGTTTGTTTCTCCTTTAAGCATTTGAGGCAATAATACGATTTTCAGCTTTCTTTTAACTGCTTTGTCCTGTCTGAACTCACTGATATTTATAAAGATGACTGTACTCTGCTGCATATAATGATGATACTCTGAAACTGATGAGAGATTGAAAAGTATAGTTTACTGTTAGTTTTATGGATCTGGAGTTAATTTGATTGAAATCGACTGTCTGTCATTTGATATTGCAGGGCCGAGAAATCAGGCTTTAAATTAATTAGAATCCTGCTTCGGAGACAAACACCAGTCAGATACTCTAAATTAGAACTATTGAATTGTTAGTACTTGCTGAGACAATCGCTAGAGCTTCGCTGTTCTCCATCTCCACAAAGTACTGTGCTTTCAAGAGGCGGCAGTACATTGGGATTTACTTTAGTGATTACATATTGATAGGAAAACATGTGATATTCACTTTCTATTTGAAAAGACATTAAGGAAATAAACAAATAACATGAAAGGGCTGGGAAGGTAGAAAAATATTTCTGTTCCCAAGTCTGAATTAATTTGTCTAGAGAAGGTAATATATTCAAGAGCTGCTGTACCTTCAATTTTATATTTTCACTTTGTCTAATATTATATTATTATCATGATGTACATGTGTAAGTAAATCCTTTGGGATAGGAAACATACAGGAATCCCTAATGCAATCTTTGATAACGCTCTCCTTCTTTGGAGTTTGTTCCTGGTGAATATACAGAATAATCCACTATTAGTGGATGCTATTTCTCTCAGCATTTAAGTAATGCCTAGGTTTAAGCTTCATGACATTGCATGCAACTGGCTATTTTGTTGATACTTCTGAGGTACAGAGTGCCAGAATTTCTCTGGTCTACATGTTATCACAAGACATGTTTAGAGGATACCTGCATTAATGGTGGTACCACACAGAAAACCACATTTTGGTGCTCACTCAGTACTCATATGTGAAAAAAGTTTGTCATATTAAGACATACCCTTAAATCCATATGCCTCCTCTTCCCCTGTGTATAACACAACACCCAGCACATGAATAAACACCTTAGGAACCCCCTAACAAGTATTCCCAAATGCTAACAAACTATCACTAGGTTCACTTCCCACAGGGAGTGTGGAACAAGCAGAGTATGGCACACACAAGCAGAGTAGAGCAGGCAGAGTATGGCGCACACACAGGCAGTTTAGGGCAGGCAGAGTATGGCACACACAGGGAGCATAGGGAAGGCAGAGTATGGCACACACAGGGAGCATAAAGCAGGCAGAGTATGGCACACACAGGGAGCATAGGGCAGGCAGCAGAGTATGGCACATACAGGGAGCATAGGGCAGGCAGCAGAGTATGGCACACACAGGGAGCATAGGGTGGGCAGAGTATGGCACACAGGGAGCATAGGGAAGATAGAGTATGGCACACACAGGGAGCATAGGGCAGGCAGAGTATGGCAGACGCAGGGAGCATAAAGCAGGCAGAGTATGGCGCACACAATGAGCATAGGGCTGGCAGAGTATGGCACATACAGGCAGTTTAGGGCAGGTAAAGTATGGCACACACAGGGAGCATAAAGCAGGCAGAGTATGGCACACCCAGGGAGCATAGGGCAGGCAGAGTATGACACACACAGGGAGCATAGGGCAATCAGAGTATAACACACACAGGGAGCATAGGGCAGGCAGAGTATGACACATACAGGGAGCATAGGGCAGGCAGAGTATGGCACACACAGGGAGCATAGGGCAGGCAGAGTATGGCACACACAGGTAGGATAGAGCAGGGTAGGCACAGTAGGGAAGGCACAGGCATAGCAGGACAGGAGATAGGGAAACCATGTAATGACTGATCAGGACCACTCAAGAAGAAAAGTACATACTGTACTATGTACAGTGACAAAATATCAGTGCTGCCTCTACAGTCTTTATGAGTTGAACAGGTGAACAATATGGGTATTTACAGGAATACCTGTGTGAACAATGCAGGTTCTTATAGGTCAGGGTCTTACAGGAGTGAACAGTGTGGGTAGTTACAGATTGACTAAGAGCTGTGAATAATGCAGAGTTTTACAGATGTGAACAATGCATGGGTCTTACATTGCATGGATCATTTATCTCTATCTATCTATCATCTATCTATCATATATCTCTATCTATCATCTATCTATCTATTATCTATTTATCTATCTATTCTTTATCTATCTATCTATCTATCTATCTATCTATCATCTATCTATCTATTATCTATTTATCTATCTATTCTTTATCTATCTATCTATCTATCTATCTATCTATCTATCTATCTATCTATCTATCATCTATTTATCTATCTATCTATCTATCTATCTATCTATCTATCTGTCTGTCTGTCTGTCTGTCTGTCTGTCTGTCTGTCTGTCTGTCTGTCTATCTATCTATCTGGCTGTCTATCTAACTATCTTTTCAACAATCATCAATCTGTTTAGCATCTGTCTAACATTCTATCTATCTATCTGGCTGTCTATCTATCTCTAACTATCTATCAACTATATGTCTATATATCGCTCTGTATGACATAGTACATCATTTTACTGTGAAATACAATAATACTAGAAGTCACTGAGGACTTTACATGACCAAGGCTACAAGCCAAGTCACATAGGTATTGACAGGTTATAACATTTATAGTAAGTGTCTATTAATTCTTTGTATGCTCTGTGAGTGGCGCAGCATTTAGGGGCTGTTAAGTTCCGCTCTGTTGGTTGTGTAGCAGTAAAGCATTTGTTTTTTGCTAGAGAAGACTTTTCAGGGTGATGGCAGCTTGAGGGGTAGGCTAATTGGTGAGACGTTAGTATTGAAAGAGAACTGCTTGAAGGGAAGGTTTTTAAGGGAGAATGTCAGTCAGAAAGAGAACGTGGAGCTTTTGTTTGCAAGTCTCTGATGTCTTTTTTGCCTGGTTCTCTTGAAACAGTACAGTGAAATATCACATTTCTCAGTTATATTTACTTTCAGAATTTTACTGCCGCCTTTGGCTTGCGTACGGCGTTTATTTCGTTTTCAAAGGATGTTTTCATCTGATTTTCTCCCATTGAAGTGACATAGCTGTGCAGTGAAATAAGCCTTGTTATAATATTCATTTTCTGCCTGATTTCTTTTAATGCCTTTCTCTGTTTCTATGTATTAGTGTAACAATGAAAGAATGACATACAAACAAACAAACAAACCTTAAACGTTGATATTTCAGGCTGTCCTTGTGGTGAAGAATAGTTGGTGAGAATAAATTCGCACATAAGGAAAGACAAATTGTTTTATTCTTGTCTGTTTGAAACTTTGAAATGATGAAGCACTCAAAGCTCAGCAGAATCTCATGAGAGGGAACAATCAAGAGACTGCCTAGAACACTTAAGCATGAAACATAAGCAACGGACAATGAGAGACAAAAGGAAGACAAAATCTGGGATGAACGCAAGGGAAGAGCCCACATCAGAGCATTTTAAGAGAAGAGTATAATCTAACAGAAGAAGATGTACTTTTAATTAGGATCTCTTTGTGTGAATGCCACTGTGAATTCCATGATTAAGAAAGCATATGGAGAGGTCTGTGTATTTAGGCAGTCAATTGATTACAATGATTGTTACTTGGTTTTATAAATCACTGAATTTTACCCAGACTTGTCGTGGCTCAGTATGAAAAACTGCTAACATGGTATCTGCAGTTTTTAAGATGCCATAATACGGTATGGGACCTGTTATCCAAAATGCTTGGGTCCTGGGGGTTTCCTGGATAAGGGATCTCTCCTTAATATGGATCTCCATACTTTATGTATAGGGATGGGCGAATTTTTTCGCCTCGTTTCGCCGAAAAAATGACGCCTATAGACTTGTATGGCAGTGTGCGTCCAAAAAAAAAGATGTGCGTCAAAAAAATTTCGCTGTGCGACAAAATTTTTTCTTGCCCATAGACTTTAATGGGCGTCTGCGACAATTCGCCAGTGGCGAATTTTAGGCGAAACGAAACGGGTCAAATTCGCCCATCCCTATTTATGTATAGTGATGGATGAATTAATTCAAAAGGCACGAATTTGTGGTGAATTTCCCCATTTTGCCGCTAGCAAATAAATTTGGCACAAAAAAAAAAATTGTTGCACGTCAGAATAGTTGTGAGCCGGCATCATAATTATTCTGACGGCCATAGACTTTAAAGCATTGGACAAAATAGTTGCACGTATAAAAATTGTTGCCTTGTCAAAATTGTCGAGTGTCACAATTATTTTGACACCCATTGACTTCTATGCGCCTTGCAAATTTTTCGCATTTCGCAAATTTTCCGGCAAAGCGAAACGGCACAGATTCGCCCATAGTCCTAAACAAAAGTTAGACAACATAAAGATATAAAAAGATAAAGCTTTGATTGACATTTCAAAACTGAGCAGATATCAATCTGCAGCACATTGTTTAAAAGTTCTGGATAAGAGTTCATTCAGAAATTTGGATTTGAAAATAACTAACTGATAATGAGAAGTAAACCTAATGTCATAATGGAGCCATCACCCATATTTAGCAATGAGTGAAAAAGTTTTGAAAATTTCTGACGCCCATAAACTCCAATGGGTGAAAAAAATTCCTGCACAACAGAAAAAACATTTGTTGCACTGCCTCGTGCGTCCAAAAAATTGTGTCACCCATAAACGAATTCTCGCCAGTATGAAAATTTTTGCCAAAACAGGTCAGATTCACACATCAAAGTCATAGTATAAGTCATAGTATAAGATAGACTGTAGTTCTGACCATTTTATTTCTTATGATATTCATGATGTTTACAGTTATGACTTCATCCATCTGAGGATACTGGCACAGGGATGGGATCTGTTATCCAGAATGCTCGGGACCTGGGGTTTTCCAGATAAGCGATCTTTTCATTATTTGGATCTCCATACCTTAAGTCTACTAAAAAGTCTTACAAACAATAAATAAACCCAATAGGATTGTTTTGCCTCCTATATGGAATACTTATATTTTAGTTGGGTTCAAGTACAAAGTATTGTTTTATAATTACAGAGCAAAATAAAAAAATACATTGAATTCAATTAAAATTGAGTCTATGGGAGATGGCCTTCCTGTAATTTGGAGCTTTCTGGATAATAAAGTTTTTGGGTAATAGAGATTGTACCTGTAGTTGTAGAGAGAGCTGCAGGTTGGGCATCCTTGCCTTTATAAATAGTGATGGGCGAATTTCAGGCGTTTCGATTCGCCGAAAAATTCGAGAATTTCACACAAAGTCCGCGAAACGGGGAAAAATTCGCGAAACGGCGCCGGCGTCTTGTTTTTTGATGCCGGCGCCTGTTTTTGGTGCCGCCCGTTTTTGACGCATTTTTTGATGAATTTTTTTCGGGCAAATTCGCCCATCACTATTTATAAACATAATACATATAAAATATGCCATTAACTGTATTATAATTGCGATGACTTGTTTATTATCTCTTTGCTATTGCTTTGCACCCTATTTTCCGGTTTATAGCTAGAACCTGTAAAGAATTTCCTAATGCCCATTCTCATTACACTAGTTCATTACACGAGCTGTGTATAATGTTTAATTCATCGTTTCTTGATGAATTCATTGAAGCTGCCTATCTCCAGAGGCTGCCTGGAATTATTGGTTCGACTTAAATTTTGAGTTTAAACGGGAGATTTAATACGTTTGAAGTCCCTTGATTTGTGTCTGGTGGAACAAGTTCTTTCTACTCTATGATTCCAAGAAAGCTGTGAAAAGTATCTTATTAATCACTAATCCACTATTAAACGGCTGCCTTCCCTTTGATCTGAATTCAACAGAGCCTCGATTATCCAGTGTCAATGGAAAAAACCTATACTGTACCTATGAGAAAACAATGAAATAAGAAAGATATTGTGGACGTAAGAAAAGTCTGGAGACTGTTAAGCGTTACCCAGTAAATGATTATGGAATGTAAAGACTGCTCATAATCTATGCATTTTATCACTTTCTCTTACTTTCCTTAATTATTTCTTTGTTTTTAATTCTTGATTATGCTGTCTATATCTTGCTGCTTTTCCAACTTTTCATGTGTTAATACTGACTTGTTCACCCATGGATGGTTTGATGCCAGTTTAGATGAACAAGGAGGGACACCCAGGAATGAAGCAACATCTCTGCACCTAAATGCCACACATATATCACTCTTTAGGTTCTAGCTTCTCACCCTTCTGCCCCACTATCTTCCATATTATTATTTATTTTCTTCCCCTTCTTCTTGTCTTCCTGTTTAAGCTTTGCAACATGTTTCTCTCCCATACCCACCTTCTTGACTCCCCTCTTTTTAATCACTTCCTCTATTATGACATAAATAGGTTTCCCAAATCTTTCAGTGTTAAACATTTAAATTGCTTTTTTTGCAGCACTAAGGTTCCTCTAAATTTCTAAACTTCATTTCTAGGCTTCGTCTAAATTAGTGGAAATGTTGTGTCTAAAGGTGTCCATACATTATAAAATGCGTTCGGTTGGCAAGGTTGCCAAACGAGCAGATCTTACCCTCAATATACCCACCTAAAATATGAAATAATGGGCTAATCCCTATGGCCAAATGATCGGATTAGGGGTGTTTGGGGTGAGGACCACATCGATGAGCCATTGCAGTCCTCAATTCAAGAAAATCATTCATGAAAATCAAACCTGCCCAATTAACATCTGTCCATTTTTTGCCCGTTGGAGGGTCCCATACACTTGGTCTAAAGGGATCAAATCAGCAGTTTAAATCTGCCTGTGCATGGCTGCCTTAAGACTTGTCCCTGTGATCCCATAGTAAATATGTTAAATAAAGTCAGTATGCTCCAGAATCTTAAAGATCATTGAGGCACAGAGCACTGTATTGTGAATGAGGGTCCTAGTAAAAGCTCAGGCTTCATCAGGCTTGGTCTCCTTGAGCATCACTTGGAGCCATAGCAAATCATTAGGAATACACATGAGAGATGTTATTTATAGAGACTGTAGATCCCATTGAAATACAATATAATAGCAATACCCAGTTATAAATATCAAATGGAGAGGTCTACAACAAATCTCATTGAGGAGCGTAGACAGAAAACGGACTCCTTGTGGCAGAGAGCTTACAACATCTTCAAACAAACTCTTCATAATATGGAGAACCAGGATTAATAACAATATGTCTCAGGCACAGAGCAAATGAATGTTAGCGTCTAAGAATCGTTAGATGTGTTTTCAAAGAACTAAAATGAGGTCCTGTGTTGCTTTTGAAGTGAGCGCTTCCTTTAGAGCTGACGTGCTTTACTTTAAAGGCTTTACTTTTGGGAACACTTTTAGCATTTTTGAATTCTTTTATTTCTGGTGCTGGGATAACTATCCATAATTAGCCAGGTAAAAACTCTTTGAACATTCTTTATTTGATAACACTGGGTAGATAGATATGTTCCTACCTATTTCAAATGAAGTTGAAAATTATTTTTTTAACCTGTCTATGCATAAAGTCCATTAGAGAAGGAAAAGACCCCCTGAATATTCATCTCTTCTCACAGCTCAGCTGAATACATATAGAACAGCTATGGAAAATACATAGAGTTGGTGAAAGGAAGCATCAGTGGGTTCTGTTTAGAAAAGTTTTAAAGGGCATGTAAAGGTAAAAAAATAAAATCCCAATTTTACTTTCGTTAATGAAAAAGAAACCTATCTCCAATATACTTTAATTAAAAAACGTGTACTGTTTTTATAAAAAACCTGACTGTATGCAGTGAAATTCTCCCTTCATTTACTGCTGTGGATAAGGAATTGTCAGACGGTCCCTAACTGCTGAGTAGGGAAACAATCATACTTATGAACAGCAGGGGGAGCCCCTGCCTTACTTCCCAGCCATGCAGAACTCAAGCAGCTTTGTTTATGATGATCCCTAAGCAGCCCAGACCACACTGAGCATGTGCACAGTCTTAGTCTTGCAAAGATGTTTAACAAAGTTACAAGATGGTGACCCCCTGTGGCCAACTTTTAAAGCATAAAATATTTGTTTGATTAGGCTTGTGGTGCAGAAAGTTCATGTTTATATTTAGTATACAAAATACAGCATTTCTAGCCTTATTCCATTTTAGACTTTACATGTCCTTTAAGGATTTAACTTGAATATAAAAATATGTAAGGAACATTAGGAGTAATTTATCAATGGTACAGGTGCAAGTTCTGGAGCAGGCATGGAGTTGCACCACTGGCTGAATTAAAAACCTAGAGCAAGGTAGAGAAAGAAGCATTTCAATGTTGGTTGCAAGTGAAATGTAGTTGTAACATTATAGACAAGGGTTTACTGCTATTCCTGGATAAAATAGATCTTCTTCAATTCTTTACCTCCTTAGTTAATGATACTGTATATTATTTTAAATTGAGTGCCATTAGTTTGGTACCTCAGTGTATGTTAACATATTTGAAACTGTGAGCAGTTCTGCAAGGTGTAGGTTTGGATTTTCTTTATCACCTTTCATTTCAACACGCAGTTTCTTTTATAGACTGACATTGACTGCACTTTAGAAAAAAGCACCAGATGTCAACAGTATGTTTAGTTATAAACTGCCGGATTCACAAGTGTCAAACCATCAAGCCTCTCCTCTGCTTTATGAGCAGAATATAAAAGGAGAAGGAGAAGAATGCTTATAATCCATTACCACACAGACCTTTCTGAAAGGATAAGGTTGTTCAGAAACAGCCTTGGATTTGATCGGAAGTGATAACAGGGCGCCGGGGCTACCTAGAACATGTCCAGAATACAGAGACTCCTAAGGATAAAAGCCTGAAACAAATGTGTGATTGGTAATCTCAAATAAAAGAAAAGTAGATCTTAACTTTAGGGCAGATAAAGTCAACAGGATCGATTTACTAACATACATGCATAGTGACACCAGTGCAGTAACCCATAGCAACCATTGAACTTTATTTGGTCTAATATACTTTAGACGGTGAATGAAAATATTTAGTTATTATTCATTTTGACAAATGCAATTTTAGAATTATCTTACCATTTAATTAAGGATATGATAAATCTATAAGGATGTGGAAGAGCAGCAGTGGGTTTGGATGCAACAACCTTAATGAGCTGGACCAAGGTACTCCCCATTGCATCAATTTTAGAACCTACGTCCATAAATGACCCCAGCCCTTATCTCATTTCTGGGACCATAGGTATTCTAGATGTACATACTGCCTGGCTGGAGCAAGGTGAGAGTGCTAGCTTATTTTGCTTAGATGAATTAGAGTTAACTTATTTAAAATCACCAGAAAACATGCCTCTCTACATGCAGGATTTGTGCCAAAGTCAGTTTTTTTTGTTAGATTTTTGTTTGTGCTGGAATCAGATATTTGAGCCAGCTCCAATACTTGTGCTAGAAAAGATAGCCCCCTGAAACATATATTAAATCTAACTGTCAATCGAAATCTGACACCCTACATCTGACTCCTGCATGCAGAGAGAAAGAGACAGATGTTGAGAGGGAAATAGTGAAGAGTAACTTGATTCATTTCAGGTATTTTATTTAAAGAAATTATGTCTAAGGGCCATATTTATAAAAAAATAAAAAAAAAAAAAAGAAACAATTCTGCACAATTTTCTGCACAAATATTTAGGAAAATGGTTGGATAAAAGTGATGAATTTTAATTTATAGAATTGTGCTAGTAAAAGGATGGTAGAAATATAAAACGGACCCTAGCCTGCCACTCTGTTAATTTACCCTATAGTTTTGTACAGTTTACTGTTGTCCTATAAGGTATGGGATCCATAGCCAAGATAGTACAGGTATGGAATCCATTATCTGGAAAGCTCAGAATTACAAAAATGCCATCTCCCATAAACTCCCTTTTTATCCAAATAATCCAAAATTTTAAAATTTATTTTGTTTATCTTTGAAATAATAAAATAATGCTTGAACTTGATTCACTAAGATATAATTAATCCTTATTGGAATCAAAACCAGTCTTTTGGGTTTTAATGTTTAAATGGTTAATCTAGTAGATTTAAAGGGATCCTGTCATGGGAAAAAATTTTTTTTCAAAACACATCAGTAAATAGTCCTGCTCCAGCAGAATTCTGCACTGAAATCCATTTCTAAAAAGAGCAAACAGATTTTTTTATATTCAATTTTGAAATCTGACATGGGGCTAGACATATTGTCAATTTCCCAGCTGCCCCAAGTCATGTGACTTGTGATCTGATAAACTGCAACCACTCTTTACTGCTGTACTGCAAGTTAGAGTGATATCATCCCCCTCCCTTTTTCCCCCCAGCAGTCAAACAAAAGAACAATGGGAAGGCAACCAGATAACAGCTCCCTAACACAAGATAACAGCTTCCTGGTAGATCTAAGAACAACACTCAATAGTAAAAACCCATGTCCCACTGAGACACATTCAGTTACATTGAGAAGGAAAAACAGCAGCCTGCCAGAAAGCATTTCTCTCCTAAGGGCTAGTCCACACGGGGAGATAGCGACGCGTTTGCGGTCGCCGCGACCGGCGCAGGCGACAGTTTTGTATGGGCGCCTATGTAAAAACGCCTGTGCTAACCACACGAGGCGATGCGCTTTTCAACAGTCGCCTGAAAAAGCCTGGCGAGGCATTTTCAGGCGACTGTTGAAAAGCGCATCGCCTCGTGTGGTTAGCACAGGCGTTTTTACATAGGCGCCCATACAAAACTGTCGCCTGCGCCGGTCGCGGGGACTGTCGCGGCGCTTTGTCGCCGCGACCGCAAACGCGTCGCTATCTCCCCGTGTGGAATAGCCCTAAAGTGCAGGCACAAGTCACATGACCAGGGGCAGCTGGGAAATTGACAAAATGTCTAGCCCTGTGTCAGATTTCAAAATTGAATATAAAAAAATCTGTTTGCTCTTTTGAGAAATGGATTTCAGTGCAGAATTCTGCTGGAGTAGCACTATTAACTGATGTGTTTTGAAAAAAACATGTTTTCCAATGACAGGATCCCTTTAAGGCATTAAGATCCAAACTATGGAAAAATCCATTATCCTGAAAACCCCAGGTCCTGAGCATTCTGAATAATGGATCCCATACCTGTATATAATATGTATGTAAATAATACTGGATTCGTTTGCGGTATAGTCTTACAATTATCTCAGACTTACTGTATAACCAGACAAAGATCTGCTATTGTTTTCTTATCCAGTTACAAGATAACCTAGAAGTTAATTTTGCAGGATACAGGTATTGGATCCTTTATTCAAAAACCCATTATCAAGAAAGCTCAGAATTATGAGATGGACATCTCCCCTAGACTCCATTTTAAACAAATAATTCAAATTTGAAAACATCATTTTGCATTTCTCTGTAATAATAAAACAGTACCTTGTACTCAACTAAGTTATAATTAATCCTTATTGCAGACAAAACCAGCCTATTTGGTTTACTTATTTTAGCAGACTTAAGGCATGGAGATCCAAATTAAAGATCCCATTTCCAGAAAGGCGCAGTTCCCAAGCATTCTGAATAATGGGTCCCATACCTGTATTACAACATTAAATAACATGGAGGGCTTCAACAGTAGAGCAGTGGGCCTGGTGAGCACCACCTTGTGTGGCTTCAGGTTCTCTTCACATGCTGCTGTGGTTAACAGTGAAGTGGACCCAAACTGGCACTAGATGGCAGCTGCAAAGCCTGTCAGTTAGCCAATAAAAATGTCAGCTGCTGTTTTATGAGACCCCATTGGTTTGGTTTGGGAAGGGGTGGAAGTTCTCTTGAGGGGGCTTAGGGATGTTCTCAGGGATACTATTTCCTTGGCTTTCTCACAGCAATATCATAATATATGTCATGATATATATGAAAATATACAAAAAAGAATTTGAATCTGAGATTATAGTGGAGTTTTCACATGATATTATTCAGGCCAAATGAAATAATTGTGTAGTTTCAGTATAAACATAGAAAAAAAAGATTAATTTGCAAAGTCTTGCTAGACCTATTGGTCCTTTCCCTCTATGTGTTAACCACGTTGTAGAGACCACTCACTAGACCCAACTGCTACAGCCACTGTTTGGTTTACTTTATGTAGTAACTAATGGGTTAACTATATTCTAACTTTTCCATTCATTTCTTGAGATCTCATTGATCTCTTTCTTTACTATTTAAACAGCTGGGTCTTTTGACATGGAGGCTATCATGATCTATCTCTACAGACTTGGAACATAACAGTTATCTAAAACCACCGTAAGGAAGTTCACCATAATGTGAAAATGATGTGTCACATTCTCTATGGAAAGCTGACTCCCTCACAAAGCTGGTGTTAATTGCTTCCAGCATTTCCAGTATGATTTTTCTCTCTCCAAGATGTAAGATTTTTTATGGTTGTCACTGGAGCTCTTGTTCGAAGAAATGTGAGTCGATTCCAACCCCTCTCCAGAAATCTGTATTTATTTATTTCTTTAAAAACAAAAAGTGAGAATGAATCAAGGCCGAGAAAGGAAAGTCGTTCTGCAGATTTCTTGGGCGGAATCCAGTTGTAGCAGGGATTGTTCTTTTGTCTCCTTCATAATGGAACTGCTGGAGTTTAAAGTCTGAGTTATTTCTTCATACACCGAACAAAAAAAATACTTTGTAATGTATATACAAAAGTTGTTTATGCAGTCAGCCATGTTGGCGTTACAAATTGGTAGATCTTCTACATGTTTTGCTCCTGGGTACATAATGGGGAACATAAGACTTTTATAAACTTCTACATGTTTGAAATTGCCTGTTGTCTTTGCTTTTGACTTTGCTTGTGCTACAAGTAAAGGATCTATTTTTCAGAAACCCCTTATCCAGAAAGCTCTGAATTACTGGAAGACCATCTCCCACAGACTCCAAAAATTATTTCATTTTTCACTGTAGTAATAAAACAGGACCTTGTACGTGATCCCAACTACGATCTAATGAAACTTTACTAGAGGCAAAACAAACCTATTGGGTTTAATTCATATTTAAATGAATTGTATTCGATTTTTAGGTATGGTGATCCAAATGACAGAAAGATCCCTTATTTGGAAATCCACTGAGCAATCTGGATAACCTTTGTCTGGTTCTGGTTATCCCACCACGAGTAATTGATCCACAAATTCTCCTAGGAGATCTTGTACTAGGGATTGGATATCTAGAGAAAAGCTACATGATTTGACAGGTTTTTAGTATTCTGAATTTTGGACATCTCGGTTCATTAATATTTAGTCATTAATAGGGTTGGTTTTTGCTGTTCTTCACTGCTGAAATGTCCTTGTTAGAGTATTAAATTCTCTGGGCAATGAATCATGTGCTGTACTTATTAATCTGTGTTTTTAAGTAGTGTAGCTGTCTGCTTTCCACAGACGTGTTGATGTGTGAGTCTATATATAACATCTACCCATTCTCTGGAGCTTTGCCCATTTGATGATTCAGCAGTTTTGGAGTTTGAAGCACTTATAGCATGGTGCCATAAAAACCTCAGGGGTGTGAAACCGAAATGAGATCGGCAATGTCATCACTACAGGGTTTTTGTTGTCATAGCGTCTGGCAAGGTTCAGTGAGATACATGTCTGACAGTTGTTTTAGTCCAGCTCTGTGGGAGTACAGATACTGTGCAATTTGCAGAAAATTGTCTGACTTCTACTCCGATAATGAGCAAATTATGACTGGGCATGAAAGCATTTCTGCATCATTGTGTCATGCACAATAACTCTTTGAAAAGTCACCAATGCAACAGAGAAGAACAGGCTGTCTCTAGTATGGAGAAGGATGTGGATCATAGGCTTCTCCCTGATGTTCCTGTGCTTTGCCTAATTGCTATACTTGTTGAGAAAGAAGCTATTCATCTACCTAAACCAGTCTCACCTTCTGCAGAACCATCTCCTGTGGATCAGTATGTTGTTACTGTATCAGAAGAAAAGTTAAAAGGTGGCATGTTAACTTTAATAGGTGACCAAAGAATGTAGAGAAAGAGGATCTTAGACTGACAGACCCACTAAAATTACAACTGAAATGTTGGCACGTATGCCCTGCAATCAGGATCACTGGGCAGAACCTACCCACTCTCTCTTCTCTATCCCCTCTCTGCATCTACTCTTCTATCTTTCTTCATAGCTTTTTACCTTTCCTATCAATTATTTTGATTTTTGCAATATACTGTTGGGTTGTATTGCAATCACTGCCTGCCAGTTATCTACCATAATTGTCTTTATCAAGCTGTTGGAGGTGCAATATTTGGAGGGGCAACCACACAAAGACAGGGCATTTTTGAACTGCCCCTATTCGGCTCAACTGTATGACTCTTGACCATATAATGTAATACTATGCAGCACCTGTAGAACTGTTATCAACTTGGAAGTTTCACTTTTGCCTGTATTGCTATCTTATTTTGTGCTGACATGGTCCGTCCTTATTTTGGTTATATCAAACCAATAAAAAATCTAATAAAAAAAGAGTAGACATGGGTGGGAGTTAAGTGTCAACCTAAAGAGTGATATTTAAAAGCCATAAAATGGCCAAAAGAGAAAACTTCTCCAACTGATGACCCATTATAAAACCCTATATGGATCATGTAAATAGTGACTAATCAATGTGGAACTATATTCTTCATGGACACTATCAATTTGGCCAACCCCATATGCCCACATACTTCAATGTCCTGTCCCTAACATTTTATTTAACAAGTTATGGGCATACATTTTATTTAACAAGTTATGGGCATACATTAAATAATTACGCCTTTAGTTAGGGGTTGAGAACTGTACTTTTGAACCTCTGGCCTATGACAACTATCAAATAAATGCTGTTGGATGGTTTAAATCTTGTATATATTTGTTCTGGAATGCACTGATTACATTTTTTAATGTTGGAACCCCCACCCCAAGATATCAAAAGGTTTCGGCAAAGAAAGGTCTCAAGGAAATACTTCCTGCCAACCAGGAAGTAAACTCATCACTGTATCTTACACCTATTAAATAATTAGAAAATTATAGAATATTTCTATCTTTCCAAAGAAGCAAAAAATTGCGACCAATTTGGAATCACGTAAAAATATTTGGCCACACTAACTATGTAAAGTATACAATTTTAGGGTAAGCAGATAATGCAGGTCTTTAGGTATATTATTGAGATGCTTATTATGACCACAGGCAACCACATTTCATGAAAAAGCTAAAATTTATGACTTCATGCATTGGAGCATGATAACTCTGTGCAATCTGTGACATGCCTCTACATATGTAAAGTTTTTTGAAGATTCTATAGCTATATAGATGCACAATTAAATGCAGCAATCTGGGCGCAAAGCATGTCGAAACTTTAATTGGAAATTTCCACGAAAAACCTGACCGGGCAAGAGGTCCCATATCCCAGTCCTCACATGACAGTCTAAGGTCTCCTTCACTTTGCCTTAGCACCACTATAGTAGTTATAGAATGACTGTTTTTTTATTTCCATCCCTATGTGACAGTCCAAAAAATCCACTCACTGTAATACATTGCACAGATCCAAGGCCAATCTATTCCATATGTAAGTGCTCCTGTAAAAATCTAGTTTTCAGCTCTCCAGTACATGCTCAATTGCTAAACATTTTTTAACCAGCATTCTTGGGACCCTATTGTAAACTGTATCATATCAACACAGCCAAATCTGCTTCAACAAATTTCAAGACTCAAAAATATTCCCTTTATTAATATAATGCAGCTCTTCATGATTTTTGGACTACAACTGATGGCATGAATGTGAAAAACTCATTCACCTGTCTCTAACATGGTCCCTCCTAGAGTTCTGTATTAGTTAAACAAATGGTAATTATTGTTTAAGGCTTGGTGCAAATAAAAAAAAAACAATCAAACTACTAAGCATTTTTACTGTTCCACTAAAAGTATTCCCCTTAGGGAGCTTATTATGGAATTATTTTCAGATAGGTTTAACAGGTTGATGTTCCCTTTCATAAGACATCAAGTCATTTTCTAAATTAAATAATAGAAAGTCTTTTTTTCTCTGAAAGAACAGAACGATTCCCAGCATGATCGCCAACCAAAAGGAAAAAAAAATCAGTTTGAACGAAATTCTAAAAATATTAAGGTATCGGGGAAGGTGGAGGGAACAATACATCGGTAATAACCTGCCTGAGGATTTCGTCCTGCGGGTTTTTCTTTAAGTTCAAACAAACATTGGAAATGAAACCAACATCAAATAATAATCCTTATTTATTTAATATTTCAAACTCCAGTTCTGCCTACAATGTTAAAAACATTAAACGGGATATTATTTGTATAGTTACCTTACCTGACTGTAAGAGTCCCAATAACCCTATCAACCGTGCAGTAGTTTATCATGCTGGATAACGAAAAATAGATCTCATCCAATTGAGCTATGTAGTAAAAGGTTCATCTGAATTTCCAGCAATAAATATACAGTAAATGTATTTTTTTAAAAATAGACATACTTTATTCTACAGAATGATTATAAACCATAGTAGTCTATGTCTTGTCCCTGTCTCCCTTTTTACTTTTGAGGTGGTCTTCATTCTGTGTTGGTGGCTCTGTCCTTGCAAAACCAGTAGGGGGTGCCCAGTAAAATGTCCTATCAAAAAATGGGTGAGGTGCTATCAACAAATATGGACTCTAGAATGTCAAATATGGCCTGGAAGTCCTAACACAGTTGGCCAGAACATAAGTGAACATAAGAAATTGTGTTGCATGAATATGTTGGTATTCATTGAAGCAATTACATCCCTTTAACCCTTTAAAAATTGAATTCTTCTATAAGAAAAATGTCCATGAAATATTTCCGATATATTTTCATATTTTCAAATGGCTCAGCGACTTTGTTTTGACCCATTTTGTGTCCGTATTCTCCTAGAAGAAAGAAAAAAACATCTAGTCGCCATGTACAGTAAATACATTTCTAACAAGTAATTGTATTTACTCTGTTTGTTGCAGCTCCGGGGGCTTCTGTTTGACATTACTGTATGAACCAGCGGACATTTCACCTTTCGCTTTCTTTCTCTTTTAATAGAAATCTGGGAAAGGCAACGTCGCAGTCAATGGTTTGCCTCCAGCCTTCTGCTTTCCAACTGAACATCTGAAATCATTCACTGAGACAATGAAATGTCTGTTGCGTTTGCAGGATGTTCTTTAAAGGAATGCAAAATAGAGTGTTTCTTAAGATCGGCTTTAAATCCTCTTAAAATCAAAATCTCTTTGAATTTACTTGAGCTGCTCTTGGCTTGCATGTCAACCGGGCTCCTGCCAGATTGGATCCTCTTAGATAAAAGGGCTATATTACCTCTTATCAAACAATAATCAGAATGGCTGTAATTGCTGGTCGGTTGCTGCTTCTACAGCAAAAAGTTTTTGGAATAATTGGAGCAGTGCTACTTCGCATTCGTTTTGGCCACCCAAAGGACAGTACAGACATAGTTCACATATACTAATGAGATCTCTTTAAATGTAATATTCATGAACTTTAGCTGCTAGAATGCAGGTAGGGAGCAGTTTCCTAGGTAGCTTGAGAACAAAGTAGTGAGTGACAGGAGATATAAGCAGTAAGGGCTCTTACTGACGAGTGGTTGAAGCTGCTCTCCCCTGCGTTCCGTTTTTCTGCGTTCAGCCGCAGGGGAGCGCAAGAATAGACACATTAGGTTTTTTTCAATGGGGCTGTGCAAACACAGGCGCATGTAGGCGCCGAACGCAGGAAAAATGCAGCATGTTGCGTCTCAACCTGCGTTCGGCGCCTACACGCGCCTGTGTGAGTACAGCCCCATTGAAAAAAACCTAATGCGTCTATTCCTGCGCTCCCCTGCGGCTGAACGCAGAAAAACGGAACACAGGGGAGCGCAGCTTCAATCGCTCGTCAGTAAGAGCCCATAATAAAGCAAGAATTCGGACCGAGGAACTGGCTAGAATAGACCTACATTGAATCCTAGAAAGGACGCGCACCACTCAAAAACCGAAGGATGCAGCTGCCCCCGCAGTGAGTGTGGCGTCTCCGCCTCCCCATTAAACCACCAGCTATTATTACAATTATATTTTAGTTGGGATCAAGTACAAGGCACTGTTTTATTATTACAGAGAAAAAGGAAATCATTTTTAAAAAATTGGATTGTTTGGATAAAATGGGAGACGGCCTTTCCCTAATTCTGAGCTTTCTGGATAATGAGTTTCCTGATAACAGATCCCAGACCTGTATTGTAAATAACTCCTGTAAATCTCCTGTAGATTTCTACTTGCCTCTTAAATATTCACCCTCTTTGTTTTTTTTCCCCCCAAGTCCTTTCCACTAAAGGCATCTGAGAAACATCACAAGCCTTTTCTCTCAGACATAAATCAATCTAGACTGATAAATAATGAGAAAGAGAGCGCTCCATCCAAAGAAATGTAGTTAAAAAGTTTAGTATAAAGTACCATTATGGGCATGCAAATCTCCACCAAAACCAAGGTCCAACCTGATTATATGGCCAACCCTATTCGTCTTTGTTTAGAAATTTCAGG
Source organism: Xenopus petersii (assembly GCA_038501925.1). Taxonomy (NCBI): domain Eukaryota; kingdom Metazoa; phylum Chordata; class Amphibia; order Anura; family Pipidae; genus Xenopus; species Xenopus petersii. Next base: position 25,374,898 of record CM076672.1, on the reverse strand, counting down.
AGTTATTTTCAGTAAAATGACAAGAGATTTCACTCGGCACAAAGGTGGCATTTACCCTGCTGAGGACCTATATTTCTATCTGACAAAAGCCATTCATCAAGTGTCTGCATGCTGAGAGTAATAAGTTATGTAGCAGAAATCTCCCCCTATTGTCCTTTTAGCGAATAATCAAATTGCAATAGGTTATTGGAATGTGGATATCAATTAATACCAAGCACATAAGAATATGCAATATGTAATGATTCCCTTTGGTAAAATAACAGATTTTAATTTTGCAAATTGGCAAGTGACATTAAATGCGCATGGCAATATGCCGATTAGTAAATAGCTGTTTGCAGAAGATTATTACTGGGCTCTCGGGTACAATGAGACAATTTCTTCTAAATCTTTTAGCTTCTGAATTCTCAATACAAAGTAAAGAGTGGGGGCATTATGGGTGGCAGTTATATGAAAATAGAATTATTTAAAGGGATACTGCTGTGCAAAGAAACACTTCTTTATTCTGACGATAGTTTCTAATTTCTATTAACCAAAACAATTACGTTCTCCAGAAGTATGACTTTTATAGTGCTTTCTTCCTTCAGAATGATAAATATATTAATACACCCTATTGTACCCTTTACCTTTCCCCTCCAGCACAGTCAGAGAATGTCCATACATGATCTTAAAGGGGAACTATCATGAAAATAAACATTTATTATATACTGAAGACGTTTACTAAATACAGTTAGTTAAAAAATCTGTACCATTTCTAAAATAATCAAGTTTATATTCACTATTCCTGTTTCTCTTCATTCTGTCTTCATGCAGCAGTTGGGTGTCAGATATTCATTGACAGTTAGATCCAATATATCTTATAGGGGGGCTTCTTTTGCCTAGAAGATGTATTAGAGCTCACTCTATAAAACTCACCAGACATCATGTCTCTCTACATGCAGAAATTTGTGCAAAAGGCAGTTATTTTGTTAGATTTTGTTTGTACTGGAATCAGTTATTTGAACAAGCTCTAATTCATCTGCTAGGAAAGGAATCCCCCTATAAGATATATTGGATCTAACTGTCAATGAATATCTGACACCCAACTGCTGCATGAAGACCGAATGAAGAGAAACAGATGCAGAGAGAGGAATAGTGAAGATAAACTTGATTATTTAAGAAACGATGCAGAATATCTAGTTGATTGTATTTAGAAAGTTTCTTATTTCCGTATGATGACGTTTATATTGAATTATCATTTTTGGGATAGTTCCCCTTTAATAAAATTGACCTATAGTGTGTGAATGTGATAGGGACCATAGATTGAAAGGATAATAATATCATATCAATAGTTCTCTATAAGTTTACATGCTTAGGAAGCCTCTTGCGCTGTCCGTGGTGCTGAATGTTATAGCATTTCAAATGGATTTTGCTGTGATATATGAGAGACTTGCTCTGGAAAGACTTGGAGAATATGGTCGTATCAGCCCTTTGGCTGAGATCGAATTTTGAGGCTGATTTAAGAAAAACTGAATTAGCATTTTTTTCCACGATCCAAGAAAAACATGGATGCAAAAAGTACAAGTATTTTCTGAAACCACAAATAGTAGGGATTTATTAACAAAAAGGACTGGAGAAAAAAAACACCAAACAAAACCTCAGCAAACTGGTGAAGTTCAATAGAATTCAATGGGAATAGTCTGTATCAACTTTATTTATTTTCCCAGTCCCAGTCTTGGTCTCATTACAATGAATGGAACAATGTGATTCTCGTTTGCTTGGGACACGCATGGGAAAATTTTGAAGCTTTTTTTCTTAAATAAGTTATCGTTTGAGAAAAGAATTTGGTGGGGGTTTTTTTTTCACCGCATACTGTTTTTTTTTTACTTTTGTAATGGACAAAATGCATAAAAAAAATGCGTAGTTATAAAATTATGTCTTTGCCTGTTGCCCCTAAATGCTCTGGGGTTGAGTTTGGGGACAATATTATAAATATGTTGTGGGTAATTAAAATCACATCATAAGCCCACTCAACACACAAGATGGAAACGAATGCAGAGAGCCTAGTCTGCCCCTACTAAGCTTTCTATAACAAGTATCTGAATTATTAGGGTGACTGGATAAATTGTTGGTGTCCTAAGGGTCTTATCCAGAAAGCCCCTGGTCCCAAGTATTCTGAATAACTGATCCCTTACTTATATTATGATCTTCACAAAAACCTGTTGATGTAGATGTAGCTGTTAGTGATGGGCGAATAAATTCGCCAGGCGCAAGTTTGCAGCTAATTACTGCGTTTCACCACCAGCAAATAAATTTGCAAATATTCGACGACTAATATTCACCGGCGTCAAATTTTTTTTTGGACGTGATCGTCAACATTATTCGGACGCCCATTGACTTTAAATCCAGCGTCAAAATTGATGTGGGTGTCAAAATTTGCAATTCACAATTTTTTTGCAAATTCCGTGGGAAATTCACTAATTTTTCGGCGAAGTGAAATGGGACAAATTCGCTCATCATTAGTAGCTGTACCTTTGAGACACAGTTACTCATCCTACTCCAGCATGGCAGACATCATAAGGTTCATTTATGAAAGCAGCCGCAACTGTGGTCACACCAAAATATACACAATTTGTTGTACACATGACACCATTCACCATAGATACTTGTGCCCAAGAACAGACACAACTGCATCTGATTCATGAAAGCGTTCACCTGTAATCGTGTTAATTATGCTTTAAAGGACCAGTAACGTCAAAAAATAAAAGTGTTTTAAAGTAATGAAAATATAATGCAGTGTTGCCCTGCACTGGTAAAACTGATGTGTTTGCTTAAGAAACACTACTATTGTTTATATAAATAAACTGCTGTGTAGCAATGGGGGCAGCCATTCAAAGGAGAAAAGGCTCAGGTTACACAGCAGGTAGCAGATAAGCTCTGTCTGTCTAATGGTGTTATCTGTTATCCATTAGTTAACCTGTGCCATATAGCCGTTTTTCAATTTCCGCCATTGCTCCACAGCAGCTTGTTTATATTAGGGATGCACCGAATCCAGGATTCGGTTCGGGATTCGGCCTTTTTCAGCAGGATTCGGATTCGGCCGAATCCTTCTGCTCGGCCGAACCGAATCCGAATCCTAATTTGCATATGCAAATTGGGGGCAGGGAGGGGAATTGCGTAACTTTTTGTCAGAAAACAAGGAAGTAAAAAATGTTTTCCCCTTCCCACCCCTAATTTGCATATGCAAATTAGGGTTCGGATTCGGTTCGGTATTCGGCCGAATCCTTCGTGAAGGATTCGGGGGTTCGGCCGAATCCAAAAAAGTGGATTCGGTGCATCCCTAGTTTATATGGAGTATGGTAGTGTTTCTGTAGCAAACAGATCAGTTTTATCAGTGCAGGACAACACTACATGATATTTTCATTCCTTTAAAACACTTTCATTTTTTGGTGTTACTGTTCCTTTAACAGTAGGGAAAGCAGTGCAGCAACCAGCTCCAATTGAATTGTGGCAAATAAATGCTGCATTGTTGGTAAAGAACAAGGTGATTTGCAACCGAAATTGCAATTCTCACATTGCTTTTGTGGTTGTAAATGTGCCTTCATTTATTGATAGAGCCTACTCCCATCATGTTATCTCTGGGTGTCCAATTTTAGTGATAACTGGACTTTTAACTCGTACCCTTAAATGATAGAAGTTATCAGCTTTATTGCTTTATTTTATTAGAATTAGACTCGATCCAGGCAAAAAACAGCTCTAGGCATGTGTCAAAACAGAAAATGGTCGGTTCCTTCTTAAAGCATGTATAATATACACCCAAAGATCCAGTATTTGTGTCGCACTAGAAATAGGCAATATTGATCCTAGTTTTTGCATGACTGCTTTTGCAATCACTAGAAGACTATGACAAGCCTCAGTTAGTAGATTCTTCTCCCAGGTCTTTTCTGTAGAAACATCGCAATTACAATAAAGACAAAGTATGAGCAGATAAAGCTCGTCATTTCTTTCCATTAACTAAGAAAATTATTAAACTTACGTCCCTGGAAATTCCGTGGATATTTTACAATAATGACAGATATCATGTACTCACAGATATAATTCTTATTAGGCTATTTAAGCTGTTTAGAGAAAAAGAACGTAATGTTATTTAAACTAAATTACCGTTCCTTAATACTGATACTTAATCAGAATAAAACATTATTTTTATTCCACTCTTTCTTTAGGACTGTGTTTATAGTCATTTAATACATAGTTTAGCCAATAAAAATATTATTTCTACAGTAAATAGTTTTATCCATTATAAATAAAACTGTTATAATCACACTGCAATGTTATGATAGAATTGTTAACAGTAATGTACATGTAGGTGGTGTCATCCTCATGCAATTATAGCTCCATTATAGCAACAGGTGCAAAGTTTGCTCCAGGTCTAGTAACCAATAGTAACCAGTAAGATGCTCTCAAACAGACTGGTTAGCTAACCATCAGAAATCATGGGGCACTATGCAAATAATTAAAGGAGAACTAACCCCTAAAAATGAATATGGGTAAAAATACCCTATTTTATATAGTGAACTTATTGCACCAGCCTAAAGTTTCAGCTTGTCAATAGCAGCAATGATCCAGGACTTCAAACTTGTCACAGGGGGTCACCATCTTGGAAAGTGTCTGTCACATGCTCAGTGGGCTCTGAGCAGCTGTTGAGAAGCTAAGCTTAGGGCTCGTCACTAATTATCCAGCAGAAAGCTGATGCTACAGGGCTGATTATTAAATTCTGATGCTAATTGCACTGGTTTCTGTGCTGCCATGTAGTAATTATCTGTATTAATTACTAATCAGCCTTATATTGTGACATTTCTATTCTATGTGTACTGTATATTGTGAGTGGGTCCCTAAGCTCAGTAAGTGACAGCAGCACAGAGCATGTGCAGTGAATCAGCAGAAAAGAAGATGGGGAGCTACTGGGGCATCTTTGGAGACACAGATCTTTACTGCTAAAGGGCTGTGGTTGCCTTGGGCTGGTACAGAAGCACAAAACATAATGAACAACATTTCTACCCACTTCTTTAGTTAGGCTTTAGTTCTCCTTTAACAGGGCCTTCTCCCCCAGGGGTCAGTGTTATTAGTCCACTTCTTTCTCAGTTCCCGTAGGTGGTGGCCCCTAAAAGCTATTTCAAATGGAGCCCCTATTTTAATAAAAAGAATCTGGTCCATATATGGTTTCGGTGGCACAATGGGCAGGAGGTGGGTGGTGACTTCAGGGAGGTGTGATGGGAGACATCAGGGGCGGGACCATGGCATTGGGGAATAAGACATAGAGATTAGTGAGTGCCCAGTCGAAACAGGACAGGTAGTTTGGCAGAGACAGTCCTTCTGAAAACTGGATAGGTGGCAACCCTACATCCATGTAGAATGTACCTTACCATGCTCTCATGAGCTATCCGAACTCCACCCATCTCCCCAAAAGCCGTGTCCTTTTGCAGTCTGTGAATCTGATACCTATGACTATCTGGGCACCCCACTGTGATTGGGTCCTGGACAGGACTCCCACCTATCCTCCCGAAGAAACCCCAGAGATTTGTAAATGCTACTTAATAGTTGGTTGCTATCGCTTAATCAAACTGGTGCACCTGCTATGAAGTTCATCTAGAACTTGAGATATACTGGAAACACTATTTGACCCCTTATGAAGACAAAAAGGAACACCAAGAGCCCCAATAGTGTAATATGTTTTTACAAGGAGTAATGGTAGAGTAAACAAGTTAATACTCACAAACCAGGGTTACCGATAGGCAACCACTGTATAGGCAGGTGGGAGATTATCCTGACCCCACTCAGAAATAAGACGTCGCTCTCTGTAGAAGAAGAAAAAGGGGATGATACCCCTCCACTCTGGGTGGACTCGATATAGTAGTAAGACAAAACAGAGGCGCCAAAAGGATAAAATTAGCTAAAAACACTTAAAAACCCAATGGGTAATTCAGAGGAGGTAGTAGTGGACTTACCTCCTCCAAGCAGACACCAACGAAAGTGGTAATTTTCAGTAATAGTTTATTCACAAAACAGTATTGCAACGCGTTTCGCAGGTATTTCCTGCTTCATCAGGCAATGTGGAACGGGAGCAAAAACAACAGTGTCTTTGTATAACCACGCCAGGCGCCTCTGTGACCCCTTATGACTTAGTTTGCCTGTGACCCCTTATGATTTCGTTTGCGTTTTAGGTGATTTTCTCTATCATATGATATATATCAATATACTTCCCATCTGTCCCGTTTTCTGCACTAAAGCCAGAAAAATATACAACATTTCTGAAACTTAATTAAAATAAGAGTCTTTTTGTCAGAGAGCCCAGAACACCCAGCAGCTGTACTTGGATACTTTTTAACAATTCAAGATAAGCAAAGATACAATTGTAACAATTTAAGATAAGCAGGTCTCTTGGGAGAACTGAGACTCACAGCTTAAAGGGCAATTCACTTTCATAAGCAAAACTCCTGTGTATAATAATAAGCACTAATATATGCGGCCATTTATATATTTATATTATTAAACAAGAGAAACCTTTTCAGAATATGGCTAATCCTTCATTGCGGGAAATGCGGTTATTTTTTAATCACTTCTTCGTTTGCTTTGTATTGAGTCCTTTAATATCTTCAGTAGGGGTTTGAGAATGGATTTCTGCTTAGAGCCAGTGTTTAGATCAACCATTATTCTCATTCTTTTCTAATTTGCTGTCTGTTTTCTTGAAAAAAATGACACCGTTACCTTGGCATCCAGGCCTGATATCCGGGCAACCCAATTAATAGCTTCTTCTCAGGTGTCATCCTGTAGGAATAAAAATACATAAAAATGTCAGTGTGGGTGGGTATGGGGTAACTGGAAAGAAGAGACTCAAACATTGGTTGTCTGTTGAAACTTTTAATGGTGACTATTCCCTTTTTAATTAAAAGAGAATATAGTTAGTCTCATTCTCTCTCATGGTTGATTACATAATTAGCTCCTCTAAGCTAGATTTTTTTTAAAAAGAACCTAAAGAGAAACCAAATGAGTTTTGTTTATATTCCATATATATATTCCACATTGTTGCGAATAGGTCCATCCTGCCTCTTCTTATGAATGATGCGCAACTGCACATATTAACACTGAGAATTAGTGATGGGCGAATTTATTGGGCAGGCGAGAATTTGCAGCGAATTTCTGCGTTTCAAAAATTTGCAAAATTGCCATGAAAATTTGCCAGAAAAAGTTTTTTTTAAATTATTTAGATGGCAGCGACAATTAAATGGACGCCAATTGACTTTAATAAGACTTTAATGCGCCAAATGTCGCCAGTGTCTATATTGTCGCTGGCGTTCATTTCTGGTGCCCGTGAGTTGACTCCGGCATCAAAATTCAAGTTTTCGCTAATTTTTCTCCCGTTTCGCGAATTTCACAGGAAATTGGCTAATTTTGTGACGACAAATTCCCCATCACTACTGAGAATTATGAAGTTACCACCACCTGGGACCTGGCCAGTGTCGGAATGGGACACCAGGGGTCCAACCAAAATCTTTGACTGGGGGCCAACTCTTAGTACTGTTATTCTTCCTCTCCTCACTAAACCTCTATTCTCCTAGTCTCTTTTCTTTACATACTATCATTTCTTATTCCATTTATTTAGTCTTTTTGTTCTCGTAGAAATAGGGAATGGCCATGAAATAGGCCAAATGCGTGAGCATGAGGGCCACTGACATCTGAGCCCACCTGGACTTTTCCTGGTATCCCAGTGGGCCAGTTCAGCACTGGACCTGGAAGACTTGCATCCACATAATTTGCACCTGATTTGCATCAATACAAAAGCACAATTGAGGCATCTAATGCAAATGAGAGCACAGCCACAATAACATTGATACACTGTGGGATAAAAACATTTTGCATCCAAAATTGCACTTGGCACCCTCCACTTGCATTCCTAAATTACACCTTGTGACTTTGCCTTTTAGGTGATTTTCCCCTGTCAACAAAGGATATTATTTTTCTGTTTAAATGACTGTAGGATTTCATTTAGTTGTTATTCTCCTTATATAACAGTTCCCTGCGAGGTCCTTTAGGGATGGAGGTGCACAGGAATGTAATAGGTTCAGAAATAAGTTTAGCTTTATGCAGTTAATGTTGCCAAGATTTCCTGCAGCCTCGCGGAACAAATTAAATAACAGTTTTTGGCAAGAATTCTGCATAAGGCTGAAAATGAATTGAAGGTATCTCAAATTTTGAAAATGCTTAGAAAAGGGATTTCCAAATGAAGGCCCTCCAGCTGTTATTTAATTCACTTCTCAAGAGATGACTTATTAACCCCACCTATTTTTTAAATACCTAAGCAGTTTTTTATGAAGGTTAAGTCAATATCCTCTTTATTAAATACCCATATTAAGTACATTATAGGCTTACCTTGGCCAGGATAGTATTGTCTAACAAGTTGCCAGCATTATTGTAATAGTCATGCCATACCTGAAAGTTGACAGCTACTAGAAGACTTCTCATATCTGGTCTATTGTATAGAATCATAAGCACATTTTCATTTTCATTTCAGGGCAGATAATGTCCCTCTTAGGCCTATTGATCAAAATTCTAATTTGTGATTTGTGATTTTTTTTTTGTTTAAATTCAAATAAACATGTTAGTTTACCAAAGTCGAATGTGTACTTCAGTATAAAAAATTAGATCTCATAAAAATGTGAAAAAAATTGATTGTAGTGAATCATTTTAATGGTTCTATCCAACTCTCAAAAAAAAGTAAAACATTTGAAAAATCTGAAAAATTCTAATTGAGAATTGTGCTTAAAATTTGCCTAGGACAGCTCCTATTGACGTCTACATGAACTTGGCAGCTTGCAGATGCTGAATTGATACATTTGAGTTTTTCATAGTTTTTTTTTGCACTTTATAAATCACTAAAATTCACGTTTTGAAAACTGTATTAATTTGTGAGTTTTAGTACAAAAAAAACCTTGCATTGTAGTAAAATTTCAAATTTGAAAGATGATAATTTAGCTCCTTAGGGGGTTATTTATCAAAGTCCAAGGGGCTGATTCACTAAGGGTCGAATATTGAGGGTTAATGAACCCTCGATATTTGACTGGGAATTGAAATCCTTCAATTTCGAATATCGAAGTCGAAGGATTTAGCGCAAATAGTGCGATCGTACGATCGAAGGATTATTCCTTCGATCGAACGATTAAATCCTTCGAATCGAACGATTCGAAGGATTTAAATCCAACGATCGATGGAATGTCCTTCGATCAAAAAAAGTTAGCCAAGCCTATGGGGACCTTCCCCATAGGCTAACATTGAGTTCGGTTGCTTTTAGATGGCGAACTAGGGGGTCGAAGTATTTTTTAAAGAGACAGTACTTCGAATGGTCGAATAGTCAAATGATTTTTAGTTTGAATCGTTCGATTCGAAGTCGTAGTCGTAGTCGAAGGTCGAAGTAGCCCATTCAATGGTCGAAGTAGCCCAAAAAATACTTCGAAATTCGAAGTTTTTTTACTTCGAATCCTTCACTCGAAGTTAGTGAATCGGCCCCTTCAAATGTATCTCAATATTTCCTGCTACAAACTCTGATCAAATCCGCTCTGTTTTTTTGCACTTATTTATTACTACATTTTCCCGAAAATTTGCTTTGTGGGAAAAATCCGATTGTCACGATTTTTTGGGATTTTTCACCCGGAAACTTCAGGGTAATGCACGAAAACCCAGAGCACATCATAAAATCATTGGAACTTCTTCCATTGACTTATATGCAACCTCGACAGGTCTGAGATGCCGAATGTTCTGATTTTCCATCCTTGGGGTTTAATAAGGTCTGAAAAATTTGTGATTTTTTAAAAGTCCAATTTTATAAAAAAAAATCACAAATTTTTTGTGATTTTTGTATTCAGAGTTTACTAAATAACCCCCCAAGTGTTGATATACATGGATGGTTGATTATTTATAAAAAATCAGATTTTTTTTTCCCCCTTATTTATCAATACATTTTTCTGAAAATTTCCTGTGCTGGAAAAAACTCGATAAAATAGTGAAAAAATTCGAATCATATGAATTTTTCCAATTTGATGCCCAATTTCTTTGGATTTTGGGGCTGAAACCATGAAATCTTTGGATTATTGCAAGAAACACAGAGCAGATCAGAATTTCTTTTGGACTTCCCCATTGACTTCTATAACTCGGCAGGTCTGAGTTGGAGTACTTTTTTATTCTGACTTTTAACATCCTCTGGGATTAATAAATACCGAAAAATTTTAGGGTTTTGGATATTTTAGGAGAAAACTCGAATTTTTCCAGTTTTTGGCATTCGGACTTTGATAAAAAAAACCCTCTTACTTACAGGATGTCTTAGAGCTACTGTGTGGTTTCCTTTATTTGTGACCCATTTATTTGTGACCCTATTTATGAACTGGCAGGGACAACCACAGTCTGGGCTTGAAAGGAGATGGTTGAAGTTAATAACATGGACTTCTGCTCTAAAGTTAATTACATGTGGAAAAATCTTCAAGTTTAGCTTGGTCATCAAACAAACAGATCTTTGTCCAATAATATTATGGATGCACCGAATCCAGGATTTGGTTAGGGATTCACCCAGGATTCAGTCTTTTTCAGCAGGATTCGGATTTGGCTGGGAAGAAGGATCCTTCTGCCTGGCCGAACTGAATCCTAATTTGCATATGCAAATCAGGGGTGGGAAGGGAAAACGCATGACTTTTTGTCACAAAACAAGGAAGTAAAATATGCAAATTAGGATTCAGTATTCGGCCAAATCTTTTGCAAAGGATTCTAGGGTTCAACCGAATCCAAAATAGTGGATTTGGTGCATCCCTAAATATTACAATGATTGTCATACACCACATAATTGGCATGCAGATCCGTGATCTAGGAACTGTAAACTAAATCATTTTGAGGCCTGTAATTTTGGACCACCAATCAGATGTGGATTAGGGAGAGCATCATTTTGGGTGCAAATATGGGCATTTGGCTTGTAACTTATTGAAAATTGCCCAATATCTATCGTGTATGTTTATCATTAGTGAATTTTCCACATTTCACCGCTGGCAAATAAATTTGCGAAACTTCAGAGAAAATTCCGGCGCGTCAAAAAATTTCGGGAGCACGTCAGAATAGTCGTGCGCATAAAAATTGGCGTGTCAAAATTATTCGGATGCCCATTGACATTAATCCATTTAGACAAAATAGGCGTGTAAAAAAATTGACGCGCGTCAAAATAACGTCCATTGACTTCAATGTGTTTCACAAATTTTTCGGCAAATCAAAATGGGAGAAATTTGTCCATCACTATTTATCATCATTTTTTAGGACATATAGGTTATAACCTGTTGGAGGAGGCTGGATATTGTATTCTAACAACAGCTGGCGGGATACAGGTTAAACATGTGAAATTTAGGAAGAAGGAAATTGAGTTTCAGCACTTTATCCAACTGTATTTGAAATGGATTTTTGTTGCTATAATGCTATAAACCCACAGCTGTGCAGTCAAGCTGGAAGGAATGTCCCATCAAATTGCTGCATCATAACTGTGCCTTGTTCCAGGAATAATTCTTTACCATATCTATGGTTATCGTTATATTTAATTACAAGCACTTTCCAATTATGTACTCTGCACAAACTACTGCAATCAGTACTTATCTACCATCCTGGCAGACTGACTGGGGCTTTGGCAAAAAGAAAGATATTTGGGTTCCAACTTTCTATTGGATGAAATCAGAAATAACTGAAGAGGAAATAATGTTTTGACTTAGCCGGCTTAAGAGTTTTAGCTGCTTGATGAAGCAAGTGCACATTTACACCAAAAGGAACATTTTTAGATTCAGTGATATGGGTAAAAGTGAGGTCTGTCCTCTGTTGGGGTTGAGTTACAGCTATAATGAACTTAGATGGATAATAACTAGGGATGCACCGAATCCAGGATTCGGTTCTGGATTCGGCCAGGATTCGTCCTTTTTCAGCAGGATTCGGCCGAATCCTAATTTGCATATGCAAATCAGGAACGGGGACGGAAATCATGTAACTTTTTGTCACAAAACAAAGAAGTAAAAAATGTTTGCCCCTTCCCACCCCTAATTTGCATATGCAAATTAGGATCCGGATTCGGTTCGGTATTTGGCCGACTCTTTCGCAGAGGATACGGGGGTTCTGCCGTATCCAAAATAGTGGATTTGGTGCATCCCTAATAATAACATACCATATATACTCGAGTATAAGCAGAGTTTTTCAGCACCCAAAATGTGCTGGAAAAGTCTACCTTGGCTTATACTTGAGTCAATGGCTGTGCAGCGCTGCACTGGCACCGGGAAAATACCTTTGGTTGGAGTCGAGGTTGCTGAGGACCCTGTTATCCATTCCTGCTGGCGATTGGCTGCACTGCACGAAGCTGTGGAGTGACGGCCTCGTGAGATGAGACTTGTGACATCAGGAATAGCTGTCTGGCTGGAGTCTATGCGTTAGACGTTAACAGAGCTGTGGCAATTTTAAACAGGGACCCGGGACTACTGCCGGCTGTGTTAAGTGTTAACACTTTTGTTTTTATAGTTTTTAGTTTATAACTGCCTGTCCAAGATTTCAGAGGTCTGAAAAGCATAGATACTATTGCAGGTTCCAAGATATTAACAACAATTATAGTGCTAATATAATGAAATCAAAACAACCACCCACCTGCTGGTCAGTTCTTGTGACTGGGATACAGTCAAGAGAAAATGACAAAAGATGTTTCTGATGTTCTATTTAGAAAAAAACATCAGAAACCTCAGATAACTGTTCTGGTGTCTTTCCTAAGTGGAGAAAAATCAGCAGGTCACTGTTCCTTTTCTGACTTTTTTCCTGACTGAATCAAGGTCAGAAGATCTGAACTGTAGTTGGGCTGATGAACCTACAAAAAAGTGCTTAGAAGTGCATGATGATTCACTTTGTCTTGAAGATACATACTTCATTTGCAAATAATTTAGGTCTCTGAACTGGTCCTACTATCCGTGGACAAAAGTAAACATTTTCTTAACCAGACTACAAATAATCATGCAGAATGCGTGAATTTGTCTTATTGAAAAATTCTTCTTATTCTTCAAATAATTTTGACGCCCATTGACTTCAATGCGTTTAACAACTTTTACGGCGTTTTGTGAATTTCATGTTAAATTTGCGAAAAGGCAAAAATTTGCTAACCGCATTGAAGTCAATAGGCGTCAAAATTATTTTGACTCTTGTCAATTTTGATGCCCATATAGGCGCCAATTTTGTCCAAATGCATTAAACTCAATGGGCGTCTCAATAATTTTGATGCGCTACAATATTTATGCACGCGACTATTCTGACGCGCCCACATTTTTTTGATGCGCCTGATTTTTCGCCGGCAACTTCTAGCCGCAGTTTCACAAATGTATTAGATGGCGGCGGAACACAGAAATTTGCCGCAAATTCGCAATTGCCGAATTTATTCGCCCATCACTAATGCAGACCAGTTATGGAACTGAGAAAGTTAGGAATATTTTATAAACTGGACCCATTTCGCCAAATACTGAGTGCAAGAGAACAAACTGCAGGGTCTATAACAAACCAGAAACATAATTACCAAGTATATGAGAATCTAGGGATAATATTTACTGGTCTCTACACTGATTAAAATTCATTTGTTGGCAAAATTACCAATTGCTTGTGGTTTCATTTTGTTTAGCATGAGAATTTCAACTTTATTATTTGGCCACAGTTACATGAAGGCAATATACAATTATTTTTAATTGGCATCTTTTGCTCAAATGCTTTGGAGTTAAGCCAGCGTGACAGCAATGATAAAGAAGCACCTTTAATATATGCTGATCAGAGGATTATGGCTCTCTATCTGAGAGTTTTGAAGTTATAATGAACGTTTCTATTTCTTACTTTTTTTATCGACTTGTGGATTAGGTTTTGTTCTTATTTGTGCAGTCTTTTTTTTTTTGTTTTGTTTTTACAGTTTCACTGTTTTTTAATGGTCTCCCCGGTAACATTTTTTACGAGCGATATTGTATCACCTTTTATTACACACTTACAATGTTACTGTTTATGTTAGCCAACATAAATTCTAATTCCACTTTTATTCGGAGTGCTGTTGGTCACTGCTACAGGAAAAGGGGATGGTTTAGTTCCACTTTAAGGTGATGATAAGTTATGAATGCTTAGAAATGTATATTGTGATGCAACAGAAAAAAAGTCCATATTTCCAAAAGAAGATCCGTTATGTGCTGATTGTGTATAATAGGTGATTACCTATTGCTCTCACTGTATAATATTCTGGGGATGCTATTCCTTTATTTCATTGCATTGTCCCCCTTTATCTTGTGTTTTGGAGGTGTGTAGGCATGTCAATACTGTATAATGTGCTAGGAATATCAGTTTCCTATTACTTCCACTTACCCCTAGCTCTTATTGTATTGTGTAGGGTATTCTATAATGTGACCCTATGGTTGGACAGTCACAAACCCATTGGTTGTAGGTAAGGCACTAAGGAAGTCCAATAACAGATAATAGGCCTAAATGATGAGTTAGCCCTTTTCTTAGCAGCAATCTTTGCCTTTAATCACCAGTGGGGGAACTAGATAATACTGTGCCCCAAAGCAAATAAGTTTTAGGGTCACCAACATTTTTTACCAATATATGTTAAAATTGCTCATTAATTAAGGCTTTGTGTGCCCCCCTCGTATCTCCTGGGCCCCCTGCAGCTGCAGGGTCTGCTTCCTCTCTAGTTTCACCCCTGCTCTGCACAATGCTCTGACCTAACAGTAATGCAAATTCAAATTTCGAATTTATTTTAGTGTAATTCGACTAGGGAATAGTTAATATTCGATTTGATTTTTTTTTAAAAAAATTCAAATTTGAATTTTCAAATTTATCATGTGCTGGCCCTTTAAGAATTGAAATTCGATTATTTGCCACCTTAAACCTGCCGAATTGCTGTTTTAGCCTATGGGGGATCTTCTGGAATCAATTTGGAGTTGTTTGGGAACATCCTGTTGTTTTGGTGAAAAAACTTGAATTGAATTAGATTCGAATTTGATTTGAATTCGATTCGAGTTTGCGGGTCGATTCCATTCCCCCGGATTAAAAAAATTCGATTTTTTTTTCAAATTTCAAGTTCATAAGAGTTTATGGGAGTTTTTACAATACTTAGTTGCCTTTAGCTGAGATTACAGCAGCAAGTCTTTTGGAGCATGTACCCTACATACTGTTTGTGAGTGTTATTGGTCCATTCTTCCAGGCAGAATATCTCCATGATGTTTAAGTAAGTTAGATGACACTTGCCCACTTAACTTTTTCAAATCATGTGACAGTTTCTCAGTTGGATTGAGATCATGGTTGTGACTGGGTGACAATGGTCACAATAACAGCCAGTAAGTGGGAGTGAAGAAGGTGCAGCTAAGGTGCCTCTAGTACAGTCTTGTATATATCGGTTGCTCTGTGACTGTTTGTTGAATTGCAGGACATTGATTTTTTTGTTCTTGAGCCACATCAATGTTATTTTGACCTTGTTTTTGGACTAATTACCCTGCTAAAAAGTTGAACTTCCCTCCAAGATTCTGTGTTTTTGCACTATGCATTCTTCTTTTTATTTTAAAATGCCAATAAAACCATTGCATCCCCACCATACTTATCTGTAGGTAATAGGTATGATGGTTTTTGAGATGTGGGCAGTGGTGGAATTGTACCACCATATTGCTTTGAACTTTGGTCAAATGCTGCGTCTTATCCCTTATCTGACCACAAACCTTTTTGTTTGACATTGCAAATTGGTTGCTCCAATGCTTTTATGGAATTCTATAGATGTGCATTGACTATAGCTTCATTACCACTGGTTGACCCATGCATGCAGCAAAGTAAGGTGGTGGCAGCACCATGCTCTGGGTTGCTATTTCATCAAGAAGATCTAGGTCATTTGGTAAAATAGAAGGACAAATGTCTAGTGCAGAAACACTGCATTTGCAGATGAAGAGAGAAAGCCCAGTTAAAGTAACATTAACATGTAATGTATATAAAACATTGTAATGTATGCATACTTGGCATAATTATTATAAGAAAAAGCAGAAACTCAGAAAACTCTAATTATTATATAACCAAAAGTTGTTAATTATATCCCCACATCAATATCAAAACAAAATAATTGCACAGGTACAACCAATCCCCCAGTTGCATGTATTAACATTATTCCTCATACTGTGTCTGTATACTGTATATAAAATATTTGAGAATAAATGTCAGCACATAGAAATGCCTGGAGGATGAATCACTGTTCCTTTTATAGGTACGCTCGCTCTGAGTGATTGTGGCAGTTTTAGTTTCGGAGGTCAAGGTTTGCCGAATGTGAGAAAGCTCTGAGCAATCTGACACATTAGAAAGTTGTACCCAGTGACCCACTGAAGAAGATCATTTTGTATAGAAGGATAACAAAATCTTCCTACGGAAGGAGCCTGAGGGGAAAATTCTACTTTTTCATTGTTCAGAAGTAATTGTAGTTGAATGAAAACCTCGTATTTTGCTCAGCCGGCGTCTCAAAGGCAAAAACTGGAACGCTGTGTTCTGATAAGGAAAGTCTGTATGGTATTTTTATCAGGATTAAGGGGCCGATTCACCAAGGGTCGAATATCGAGGGTTAATTAACCCTCGTTATTCGACTGGGAATTAAAATCCTTCGACTTCAAATATCGAAGTCGAATGATTTTAGCGCAAATAGTTTGATCGTATGATCGAAGGAATATTCCTTCGATCGAACAATTAAATCCTTTGAATCGAACGATTTGAAAGATTTAAATCCAACAATCGAAAGAATATCTTCCCATCAAAAAAACTTAGGAAAGCCTATGGGGACCTTCCCCATAGGCTAACATTGAGTTCGGTAGCTTTTAGATGGCGAACTAGGGGGTCGAAATTTCTTCTTAAAGAGACAGTACTTTGACTATCCAATGGTCGAATAATCGAAAGATTTTTAGTTCGAATCCTTCGATTCGAAGTCGTAGTCGAAGGTCGAAGTAGCCCATTCGATGGTCGAAGTAGTCCAAAAAACACTTCGAAATTCGAATTTTTTTTACTTCGAATCCTTCACTCGAAGTTAGTGAATCGGCCCCTAACTGTGAGAGTGGGATAATGATGGGTGAGGATATAGTCACAAAGATATGGTAAGAGATAATAGGGGTCATTTGCTTATGCCTCAGCCGCAAGTACAGAAGCTCCATCCCAAGACATTGGGTGTGGAAAATGAGGCTATTGATTGGCTATTAAGTAGCCCCTATGTGACAGCCTATAGGAGGCTCTGTTTGACGGCACACCTGTTTTTTATGCAACCTAAATTTGCCTCCAAGTCTGGAATTCAAAAATAAGCATCTGCTTTCATGCATTGGGAGCAACATTCATGGGGTTGGTGACCAAAACTTTGCTGGTGAGACACTGGTTGGGGACCACTAGTATAGATTGTAACACTGGTAGACTCAAGGCAGCCCAATCCATAGGGAAGCAATAAGGACAGGGCTCTTTTGCACCACATGTCTGCCAAAGCTCTATAACTTACTTGCCTGAGTGAGGCGCAATTTAAGGAGTGGAATGGGCATTGTCTAGATGCCTCCCCCAGCCCACCCCTCATGAATACAGAGGAAGGCTGGATGAGGCAAGCTTTTTGGAGAGCAAATGTGGGTGCTCATGTTGGAGACAGGGCATAAAGGGTGAAAAACACAGTGACTGATTTAATAAGAGGGGTTAGGGATGGGCAAATTTGACCCATTCGGCGTTTCCAAAAATTCGCCGAAATGCAATAAAGTCTATGGGCGACAAATATTTTTTTTTGACACGCCTCATTATTTTTGATGCGTAACATTTTTTTTTCTCCCATTGGAGTCTATGGCCGCCATTTCCGCTGGGAAACTCTGCGAAAAAATTTGCTTCTCCCTATTAGTAAGGGGTTGGTGAACCAATGGCTTTTGTAGGAAGTGTTGATGTATTTAAAGCTATAGGGGGCATTTGTTACTGAGCAAAGATAGCATCTGCCTGGGCCCTTAGTATTAATGAGGTTTCTTTGGGAAAATGTTGATAAAAATGTAAATAACTGTACAGGTCCCATGTAACAACGTATAATTTAGTAATTACTCTAAATACCTCTAAATATCATGGTACCTGTGGCCAGTGGCGGAACTACCAGGGGCGCAGGGGGTGCGAGTGGGCCAGAGCCCCGGCAGCCCAACCGCCACTGAAATGTGGGGCGTACTGAGGGGGCGGGGGCCAGGCTGTGCGTCATGCAGCAGGGCCCACCCCCCTCTAGTTACGGTACTGCCTGTAGCTCCATATCACTGGCTCCAAATATGACATAATACTTTGGAGCAGATTCTGGAAAGTTGGGGGACATATACCTTCTCCACTGTTAGTTCTTGCCCTCCACTCCAGTGCATATTCCAAGCCATTTAATTCCTTCTCTTTTACTGTGCCAGACACACCAACTAAAATAGATATAGAAACATTTTCTCTGATGTTCAATTTGTGGCCTTTTATATATTTTTAGCCGTAGATCAGAAGTGATGGCAGGCAGGTATTCAGTGCCAGAGTGTATCAAGCAATCACTGCCTTTTATCTGAATGGAACCTTATTGCAAAAGAGTCACAACTGAATTGTTTGCATTGCATTTATTGTTTCCCACTTTAAATCAAAGGCAGTTTTCTTACCGTTGTTGTCTCTTTACAGATTATTCTTGTCAGCTCTTCAGTCTCAGAACAATGCCTCTTCACTAGCAGCGATGAAGGAGCGACCTTTCAAAAGCACCAAATTGATTTCTTTATTGAGACCCTGATATTTCATCCCAAAGAAGAGGACATGATACTTGCCTATAGCAAAGATGCCAAGGTATCGTTTAATATCACCATTATCTATGATTATTGAGTTGTTTAATTTCCCTGTGGCTGATATAAATAGCCAATGGTTGCAAGAGGAATATAGGGTCATTTACAAAGTGCAGGGAGTGATAAATAAGTGGTACAAAACCCTTTGTTTTTGCCCATTTGCCCTTCTCTTTGCACCAGAATAGAAAGCAAGACCTGCCCTCTCCCGATGAAAGTAGGCATCAACCCACCACCCTCCTTAGCACCGACAGACGCAGGAGCTCTGTCCTTACTATCTGCCTTTCGGCAAGTAATAAGGACAGGTCTGCCTTGCACCTACTTTTGCTATGCCCCTTACAGAGTCCAGCAAAACCCCAGACCCTAATGCTTAGTGAATCTGCGCTAAGGGTAGCAATTTTGTGCTTGTGATCGGGGCCTTTGTAAATGGTCCCTAGTTTAATCCAGACAGTGTTCTTGTATCCCTATCACACATTCTGCAATGAAAGCTCAGACTTGCAACTTTCTAGGTGCATTCAGTTGCTATTGAGAGCCTTGAACTGGACATTTACTTTCATATATGGGAGAACACATTACACAGTTAGTGAGACAGATAGATTGCTCAATGTTTACAAGTCAGTTGACTTTTTTAATGAAAAAAGATATTCCAGGGTAACCCCTGCACCTATCTTTATTTAATCCTGTGACCTGCTGTTTGCTGTCTCTCCTCCTTGCCCCTCATCCAGGGAGACTAGAGGCAGGCTTTCAGCAATGTTACTTTAGTAGTTGTACGATCTTTTAATCCATCATTTAACTTCTCTGTCTAACCTGCCTGACTGAGAGCACTGAGAATCTCAAGAGGAAAGTCCTGGCAGCCCAAAGCTCAAATATCCATGGACTGTAATAAGCAAAAAAGCCTCATGAGCTAAGAAGACCAGGACTCTCTTGGAGTATCGTTGTGTGCTACCTGATGCTTTTTGCTCAATATTATACAGTTTCTGGTTTCTCTAATTCCAATGTTCTGTGATAAATAATGAACAGCTAGTTCCAAGAACCACCACTGATATTGTTGGCGTCTTGTTTCTTAGACTTCAGTAAAGCATTGTGTAACTTCATGTTTCTTCTATAACTAAATGAGGATGGGGGAGACTGACATAGTAGTGTTTATACTCATATATATATAATAATGAAATAATGCTTTACATCTGCACCATTTTCAAGATCAAGTATTGTTTACCTTTTATTTTTCAAGCTTCATGCATCCATAAACCTCGGAAAGAGCTGGGACCTCCTGAAAGAACGTACCTCTAAAGACCACATATTTTGGTAAGTTGATCTACAGTAGCTGGGCACGGTCTGATGGATTGATACTGAAGAGACCTGTATATGAACTCTTGCTGTCTGCTTTGGGGAGAAAAAAAAATGTTTTACGCAATTAATTTTTTAACGTGCTGGAAATAGCCTGCATTTTTAACAAAGTGATAAAAATGTCACATTCAGATTTCCATCTCCCATGTGTTTGCTTGGTTTTCTCTTGTCAAAAGTTGTTGCACACAACAAGGGGGAAGTAATGGTCTAGGAACCCATAGCAGTCAGATAATGCTTTCAAACGGGTGACCTGTAAATGCTGGTACGTGGTATGAGGAAACTAGATCTGGTGCAAATGTTATGACTTTTATTGTGTTATCTCTTTAATGTATTATGGCCTAGATTTGTAGTAACCATACATGTCCCAGTAGGACTTTGATTTAACGAGGTTCATGGATGGAAAAATTTCAGTAAAACTCTGGAGATCTGCCAATTCAGTCCTTACATTAAAAAGGGCAGGGGCGATTCTGACCTCTCTGCTGCCCTGAGGCATCTTTCCTGCTGCTGCCCATCCCCCCCCCCCCGCACTCACATCATTGGCGACGGAGCAGGTCCTCCATTATAAAAGCATAATTTCTGGTTTTAGAAAACGGAAAATCGGCTCTCATGGGGGATATTTACTAAAATCTGAATTTATCTCATATTTTATTTAAAAAACTATGGCCAAACTCCCATACCCGATTTCAGTTAATTTATTAATTTAAAAAACTCGATTTAACCGGATCACTGAAAAAAAAATCGAAAACCCGATTTGTTTGAATTTTTCAGGCCTTTTCCTGAATTGCTCAAATTTTTCAGGCTTTTTTTCCCCAAATTCCTTGAATATTTCAGCCATTTTTCCCGAATTGCTAAAATTTTTAGAGTTTTTTTGTCCGAAAACCCCCGAAAAAGTCGCATGTTCAGGCTAAATCTAGTGCAGACCACGAAAATTTCAAATTGAGATAGGTGCCTCTCCCATTGACTTAAGCAGGACCTCAAAAGGTCTAAGATGGTGGCTTTTAGGATTTAGGCTTTTGCAGCTTCGGGTATAATAAATCTTTTTTTTTCCTCTAAAAATTTGAGTTTACTATTGAAAAAACTTGAATTTTTTTTTTTAAACATTGAGATTTTAATAAATAACCCTCTTAAAGTTACCAGGAGTAGGTATTTTCTGCCCTAAGTAACTCGTGAGAGTGCTGCCGCCTATGGTGAGTTTCTCAACTCCCTGAAAAAGGGGATCATTAAATATGAAGAGGTCATTACGTGTGAAGCCCTGGATGGTCAGCTTTATTGGCACAACGTAAAATACTGCTCTAGGAAGGTGTTCTTATTGCAGGGATCAAATCAGGGAAGAGCATGTACTAATCTGCTTGATCGCAAAAAAAAAAAAAACCTTGACACATCAAAAAAAATATGTGACAAAACTCAATGACTTTTTTTCCATGGTTGTGACTTGTATATCCTAAACAAAAAGGACTATCAACTTGCTCAGATACTAACGATTCACATGTGTTTGCCTTTCAGTAGGATTTAGCGGACAAAGTTTCTAATTTGAGATTTTTTTCATTATTCAATCTTGAAATTTCAAGTTTTATATATTCCAATACCAGTACCATGGTGTATAACAACATAAAGGCTTACAGAGAAAGGTAAAAATATACGGTTTTTGATTTAAAACTTTGTTTTTGGGTATGATATGCACCTATAATGAGCCATATGCGTAGTACTGAAATAGGTTTTGCTTATTTTTTTAATTCTAAAAATATATTCTAATTATAAATTAAGAATAGATAACGCATTTAATTTTACTCTTACTGCTCCTCTTGCCAGGAGAATGTTAGCTAACTCCCTCTCTTCCCCCTGTTGCTGCCTGTCTCGCTCTTACAGATTGGGATGAGTTCTTTACAATCGATGAAGTTTATTTGACTAAGCACCTCCACCTTCCATTTTTGCTCTAAAAAAAGCAAAAGGGATCAAATGGCAGCCAATAAAACTTTCAATTTGACTGCTCTGCACTTTTAAACAGATAAGTCAATTACAAAATAGGCATTTTTAACAAAAACCCTTATCATGTTAAAGGGCATGTAAAGTCTAAAATAGAATAAGGCTAGAAATGCTGTATTTTGTATACTAAATATAAACATGAACTTACTGCACCACAAGCCTAATCAAACAAATAATTTATGCTTTCAAAGTTGGCTACAGGGGGTCACCATCTTATAACTTTGTTAAACATCTTTGCAAGACTAAGACTGTGCACATGCTCAGTGTGGTCTGGGCTGCTTAGGGATCGTCATAAACAAAGCTGCTTGAGTTCTGCATGGCTGGGAAGTAAGGCGGGGGCTCCCCCTGCTGTTCATAAGTATGATTGTTTCCCTGCTCAGCAGTTAGGGACCGTCTGGCAATTCCTATCCACAGCAGTAAATGAAGGGAGAATTTCACTGCATACAGTCAGGTTTCTTATAAAAATGGTACACATTTTTTAATTAATTATTGGAGATAGGTTTGTTTTTCATTAAAGAAAGTAAAACTGGGATTTTATTTTTTTGCCTTTACATGCCCTTTAAGCAGAGGGATTTATTGCCCCTTTAATAATACTTTGCAAATGGTATATTTCCTTGTGCAGAGACATAATGAATGGCTGTAATCTTGAGCGAGAACTTGGTAAATTTGACATAAATCTGAAGTAATGTATTAATAAATATTGATTTGTAACTTCCATAGAAGTACTGTTACAGACCAACATGAATTCCAAGGTTATTTCTGGGTATCTGTAATTTGTATTACACTGTGGGGCCTGGATTATATATTCTCTCCTTGATAATAAATAGCAATAGCCATAAAGACAGAATAGGATCCACTGAATGCGGCTTCCCATGAGTCGAGTATAATTTGCCTCAGTTCTATACTGAAAGCCCATAAATCAGTTTTTTGGAATAATTTTCACTCTGTGCTGTTGATCAATGAGTTTTCTCTCGTTGAATCGGCAACAGATGGGAAAATAAAAGTAGAGGCGATACAAAAAAAGGATTTTCTGTAGGCAGCATTGCGATTTATTTAGATTTTTTTGTAATTAATGATGCAAAACTGAAATGTTTATTATCAGTAAAATATAATAGTGTAATAATATTACATTACAGGCAATAAAGAGTCTAATAAAGTCTGTCTGGAGAGATTAATGAGTTTACGATGGAAGGATATTCTAACCTATGTTTAATGTGTGGGGGGAAATTA
Organism: Xenopus petersii; assembly: GCA_038501925.1. Lineage (NCBI taxonomy): Eukaryota > Metazoa > Chordata > Amphibia > Anura > Pipidae > Xenopus > Xenopus petersii. Next base: position 25,351,475 of record CM076672.1, on the reverse strand, counting down.
AGCCCCCCAAAGTGGCTGGAGAGCTGGAGGATAGTGATGGGCAAATTTGCGCCGGTTCGCCGAAAAATTTGCGAATTTCCAGTGAAATTCATGAAACTGCGAAAAATTTGTGAAACAGCGCCGGTGTCTGTTTTTGACGCTGGCGTCCGTTTTTTCGATGCCAGCAACATTTTTTTTTGACACCGGCGAATTTTTGCCAGCGAATTTCACAAATTTTTTCACTGCCGGCGAATCGCGCAAATTCGCCACGAATTCAAGCCTGGCGAATAAATTCGCCCATCACTACTGGAGGATAGAACAGACAACCAATCGGTGTAGGGCAAGCCAACTACTCATGTTCATCCCTTTAAAAGTACATAAATACAAATACTGTACAATAATATTTTTTGTTTGTAAAGGTGTCAAAATGCATAAAATTCATTTAGTTCCATCTGCCAAACATTGTAAGTCTTTTTTTATGTGTAGTGTGACGGCCAGGCAGGTATTTTTGGTAGGTTTAATGCCCTGTGTTTGTCAGGAATTCTCCTTTTTTTGTGTTATTGCCATTTTCCTTTTAGGGTTTTATTACTGTTTTGTTATTTTTAAACCAGAGACATGATGCATAACGAACTACGATGTGGGTGTTTGACAAACAATATAGATATACAAGAAGAACAGTGCTTTGACAAACTAAAAAAAAAGCAATAGAAATTGAACAAATGGAATGTACTTAAAGTCTTAAATAGAATATGGCTGGAATTCTGTATTTTTTTTAATAAACTTAATGAACTAGCAGAGAGCTTTAGCAGCCATAAATCAGTAAGGATGCAGGCCTGAAACGTTGTCTACAGGAGCTCTCCATCTTGGGTCTTGTTAGTCCATCTTTGGGGTATCAGTGGCACTGCACATGCTCAGCGTGCTCTGGGCTGCTGTAGAGAAGCTAAGCGTATGGGGGCATCGGAAATGATTAAAGGGCATGTAAAGGCAAAAAAATAAAATCTAATTTTTACTTTCCTTAATTAAAAAGAAACCTATCTCCAATATACGTTAATAAAAAAAGGTGTACCGTTTTTATAAGAAACCTGACTGTATGCAGTGAAACTCTCCCTTCTTTTACTGCTGTGGATAGGAATTGTCAGACGGTCCCTAACTGCTGAGCAGGGAAACAATCATACTTATGAACAGCAGGGGGAGCCCCGCCTTACTTCCCAGCCATGCAGAACTCAAGCAGCTTTGTTTATGATGATCCCTAAGCAGCCCAGACCACACTGAGCATGTGCACAGTCTTAGTCTTGCAAAGATGTATAACAAAGTTACAAGATGGTGACCCCTGTAGCCAACTTTGAAAGCATCAATTATTTGTTTGATTAGGCTTGTGGTGCAGTAAGTTCATGTTTATATTTAGTATACAACATACAGCATTTCTAGCATTATTCTATTTTAGACTTTACATGTGCTTTAATCTGAAAATGAGATTTGTGGGTCCTTTGACAATAGCAATGATAAAAGGCGTGTTTGTATTTTCCCTATTGGTTTAGTTATGGAAATATTAAAAAACGGAATATTTTCCACTAGTTTACTTTGCCAAAGATTCTGTGTTGGCTCTACCTGCAGTTCAACTGTTGCTTAAGCAGCCATTGTCTCACTTTTAGAGGCTTCAAGCTTCCTTATCCACCCGAAAGACTTCCAGTTGTGTTTAGAACCTTATTGCAAGAAGCAGAAGGAGGCATGGCATGACAGTGAAGGGGAATAGTATGGCATCATTGGGAACACAGTCATCAAACAAGGCTGTATATTGCACTTTGCATACCAGAGAATGGTTATCATCCCTTTCAGATTTTAAGACTGGTTAAATGTCCAGAATGCATCTGTAACTAGACTTATAATGGACATGGAATAATTAAAAGGTAATGTTAAAATTACTACATAGCCTGAACCTGAAAATTATGTCACAAGACCCAGGAAAGTATATGTATAGTTACCATTAGTGATATCCACTCCATGTAGTTTCTCACCAGCCTTGCACCACCATATTGATGATGTTAAGATGACTTTCAGATAGTAAGGGTATGTGAAGATGATATCATTTTAGCCATAAAGCAGGGTAGAACTGCTGCTCTGTGCATGGCTAGAAGGCAACAAAGCAACATGTTTTTGGTTATGAAGCATTTCTGTTCCTTTCAGAGCAGCTTTAAAGGAGAAGGAAAGGCTAAAATTAAGTAAGCTTTATCAGAAAGGTCTATATAAATACACCAGTAAACCCTCAAAGTAATGCTGCTCTGAGTCCTCAAAATAAACACAGTATTTCTTTCTTTCTATTGTGTACTCATGGGCTTCTGTATCAGACTTCCTGTTTTCAGCATAAACCACCAGGACAGGGCTTGAGCATGCTCAGTTTGCTCCTCTCCCCCGCCCTCCTCCCATCCCTGCTGTAATCTGAGCTCAGAGCTGTAAGTGAGCAGGGAGAGACTCAGGCAGGAAGTGATGTCACACCAAGCTTATATGGCAGCTTCTATCCTAAACAAACATAGACAGTGTCTAGAGCTGTTTACTCAGGTATGGTAAAGCATTCTGCAGAATAAATATAGCATTCTATCTTGCACTATTGTGGCTAATCTGTTGCCAATAAACTGTCTTGGAGCTTTCCTTCTCCTTTAAGAAGAGATGAAGAGAACAAGACTTAAACTCTTCCATGTGTGGTTTAGCGCTACAGTAGTATCATTGAATATATGTTGCAGGAGCCTATTTCTGCTGTGCCATCACAACTTGCATTTACTGTAGAGCTTAGAGAAAGCGTTCTGGACTCAAGTTATAGTGGCTGTACAGTTTGAATCACTCCAGCCTTTTGTCACTTTCCTTTGTTAAACCATCACTGTCATCAATAGCTGGCAGCGAGTTAATTGAGAATATATCAGCCTGGAGCTTGGTGAATACTTTTCCGAATGAACTCTTAATCCTTCGCCAAAAGGATGTGTTCAGCATATCGAAAAGAAAGATACATTACTAGGTTCTGGGAACAATAGCCAATGGAAGCCTTTAATTAACCTCAAGCAAGCAATCTTGGCATACGTGGGCATATATTTTTCCTCTTGATGATAATGAAGGTGGAACTTCCATGGGTTTTTCATTGGCTTAGAGTAGAAAGGAAAGATATTTTTAGCATATTATGTGTTTGAAATACTGAGATTTATGACTGGTGGAACTAACGGGTGAATATTATTACAAGTTGTATAGTTTGTCGGGATGGTGTCACACTAATCATTTAAATGCAGAATTTGTTGCTGGAAATTGTATTTTATTTCATATCTATGGAGCAAGTTACATGAGTATTGGGGTCATTTGCATAGATCCTGGGCAAAATACTCTTTCAAAAAGCCCTTCTGTCCAGGGTGCCAGGGGCCCACCAAAAAACTTTTGACCACATGCCCATGGTACAAACTATTTTTCATTTTCTCTTCACTCACCTTTTTATTCATGTTGTATACACTTATCTATCGTCGATGTCACCCACAAGGGCCAGAATTTGGGGTAGGAAAGAGAGCCATGTGCCTAGGCTGCAATGGTGGGAGGGTGCCAGACACATAACTCTTCGATTTTCCTACCCCTACTCTGGGCCATTGTCCCTCTCTCAGGTGTTTCCAGTTCCCTGGTATGATGCTGTACCTCCTGTGCAGTGACCACACATGAGTTTGTGCCCTACAGGAGGGGGTTGGGACTGTGGCCAGTTGGATTTCGTAGGGTGCCCAGCTGGCTAGGCCTGGTACTGTTACCTACTCCCTTCTCTCATATATGAATGGGGAATGGCCATGGTACAGGCCATGGTTGGGTGAGCAGGAGGGCCCACTGACATTGGGCTCAACAGATATTTTCCTGGCACCATGATAGGCTAGTTCAACACTGTCTGTGTTTAAAATATTTTATTTGATTTTCATATTAAACAAATGAAATCAAAATGACAACAAATGTTATGCAGATGAAGAAAATATGTTGCAAAGGAGACAATGGCATGATAGTATCAAAACTATATCATTCATGAAAAATAACAAAAAACGAACTAAAAATTAACTAAGCCAGTGGATGCACAAGTAATAAAAAAAAAGAAAAAGCCCATTTATCATCTGGAGTGTCAGATAGGTCATCTAACTATTGAAGAAAGCGCATTATTTGATCGCCAGTATTGGAGTTACAGATTTCAAAATAAGGAGACCAAACCAGCCTAAAAGAATCTTTGGAAATACTTCCTTTAGTTTTAGTTATTAAGGCTTCTTGCCAAGTAAGCTGATTCATATAAGAGATGATGTTCGATAATGAGGGGGGGTTCCTTTTGTAACCAGAAATTAAATAAAGATTTCCTAGAAGCAGCTAGAAAAAAGGAAGTCAATAATTTACTTTCATGGGAGATAATATTTGACTTAGGATTTGCAGAAAGCATATTAATATCTAGATGCAGTAAAGCAATACACGGATATAGTTTAATTTTTATCTTCAGTCTAGAATTCAAAAAATGAGTAACTTCCCTCCAAAACAGGTTAATTTTTGGACAGGACCATAAATACTGAAAAATTGACACATTAGTCTCGTCACATTTAGAACAAAATGATATAGGACTATTAGAGGTACTTTTAGCAAACATTTTCCCATATCCTAAATGAATAAGCTTAAAGTGTTGTATTCTCCAACTCTCTGCCAAAATTAATTTATTATAAGTATTAATAGATTTCACCAAATCTGAGGGAGACACTTGACATTGTAAAAACTCAGTCCATTTAATGGACGATTTAGATAATGGATGTGAGTCTGTACCATAAATATTCCAAACATTTTTAGATAAAGAGTTAACCAACACTGTCTGGCTGCACTCAGATTGGCACAAGGTTGGAATGGCATAAGGTTCAGAGCTCAGTGTTGGTGGGTGCAAGGAATCCCTGCCCATACCACCTGCATTCCCAGACTTGCACATATAAATGGCATACAAGTTAGGAAATGGCCAGGAGACAGGCGGGGGTTGGGCCTCCTACATGCTACCCCCCACCTGACCCTCATGAATACAGTGCTCCTGAACGCAGGCAGCACTATATTCATTCGGTGGCATACAGGTCTCTGTATTTTGGTTTCTAATTTCCTGGTACTGTGAATTTTCTGTGGTCTATGCAGCTCTGCCCGAAAAATCCTGTTTGCTTTATGCTGACAACTTGCTTTATTGTTAAGGAAAAAGAGCAAATAAAGGGAATCATACTTTATTGCCCTCATTTAAAATATCTTTGACAAGTTTAGAAAGTATTGATTCTTTTTAGCCCTCAAGAAGGAACCAAAGCTCGCTTCTGTGCTGAGACATTGATTTTACTACTTGGATTCTGAATACACATTTGGTAGCTAAATTTTTTGGCACATTTGATATTCTGCTCCTTCCGTAGCAAATACTGCTGCTAGAGAAGAAATTATAACATAAAGGTGACTGGAGAAAGTCTGCTATAATTAATCTTATTATGGCCTTGTAATAAAGGATTATGTTCTCCTGTGTGACATGGTAAATATCTGGCATGATTATTATTAGTATTTATTTTCATATTGCATATAAGAGGTAGATATTTTGGAAGGTTACTTTTGCTATCTAACCAGAGGTTTGGATTGCTGTCCTATTTCCAATAAGAGCCAACACAGAACCCAACATCCCATTGTTAGTCCTGCCCATTTGAATTCCTAACTAGAACCCAACATCCCATTGTTAGTCCTAGACTTTTTCTCTTTTTGGTTATTTATTGGCAATGGGAGTTTCTGGCATTAACTCTAAAAAATCGAGGGATTTGGAGCGACAAATCTGAAAAATGTGTATATTTTGTGTTTTGGGCTTGATTTTATCAAGTCTTTCCCGATGGATGGGATGGGAGTTTGGTCAGAGATAAATTTGAGTTTTAGTAAATAACCCCTAAATGTTTAAATTATTTTTTTAAGTATGATGACCCAAATTTTGGAAAGACCCCTTACACAGAAATCCCCAGGTCACAAGCATTCTAGATAACAGGTCCCATACCTGTATTATGTATGGCTGTTGTTGGGGATTTTATTTTTCCTTTTTCGTGTTTCGGGTCAAAACTTGACAAGAATGAAAAGGAAAATCGATGATTTCTACCCCCCCTTTTTTACACGAGAATTATTTAATGGCAGACTCTGCTTGCGCAGTTGGTATGGGTTCAAAACAGCTGTGTTTGTGTGTTGTGTCCCCACAGGAGATACCCTTTCTGACCCCCCTGCTGCCAATGTCCAGTTAACAGTGAAAATAAGACTGTTACACCAGACTCATTGGAAGATGGCTTTTATATGTGCCCTAAATCTAGATGATCAGAAGTTTTATTGTGGGTAGAACAGGATACTTGCTAACAGAGATAACGGCTGGACAGAATGCATCAAAGTCATTAATCATAGCAAAAAACAGGACAAGGGAGATAAAATAACATTGTAGTGCAGTAAGCCATATCCCATGGAGAGAATGATCCACTGTAATATTGCAAAACCTGCCGACATAACAGAATTTCTGAGATTAAAATTATTTTTTTTATTTTTTAGGGGTTAACACAATCCCACTCTTCTAATAATAATTCGATGTGTTATTTTTTTATTTTTTAGAAGCAACTACAAGCCTTCTTACAGCTAACGTGCTCACCCTTTTTAGCCGATGACCTGGGTGTATAGGTCCCACGCTCCTGGGTTCGCACAATCTTCGTACAATTTGTATAAGTTTTAAAGGGCCGCACTCACCAAAGTAGACGAGTGGCCCGGGTGCATCGCTCCGAACCCGTAGCTGTAGGTGGTGTACAATCAAAACCATAAATGTTGGCAAGCACTCCGCAGTCCAATCGTTGGGTAAAAACATCAAGTTCATTTCAGTAGATTAAAAACATCTAAATTCTGACGCATTTCTTATGACAGATACGTGGTTATAGGTACCTATGACTACGCATCAGGATTGAGATGTTTTTAATCTACTGAAATAAACTTGATGTTTTTACCCAACGAGTGGACTGCGGAGTGCTTGCCAACATCTATGGTTTCTATTGAACACAGTGATCCACAAAGCAGTGTACATAAACATTAAGCAGGAACATTGTGCATAGACCAATAAACCTGGGTCCTAGTTTGAGAGAGGGCACCTTTAACTTGATATTTTTGGTAGACAACCAGACCTGATCCCCCACTTTATACTGGGGTGCCTCTCTACGTGATCTGTCATGCACTTGAGACCAAACCTAAGAGAATTGTTTGACAGAAGAATTGGCAGAAGGTACAGGGGAACCAGACCCAGAAAAAGAAAAAGCTTTGGGATGCAACCCATTTACAATAAAGAAAGGGGACTCCCCAGAGGAAGAATGGGTAGCATTATTATATGCAAACTCTGCCCAGGGTAACAGTTCCGCCCACGTGGATTGGTTGTCAGACACATAACACCTGAGGTACTGTTCCAGGGACTGGTTTACCCTCTTAGTTATACCGTTGGTTTGGGGGTGATAAGCAGAGGAAAAGGATAACTCAATCCCAACCAAAGAACAGAAGGCACGCCAAAACTTAGAAACAAATTGAACCCCCCTGTCGGAAACAATATTTTCAGGAAAACCATGAAACTTAAAAATGTGGGTAACAAATAGGTCAGCCAAAGTCTTAGCAGAAGGGAGGTGTGGAAGGGGAACAAAATGGCTCATCTTGCTAAACCTTTCCACCACCACCCAGATCACCATTTTCCCCTGAGAAGGAGGCAAATCAACAATGAAGTCCATTGACAAATGGGACCAAGGTTTTTCTGGAATGGGTAAGGGGATTAACAGACCCTGGGAAGAATTTCGAGAAGACTTTGATCTTTGGCAGACTGGGCAGGAATTAACAAAGGCTTTAGCATCCAGTTTGAATGATGGCCACCAAACATGACGGGATAACAGGGACACCGTCTTAGAAATGCCTGGATGCCCTGCCATTTTAGAATCATGAATACTTGCGTTGAATTTCCGTGTTTCGCCGCCGGAGAACACATTCAAGAATTTGGCGCGAAAATTCGCTGGCAAAATTGGTGTTTCGTGAATTTTTCCCATTTTTGCGCGTTTTGTGGGACATTCATGGCAAAGCAAAATGGGACAAATTCGCCTATCACTAATGGATAGGCAAATTTGTTATTGCTGATAAATAATGGAGGCTCAATGTGTATTCCGTTTAGTTTTAAGTGAATGTGACTCATGGAGGCTCAATGTGTATTCCCTCTAGTTTTAAGTGAATGTAGCTCATGGAGGCTCAATGTGTATTCCCTCTAGTTTTTAGTGAATGTAGCTCATGGAGGCTCAATGTGTATTCCCTCTAGTTTTAAGTGAATGTAGCTCATGGAGGCTCAATGTGTATTCCCTCTAGTTTTTAGTGAATGTAGCTCATGGAGGCTCAATGTGTATTCCCTCTAGTTTTTAGTGAATGTAGCTCATGGAGGCTCAAAGTTTATTCCCTCTAGTTTTAAGTGAACATGGCTCAGTGCCAGTGGCTGGCTGGTCAGATTTGCACTGTAGTTCAGCAGTAGCTGTAAGTCCATCTTTGAGATCAATGAGGACAACAGAATGTATCTTAGGTGACACTTTGAGACTTTCTACCATAAACCACAAATAAAATGGGAAATGTGTATGAGAAATGGCGAGATTAAAACTAGATTAAAACTAGATTATTACCTATCTCCTAACAGAATACAGTAAGACTGCTTTTTATCCTATAGACGTGTTGAAAGCCATGAATGAACCCCATTTAGCACCATAAATGTGCATTTTAAATAAGACTATGTCCAGTATAGGAGATCTGTGTTTGGATCACACAAGCCCGAACATTTTAAATAACAGGGAACACTTGTAGGTAACACACAGTTGGCAGAAAATTAAGTCAGTAAGCAAGGGGAAGTCTTAATGATGTTGTTCTGTTCAGAAAATAAAGTTAATGAGCAGAGATGAGTCATCTGGCATTGCTGTGCTCAACTTTTAGGGATTCACTAATTAATAGGCAGATAACAGTTTTTACTGTGCATTTAAGAGGTTAAATAAGGAGCTACTTTATAGGAAAGAACAGCAATGATCTTTCTTACTATGGTACAACTATTCTTATATTATATACTGTATATATATAGGGCTCTGCTAGAGGCACAAAGCACTGACAAAATACACACAGTACCACAAGGCAATTGTGACAAATGGATCTCTGTACATTTTAGTTATTGTCGCACAGCAGGTTTTAATAGCCCCATTCTTCTTGCCATGCTGGCACTGTACAAACAAACTTTGCTGTATGTAATTAATGGCCTGGAAGTGGCTTTACTGCAGCATTTATATGAAAAATGATACTTTTTATTTGTTACAGTAAACCTTGGGCAACATTAAATAAAGCAAGTTAGTTCTGTAATTTGACGTTTCTGTTTTGTTTTTATTGACTGTTTGTCCACACAACTCACACTCCCTTATTTTATTGTTGAAAATATAATATGGGGTGATGCTAAAGTGCTTTCTGTTGTTAAAGGAGCAGTATGCTTCTGTGGTTAACATGCACTGGTGTTGGGCGAATCTGTGCCGTTTTTACCGCGAAATACTCGAAACAGTGAAAAATTTGTGAAACGCATTGAAGTCAATGGGCATCAAAATAACTTTGACATGAGCGAAAATTTTTATACCCGTGACAATTTGGTCCAAAGGGCGTCAGAATAATTTTGATGTGCGTCAATTTATATGCACGTGGCAATTTTGATGCAACGGATTTTTCACCAGCAAATTGTCGCGGCAGTTTGGCGAATTCATTTGCTTGTGGCGAAACTCGGAAATTCGATCCAAATTTGTGTCTGGCAAATTTATTTGCCCATCACTAACAGGATGCACCAAAACTATAGAGCTTGTATTGATAATGTGTTCTGTGTGTTGTTGTAAAGTACATTCCATATCTATTATAAAAATGGTAAATGGATCATGCTCTTGTTTTCGCAGTTACTTGTCTCCTGGAATCAGCAGAGTTAACAAAGTTGTAAGATTAGAAACCTTTCTCGCTGTATTTCTACTGTGTCTCAGGCAGAGGGAATCATTATAAGTTTAGTTTAAGGTGCCGAAAACATTTGAAAAATCTGGGTCATGTCCACTTACTGGAAGGAAGAACCAGATTCAATATCAGTTTCTCATCTTACGATTTGTTGGTCACCCACATACATATCTTGTACAATTCACTATACTATTATCCACTGTTACTATAGGCACCATCTCTCCCTCCTATACCTGCTATCCCACAGTCACACTCCCTTCCCAGAGACTATTATCCCACTGTTACTATAGGCACCATCTCTCCCTACTATACCTGCTATCCCACAGTCACACTCCCTTCCACAATGACTATTATCCCACTGTTACTATAGGCACCATCTCTCCCTACTATACCTGCTATCCCACAGTCACACTCCCTTCCCAGAGACTATTATCCACTGTTACTATAGGCACCATCTCTCCCTACTATACCTGCTATCCCACAGTCACACTCCCTTCCCAGAGACTATTATCCCACTGTTACTATAGACACCATCTCTCCCTACTATACCTGCTATCCCTCAGTCACACTCCCTTCCCAGGGACTATTATCCCCACTGTTACTATAGACACCATCTCTCCCTACTATACCTGCTGTCCCACAGTCACACTCCCTTCCCAGAGACTATTATCCCACTGCTACTATAGGCACCATCTCTCTCTACTATACCTGCTATCCCACAGTCACACTCCCTTCCCAGAGACTATTATCCCACTGTTACTATAGGCACCATCTCTCCTTACTATACCTGCTATCCCACAGTCACACTCCCTTCCCAGAGACTATTATCCACTGTTACTATAGACACCATCTCTCCCTACTATACCTGCTATCCCACAGTCACACTCCCTTCCCAGAGACTATTATCCCACTGTTACTATAGGCACCATCTCTCCCTACTATACCTGATATCCCACAGTCACACTCCCTTCCCAGAGACTATTATCCCACTGTTACTATAGGCACCATCTCTCCCTACTATACCTGCTATTCCACAGTCACATTCCCTTCCCAGAGACTATTATCCACTGTTACTATAGGCACCATCTCTCCCTACTATACCTGCTATCCCACAGTCACACTCCCCTCCCAGAGACTATTATCCCACTGTTACTATAGGCACCATCTCTCCCTACTATACCTGCTATCCCACAGTCACACTCCCTTCCCAGAGACTATTATCCCACTGTTACTATAGGCACCATCTCTCCCTACTATACCTGCTATCCCACAGTCACACTCCCCTCCCAGAGACTATTATCCCACTGTTACTATAGGCACCATCTCTCCCTACTATACCTGCTATCTCACAGTCACACTCCCTTCCCAGAGACCATTATGCCCACTGTTACTATAGGCACCATCTCTCCCTACTATACCTGCTATCCCACAGTCACACTCCCTTCCCAGAGACTATTATCCCACTGTTACTAAAGGCACCATCTCTCCCTACTATACCTGCTGTCCCACAGTCACACTCCCTTCCCAGAGACTATTATCCCACTGCTACTATAGGCACCATCTCTCCCTACTATACCTGCTATCCCACAGTCACACTCCCTTCCCAGAGACTATTATCCACTGTTACTATAGGCACCATCGCTCCCTACTATACCTGCTATTCCACAGTCACATTCCCTTCCCAGAGACTATTATCCACTGTTACTATAGGCACCATCTCTCCCTACTATACCTGCTATCTCACAGTCACACTCCCTTCCCAGAGACCATTATGCCCACTGTTACTATAGGCACCATCTCTCCCTACTATACCTGCTATCCCACAGTCACACTCCCTTCCCAGAGACTAATATCCACTGTTACTATAGACACCATCTCTCCCTACTATACCTGCTATCCCACAGTCACACTCCCTTCCCAGAGACTATTATCCCACTGTTATTATAGACACCATCTCTCCCTACTATACCTGCTATCCCACAGTCACACTTCTTTCCCAGAGACTATTATCCCACTGTTACTATAGGCACCACCTCTCCCTACTATTCCTGCTATCCCGTACTCCATTATCATTTTGCCATGCAGCTAATAAAAACATTATTGCACTGTATAAATATTCTAGAGGGGAATCTGTGTATTTTGAACCTTTACAGATTTCCTACAAATTGTTGCTCTGCTATAAGCAATTCGTTGGGTTCCACAGTAGTGAAGTACCCTAAAAATATAGTTTTTAGAGCTAATAACCGCAAGATCCTGATTGTAATTATTGGAACATACTGTATTATCATATGGTTATTTTATGATGCTCAAAATATTTCTGTTCTGTAGGGCCCTACCTTGTCAATATTATATGCAGGGTTTGTGTGTGTGAACATGAATCTTTGGGGAATTGGTTAACCCTTGGTGCCTTTCAACACACCAGGGCTTGTTATTGTCAGTATATTTTACTTTATTACTTGTTTAAATCAGATTCCATGAAAGCGAATAGTATAAAATATTTATCAGCAAAGGTTTAGGTTAATTTGTTGAAATGCTGATGTGAATACAGTACATGCTTTATACTGTATACTCAAAGGATCCACAGGGGTCACAAAAAATAAAAACAATTCTTTATTTAATGCTGCATTAAAATTATCATCTCCAATAATGTCCTACGCATTTCATGTCTTATGAGTATGTGCCCCATAGGACATGAAATGTGTAGGTTATTTTTTCTTTATTTTTCTTTTTGTGACCCTTGTGGATCCTTCGAGTGCCAATAAGCCCATGTTGCTGTTGTTTACTGATGTCGCTTCCAAAGCTGACGATCTAGAACCTGAACTACCTTTTCTACACGGCGAGTATTACACAGTCTCTCTGTTATGTGCCTAGTAAATGACCCCTAATTAATATCCCGATCGCAAAATAACAAATATAGTTGAGTAATTTGAGGCACTTTTAAATAATTTTAATCATAATGAAATTTAATTTCGAGCAATTCTGTTCTTTCGATGCATTTTCATCTCCGGTCATGATTGCCTTCCTCTAGCTATTAAACAAATAAATTTAGCAGCATCCAGAGCCGGGAACTTTGCAAATCTAATTCATTTACATACGGGCTCTCATTATTAATGTTATAGACATGCATATTAAAAAAGAATTACAGCTGAATTGTGTTATATTGTAGCTGCATTTTAATTGCATTGTGTGTCTAATGACTGCTTGTGGATATATTAATGTAGAGAGTAAATACCCTACCATTCGCTTTCCTATGTGCCCTAGCAACTTTCATGTTATGACTGAAAGACCAGGGTGTTCTGGACTTATATTTGTGTTCTAATCTTTTATTCATTATGCTACATTAATTACACACCACTTTCTTTTATTCCGAGCCCTATGCTCCCTTTTTTTTCATTATTCAGTTGATAAATTGGTAGAAAATACAGGAAAGGGAAGCGTGCGGAATACATTTCTCTAGCCTGGGTATTAAAGTAATTACTTTCTACTGCGGTTCATTATTGTAGCTCCTACTCATTGTTCAGTGGGAAGGGAGACCGCATGGGGTTTTATGTCATCGGCGCTATTCCCCTGTAAGCTTCCAAATGACTTACCTAACAGCATTAGCTCGCTCCATGCCAACAGGGGTAATAATGAAAAAGAAAGAAAGAAAGAAAGAAAGAAAGAAAGAAAGAAAGAAAGAAAGAAAGAAAGAAAGAAAGAAAGAAAGATAGAAAGAAAGAAAAAAAGAAAGTGAAAGAAAGAAAGAGAAAGAAAGAAAAAGAGAAAGAAAGAGAAAAAGAAAGAAAGAAAGAAAGAAAGAGAGAGAGAGAGAGAGAGAGAGAGAGAGAGAGAGAAAAAAAAAAGAAAGAGAGAAAGAAAGAAAGAAAGAAAGAAAGAAAGAAAGAAAGAAAGAAAGAGAAAGAAAGAAAGAACAAAAGAAAGAAAGAAAGAAAGAAAGAAAGAAAGAAAGAAAGAAAGAAAGAAAGAAAGAAAGAAAGAAAGAAAGAAAGAAAGAAAGAAAGAATCATCTTAATAATTATCGATTAATGAATTATCATTTTATTAATGATTTATTTGCAAAATATGAACAAAAACACAACATTCCCACTTATTGGCCGAGTAAAATGTTAATGGGCATCGGCCTTTGTTATGATGTGACATACAGAGAGCAGGGATACACTTGATTCAGCTGTATCAAGAACCTCAATGTCAGATGAACTCTATACAATGAATGCAGCAAATATTTGATCAAAGAGGATGACATTTTGTTGATTTCTGAAAATGAAAATGAGGTACCTGATACCGTCTGGTTCCCGCCTTATCTTTTGCATAGAATTTGGTATTTGGTTGAATCCAAGACGTATGTATTGACTGCACCTATAACAGCTACTGGACAGGGACTGAGCTTCATCAGACTATCACTATGAGTAGGTTTGTTACATGTTTGGTACTGTATTTCACTGGCCTAGTCAGTAGTCAGTAAAATAATATCCAAGGTTCCAAAGTAATTACCTATAAATTTGTATTACCTCTTGTTCCACTGATCCAATGCCTGTGAAAATCTTTTTTTGCCTCTCTTTTTTTGCCTTCCGAGTCCATTCTGCAGACCTCCAATTGGCAGCATAACTCACTGGCCCTCCCAGTCATGTCACCGTCTTACTCAGTCACGTCATCAGTCAGCCCCATGAAGCCCTGGTTGGTATTAGATTAAAAAGGAACCAACCTTAACTACTGCTAATTTGTTGAAGACCACCCAGAGAGGCAAATCTCTAACCTTGTGCCACGAGTCAGACTTAGTGCCCGTTCACAAAAATCACACTGTTTTGGGATATTTTCTTCCTGGGAACTGTGCTCCCATGTTTGATCCACTTCCCTACCACCATGGGCAGGAGAATGTGCAGTATCAAACTTACTAATGTGAATGTCCTGGTGTAGGGTATACTTGAGAAATGGATCCAACATAGTGGTGCACCCCTCTCTGGAAAAGCTGTCCTATTTGGTTACAACAATATTCCCCAGGCAATTGTGACAAAACATCACGTGGGAAATGAGCCCTTGGAGACACTTGGAAAACAAATCCCTTTTGTGTTCAGGCCGACAATGGAGCTTTATATGGAGACACAAAGGAGAATTGGGGCACAAGTACAGGTTCTACCCAAGCAGGAAAATAATGTTTATTTCCTTAATAATGATTATAACCACAAATGTCTTCCTTTCCAAGAGCTTTCTGAAACAATGACCTTTAAAAAGTAGTGTGGTAAGGCTGATCTTCTCCAGACAGCGATAAAGGGCACGGAGTACGTACTTCTTACAAGTTATAGAATAATTGCCAATGTGAAAAGCAATAAGTTACACATAAGGGCAACTGGTCTTTATTTATTTTTTTACATCAAATATAAAGGTATAGATGGTCACCTTTTCTCTGTTAAATCAGTTTTCATAAAAGTGTAGGCGAGTAAATTCACATTATTTTGCACCTTGGTGCAGAGTACTTTTATCTGTAGCAATGCGTGTGTCTCTGTCCACTGTAGGGACGGCACTTGCCCGCTAGTGTTGCCATGGTTACAATACGGCAGGTTTTTGTTGCATGCATGGCTATAGTCGCACAAAAGGAGTGATCTCGTCACACATAAGTGATGCCCTTATGAAAGGGAATATAAATCCATTGTGTAAAAGCATTGTGTGCATTTGTATGCACAGAGAAGAGTTTAAATAAATTACAAACCCAATCTCCTTTAAAATATTTACTTTTCAAAATCTCTCTGTGTAATTGGATACAGTGGAGGTAACGCCGTTACTGAAATGCAGAACGTAATTTATGTGCCGCGTAATCTCTCTGTAATCCCTCTGACCTTTCATGACTTCTCATTTATGATCATGCAGATTCTTGCCTGGGATTACAGATATTTAGTATATTCTATAAACTTTGAAAGTCAGGTCGCCCCCCACATTGAGCGATGACCACGTTGCCCTTTAGTAAACGCAGTGAAATGCCTACTGTGCCCTTGCCAATAAACAGCAATGTTTTATGTATCTGCTTGTCTCTGATGGCTAACATTATCTTTGTGTGGTTTCAGGTCTGTTGCAGGAGTTGATACTGAACCTGACGTTGTTCATATGGAAATTCAAGACCTTGATGGAGGTACACTGAGTATTTTTATTTACCATTAATGTCATTTTGTACCATTATTTCTGTTTGTATTGATTTCTTCTGGCCCTTTGAAATGCAGTTACTCTCCAAGTCCAAGAGACTGCATAATGAAGACTTATATGTATGAACTTAAAGGGTTTGAAGGAAAGAGAAAGGTTCCATATGCCTGGAGGACCAATGAGTTCATTTGGAAGATACTTAGAGACAGAGTCAGTAGGAATGACTGACCAAACACTAGTTCTTCCAAAATGATTGAATCTCTTTTGTTTGACTATAAACCTGTTGTGTTTGGGTTGGATCCATCAATCAGTTTGGATGTCAAATAACCACCCCTAGAAAATAAGAGTTTTATTCAATGAAATTTCATGCATGTTAGCATAGTAACATAGTAACATAGTAATTTAGGTTGAAAAAAGACACAAGTCCATCAAGTTCAACCTTTTTACTTTTTTTAACCTGCCTATATGCCAGTTGATCCAGAGGAAGGCAAAAAAAAAACCATCTGAAGCCTCTCCAATTTGTCTCAGAGAGTGAAGAAATTCCTTCCTGACTCCAAAATGGACTAGTCCCTGGATCAACTTGTACTATGAGTTATCTTCCATAACCCTTTATTCCCTCACTTGCTAAACACCATCCAACCCCTTCTTAAAGCTATCTAATGTATCAGCCTGTACCACTGATTCAGGGAGAGAATTCCACATCTTTACAGCCCTCACTCTAAAAAACCCTTTCCGAAAATATTTAGGCGGAACCTCTTTTCTTCTAATCGGAATGGGTGACCTTGTTTCAGTTGGAAAGACCTACTGGTAAATAAAGCATTAGAGAGATTATTATATGATCCCCTTATATATTTATACATAGTTATCATATCACTCCTTAAGCGCCTCTTCTCCAGCGTGAACATCCCCAATTTTGCCAGTCTTTCCTCATAGCTAAGATTTTCAATACCTTTTACCAGCTTAGTTGCCCTTCTCTGTACCCTCTCTAATACAATAATGTCCTGTTTGAGTGATGGAGACCAAAACTGTACGGCATATTCTAGATGGGGCCTTACAAGTGCTCTATACAGTGGAAGAATGACCCCCTCCTCCCGTGACTCTATGCCCCTTTTAATACAGCTCAAGACCTTATTTGCCCTTGATGCTGCTGACTGGCATTGCTTGCTACAGCCAAGTTTATCATCTACAAGGACTCCAAGGTCCTTTTCCATAATGGATTTGCCTAGTGCAGTCCCATTAAGGGTTTAAGTGGATATTTTTACATCCCAGGTGCAAAATACATAATTTTTATCAACATTGAATCTCATTTGCCACTTAGCTGCCCAGATTGAAAGTTTGTCAAGATTGTGTTGCAAGGAGGCCACATCCTGGTTGGAATTAATTGGGCTGGATAGTTTTGTGTCATCGGCAAACACTGATACATTACTTACAATACCCTCCCCTAAGTCATTAATGAACAATAAAAGTGGACCCAATACCGAGCCCTGAGGGACCCCACTAAGAACCTTACTCCAAGTAGAGAATGTACCATTAACAACCACCCTCTGTACCCGATCCTGTAGCCAGTTTCCTATCCATGTGCAAATGACTTCATTAAAGGGCACCTATCACACCCAAAATCAAACACATGTTAACAATCTGACCAGTACAACATAAACACGTTTAATCAAACTACATACATAGATTTTTGAAAAAAACTGCAGGTTTTAAAAAAAATCCCTTACTTTGTCAAATGGGTTCTTTCACTGAGGGAGGCCATACGGAGACTATAACAGAGACTATAATATGCAAATTTCAGGGGCATGCTCAGATTGTAATACTGCTTTGAGTATTCTACCCAGAATGCCTTGTTTTAGTAAACTCCTCCACTAGAAGTATCAGGAGATTTCCCTATCTTGTCCCCTGCTGGTTATGCAAATGAAGGGCACACACTAACTTCCAGCAGGTGGCAGCACTACTGAACAGCAGCTAACACAGAGGTTTGGCTGATTTGAAAATTGCTAAGCAACAAGGAATTTCAACTGAGCATGTGCGACATTTCAGAGCTGCAGTTGGCTGGGAAGATATAGTAGGAGGAGCCAGTGAAATCCAATATGGCTGCCTCAGCTAGAACTGCAGTGGAGATAGGGGAGATCTTGCAGAAGGAATAGTTAGCTGATGATTTACATTATACAAACAATTCTGAACAAAACTGTTTTAAAAATCAGATTTCTTGAACTTTCAAATAGTGTATTTACTTAGGAAATTATTTTAGTTATGATTAGTGCCCTTTAAGCCCAACAGACCTTAGTTTAGAAAGCAGTCGTTTGTGGGGCACAGTATCAAACACTTTGGCAAAATCCAAATAGATCACATCTACTGCCCCCCCCCCCCACTGGCCAGCATCTTACTTACCTCATTATAAAAAGCAATCAAATTTGTGTGACATGACCTATCCTTCATAAAGCCATGCTGATTGCTGCTCAAAATACCATTCACTAGGACAACATCTTGATTGTGATCCCTTAACAAGCCTTCAAATATTTTGGCCACCACCGATGTCAAACTTACTGGCCTATAATTGCCACGGAATGTCCAGCATCCTCAGCCATCTTTAGAGTTCTTCTTTACAGCTACAAGAACACATGGTCGGTATCATAACCTTAAATTGATGACATTATCTGAAATTCCAGCATTACAATAATACAACATAGACTTGTGTTAATAAAAGATATATATATATAACCAATTCATTACATATGTCAAGTCTTTAATAGGACAATACGCCAGCAATGCTTTTTGAGAATAATGAACCAGTCACATCTTGTCTCCTAGTTTAGATCTAGATTTTCACATAGATTTCAGTGGGTTTGTAAAGAGAAAGAGCATGAACAAAAGACGTTTTTAGTCTTCAAACTGAATCTGACCCAATACTTGTTTTGTACGCTCTCCTAGGAGAGTGCAAGAAGGTTAATCCTCTTGGATTATGGGAGATGCTTTTATTGATTGAGAAACCAAGGAAACACATATGTTTCATCGTATCTATGGAAAAGATGCAATAAAGCCGCTCCTATGCATATTAATTAATAAAAATATGTCACTTAATAAAAACGCTCTGTGTAGAATACAAGAAGAGATACAGCATTCCCTTGAAGAATCATCTTTAAAGCAGCAAGGAAAGGGAACATTACCATTAGAAGTTATTATTAGTGTATGAGCTTTTGTGCCAGCTCAGTTATGTGTGTGTGTGTGGCCCCTATGTGTGTGACTGAGTCAAATCCACAATTCCCTGGAGAAAAGCCGACACTGATGCATTCACAATTAAGAACTAAATCCTCGTATTCTACAAATACTGTTGCTATTTCAGATTTAGCTGTAATGTGTGCGCGCGGCTGAGAATAAATCCCTGCACATGTCTAATTGAACAATTGTCTATTTTTGAGTGTAAAATCAGACTTATTTATAATATATGTCAAAAGCTGAACGTCACATCAATATGTTGGTAAAAAAATACAACGGAAGGGATCCATGATCAGTCCTGGCTATGGAAAGCTGCAGCAAGAAAGTACTTTGAATTGCGTACTGTGGATTATCCACTTTAATGAGAATTCCTTTTGATTAAACCGTTGATAAACCAGGAGACATTGATGTGTTGTAGCTCAAAGTAACTGCCTGTGTATCAGCGCTGTCTTCAATAGGATGAGTACAAGTAGGCCTGAACCTCAATTCAGACAGGGTTTAAAGGAGAACTAAATCCTAAAAAGGAATATGGCTACAAATGA
Organism: Xenopus petersii; assembly: GCA_038501925.1. Classification (NCBI taxonomy): domain Eukaryota; kingdom Metazoa; phylum Chordata; class Amphibia; order Anura; family Pipidae; genus Xenopus; species Xenopus petersii. The sequence continues at coordinate 25,331,574 of CM076672.1, read as the reverse complement.
CATATTTTATATAGTGAACTTATTGCACCAGCCTAACGTTTCAGCTTGTCAATAGCAGCAATGATCCAGGACTTCAAACTTGTCACAGGGGGTCACCATCTTGGAAAGTGTCTGTGACACTCACATGCTCAGTGGGCTCTGAGCAGCTGTTGAGAAGCTAAGCTTAGGGCTCGTCATTAATTATCCAGCAGAAAATGAGCTTCCCCTGTAATATAAGCTGATGCTACAGGGCTGATTATTTAATTCTGATGCTAATTGCACTGGTTTCTGTGCTGCGACGTAGTAAGTATCTGTATTAATTACTAATCAGCCTTATATTGTGACATTTCTATTCTATGTGTACTGTATATTGTGAGTGGGTCCCTAAGCTCAGTAAGTGACAGCAGCACAGAGCATGTGCAGTGAATCAGCAGAAAAGAAGATGGGGAGCTACTGGGGCATCTTTGGAGACACAGATCTTTACTGCTAAAGGGCTGTGGTTGCCTTGGTCTGGTACAGAAGCACAAAACATCATGTATAACATTTCTACCTACTTCTTTACTTAAGCTTTAGTTCTCCTTTAATACCTTGAGGATTGAGCACCAGATGTCTGCAAAGAAGCCTTCGCTCCCAGATCTTGTTTCTGGGAAAGGTTGTAACTGTGTAGTAAGGCAACATGACATTGATAACACCATCTCCAGCTTTTATTGAACTACAACTGGGTGCAATTTAGCCTTTTTGGTGATCCAACAATTGTGCAAGTGACATTGATTATAATCATGCTCTGAGACTGACCCGCAATAAAAATATTTGGCATGACTGATTCCAGCAGGTCATTAATACATCATATACAGTATAATGTACTGTATATGCAAAAGTTCTATATACATAAAGTTTCACATACCTGTAATGCCTCATGAAACGGAATCCTGCAAGGCCTTCTGCCTTCACCACATGCCAGTAACATTTATCTTTGGTCTCCTAAGAACTCATTTGCATCCTAAACCCTCACATGACAATTTGTGTAGACCCCCTTTTCTTTCTGGAAAAATGTAATTTATTAAATGAATTATTTTTTGATTTACAAATGAATTAATAATAGTGGGACTATTGGGACACAAGGTTTCCTAGATAAGGGGCATTTCTTTAGTGTGGATAACTGTATCTTAAATGTTAATCATAACAACCAGCCTTCAATATAGCAATATGGTAACTTACAGTAGTTAACATCTAGTACAAGGTACAGGTATGGGACCTGTTATCCAGAATGCTCGGGACCTGGGGTTTTCCGGATAACGGATCTTTCCGGAATTTGCATCGTCATGCCTTAAGTCTACTAGAAATTCATTTAAACATTAAATAAACCCAATAGGCTGGTTTTGCCTCCAATAAGGATTATTTATATCTTAGTTGGGATCAAGTACAAGCTACTGTTTTATTATTACAGAGAAAAGGGATCATTTTTAAAAATTTGAATTATTTGGATAAAATGGAGTCTATGGGAGACAGCCATTCCGTAATTCGGAGCTTTCTGGATATTGTGTTTCCGGATAAGGGATCCTATACCTATACTGTATATTAATATAGATGATTAGTGATGGGCGAATGTATTCGAAAATTCGCCGGCGTCAAAAAAATGTACGCCGGCATCCAAAAATGGACGGTGGTGTCAAAAACGAGACACCGGGTTGTTTCGCGATTTTTTGCCTTTTCGCAAATTTTTCAGCAAAGCGAAATGCCCAAAATTTGCCCATCACTACAGATGATAAATACCTATGTTGGGATTTAGCGTCTATTTTAGATTAGTTTCTATTTACCAACATGTAGGGGGTTATTTACTAAACCTCAACTTTTTCTGGTCAGGCTTTTTGGCAGCAAAAACTTAAATTTTTCTTGGGAAAAAAAATGTATAAGTCATTGGGAGATCCCAATCCCAAGATATTGGGGGGAAAGTAAAGAGAAAAACAATTCGCAACAATATGAATAAAAATCCACATCTTGCAATGTAATATTGTTCCTTAAACTGTTATTGCATTGCGAATTTTAATTGCGGACTCTTAAGAAGTGCTTGAAGGTGTCGTAATCTTTTGGAGCAAACATAACGACTTTTTCAGTAAGAAGTTTTATTACATTGACTGATTGGCGCAAACTATAAAATTCGCAAACGGTCTTCCACTGTTGGAAGTGGTCGCTAAACAGTTTCCAGGTTTGCAAAAGCTATATTAAATTTGCACAAAGCCAAATTTGTTCGCACAAAGGCATTCGTTTTCTCTTTGTGAATAGTTTTTGCGTTACCGACTTTTATTATGTTGCCCCTGATAGTGGTTTGCGTTGGGTTTAAACTGATAATCCGAATCCAATAAACCAAAAAAAAAATTAACAATTCGGGAGAAAAGTAAAAAAAAATGGTAAGATTCCGGGTTTTGGTCAATTTTATCGGGTTTCTGCCTGATCCAATTTATTTAATTTAATGATAAATAAGGCAAAATAAATAAGGCAAAATCGGGGGATGGGAGTTTGGTTGAACTTTTTTTATTGAAACAATGAATGAGGAATTTTAGTAAATAACCCCCTTATACAGTATTCTGTCTGCAGTAATATGTTCACCCAGGGGTCTTACTAAGCACTTGACACTATGGGGCCGATTCACTAAATTCGAGTGAAGGATTCGAACTAAAAAAACTTCGAATTTCGAAGTGTTTTTTGGGCTACTTCGACCATCGAATGGGCTACTTCGACCTTCGACTACAACTATCGAAGGATTCGAACTAAAAATCGTTCGACTATTCGACCATTTGATAGTTGAAGTACTGTCTCTTTAAAAAAAACTTCGACCCCCTAGTTCGGCAGATAAAAGCTACCGAAGTCAATGTTAGCCTATGGGGAAGGTCCCCGTAGGCTTGCCTAAGTTTTTTTGATCGAAGGATATTCATTCGATCGTTGGATTAAAATCCTTCGATCGTTCGATTCGAAGGATTTAATCGTTCGATCGAATGAATAATCCTTCGATCGTTCGATCGAATTTTCTGCGCTAAATCCTTCGACTTCGATATTCGAAGTCGAAGGATTTCAATTCCTAGTCGAATATCGAGGGTTAATTAACCCTCGATATTCGACCCATAGTAAATCTGCCCCTATAATGTTCTTAGCATGCCTATGCCTTTGTACCTTTTGCTTGTGACTTTTATTTGTCATCAAAAATCCATAAAACCAGATAAAATAAAAGCGGCAACCGCCAGCACCAATTCTTGAAAATGGTGGCCCTTATGCTTCAAGAGCTAATATAAAGATACGACAGTTGCACTGCTGTTAGCAATTTATACCTTAGTGTTTGCTATGAGTAAAATCCAGGGAATTTGAGAAATAACCATATGAATCATATTCTATATTTAACAGCCATTGTTCATTAGCTTGGCTGGAATATATAGTAGCGTTATAGAGGGTTATAATAAGATATAGAGCTCAGTGAGAGCACGGCATCATAAACGGAGAATGTGAGATGGCGTAACGCTGCTTTTGCTTTGAATTCTTTCTGTAAAAGATATTTCATGTTTCCACTATTGATCTTCCTCTGCAGGTTATCGGTACGTGGCATGCCAGATTCACAATTGTTCTGACAATACGTTTGCATTTCAATTCACTGGAAACATTGATCGGGATTCTCTGACTGTACAGGACGATTACATCTTCCTCAAGGTAAAGTTGTTATGATGAGAGTGATATTCTGAGACCGTATGCTATTGGTTTGCAATTTTTATTATTTGTGGTTTTTAAGATATTTATTTTTTTATTTAGCAGCTCTGCGGTTTGCAATTGCAGCTGTCTGGTTGCTAGGGTTCAAATGACCCTAGCAACCATGCATTGATTTGAATAAGAGACTGGAATATGAATAGGAGAGGCCTGAATAGAAAGATCAGTAATAAAAAGTAGCAATAACAATACATTTGTAGCCTTACAGAGCATTTGTTTTTTAGATGGGGTCAGTGATCCCCATTTAAAAGCTGCAAATAGTCTGAAGAAGGCAAAAAATCAAAAAATATATAAACCAAATAAAACGTTTCTTATTTACTAAACTGCAAATGCAAAAATCATGAAAAATTTGTGATTTTTTAAAATAAAATCTGACTTTTAAAAAATCACGAATTTTTCGATAATGGAAAAGTCTGAAATCCGGCATCTCAGACCTGTTGAGGTTGCATATAAGTCAATGGAAGAAGTCCCAATGATTTAGTGCAATACCCCGAAGTTTTCTGAGTTTTCGGGTAAAGCTGGGAAACTGACAATATGTCTAGCCCCATGTCAGATTTTCAAAATTAAATATAAAAAAATCTGTTTGCTATTTTGAGAATTGGAGAATTGGAGCAGCACTATTAACTGATGTTAAAAAGGGGTACAGACAGTAAAAGGGTAGGGGAGGAGAGAGGAAAGCTAAGTGGTCAAAATAATTTAGTTGCAAATAAGTCCTTTGTCCCTCTTTCCATTTTTTGAACGTTGGAAATGATAGACAGAAAAGGAAGCGGATTTGCCAAGGAACATCCTAAATCTAATAAAAGTGAAGGTGTCGCTCTCATCTTTATCTGCTCCGCCAATAAACAAGCAGCCGGCAAAGAGCCAAGGAATAGGGAGTCACATGATCAGGGTCTTCCCCCATAAATTGATTTTGTCTAATGAAGTTTCCACAAGGTGCCCATTCACTTTACCTCTTTCCCTCTAGAATCGACCTGCCGGTGGCCAAATAAAAAAATATAAATCAAAGCTGTTAGCGGCAGATAAGAGTAATTCATTTTGCTTGATGTCTATCCTGTAGAGATGAGGGGCGACACTGATTGATTGTTTAAATGGCTTCTCCTCTTTATGAACTGAACTCTGCGCACATATGAGTGATTTATAGAAATTGAAGGTAAACATGGATTCTTTGGCTGGATATAAATTTCCAATCCTTTTCAAGCTGACACAGGAGTAACCCTTTCCCTGCTGCTCAGCAGAGCTGCACACAAATACTCTGATTCTTTGGGCAAAGCTGAGCCATACTCATTAGCTGCCCGGAGTGAATGCGATTTATTAATCATGTCTGGAGTCATATTTCACGTTATGACCTGCTAAAAAAATTGAATGATATGAATAAAACAAAATGTGCTGCAGTATATCAGAACAATGGAGTATTCTACGGTTTTAAACCATCCAGGCCCCCTTATCTTATATGTACAGGTATGGGATCCGTTATCCAGAAACCCGTTATCCATAAAGTGGTGAATTATGGAAAGGCCGTCTCCTATAGACCCCATTTCATCCCAATAATCCAAATTGTTAAAAATGATTTCTTTTTTCTCTGTAATAATAAATAGTAGTTTGTACTTGATCCCAACTAAGATATAATTAATCCTTATTGGAGGCAAAACCAGCCTATTGGGTTTATTTAATGTTTACATGATTTTCTGGTAGAGGTATGAAGATCCAAATTACCCCTTATCCAGAAAACCCCAGGCCCTGAGCATTCTGAATAAAACGTTCCATATCTGTACACTAAGGGGGTTATTTACTAAACTCTAAATGCAAAAATCACAAAAAAATTGTATTTCTTTTTTATAAAAATCTGACTTTTAAAAAATCACAAATTTTTCTGAGTTTATTAAACCCGAGGATGGAAAAGTCTGAATCTGAAAATCCGGCATCTCAGACCTGTAGAGGTTGCATATAAGTCAAAGGGAGAAGTCCCAATGATTTTTTGATGTGCGCTGGGTTTCCTGCAATACCCCATTTTGCAGCATTTTTGGGCAAAAATCTGAGTTTTTGGGTGAAAAATCCGGAAAAAATCATGAAAATCGGATGAAAAATCAGAAAAAGTTGTGAACATTTTTTTCACTGCAAAGCAAATTTTCCAGAAAATGTAATAATAAATAAGCACAAAAAATTTGAGCAGATTTGATCGGAGTTTGTAGCAGAAAATATTGAGATTAACCCTAAGGGGGTTATTTATTAAAATTTATTAAAAGTCAGAATAAAATAGTTCTTCAACTCAGACTTGCCGAGTCCATGTAGAAGTCAATGGGAGAAGTCCCTTAGCTATACTGATCTGCGCTGGGTTTTGTACAATAATCCAAAGATTTTGTGGATTCGTACGATTCAAATTTTTTACGATTGTTTCGAGTTTATTCCTGCACATAAAATTTTAGCGAAAATGTATTGATAAATAAGGGGAAAACCTGCCGGAGTAGCTTTCAGAAAGTAAATAGATGTTTTCGGATTTTGATAAATAATACCCTAAGTAGTTATTTGTGAAATGAGCCAGCCTGTTCCATTATTTGGAAAACTCCAGGTCCTGAGCATTCCGGATAACAGGCCTCATACCTGTATATTCCTATACACAGCATGAAGATAGGGGGACAGGTTTCTTGGCCCCACCAAGAGGCAAAATTAACTAATTATTAGTTCTACCTATGCTCTCATTTATAGAAAAATAAGAGTAACAACTATTCATATGTCAGTCTCTTGTTGAAATCTACAGTTTCAGCAATCTGCCATTTGCACCCTCGCAACCAGACTGCTGAAATTGCAAAGTGGAGAGCCGCTGAATAAAAAGCTTAAATAACTCATAAAAACACAAATAATAAAAAATGAAAACCAACTGGGAATTTTTTCAGAATATCACACTTTACGTCATATTAAACTTAATTTAAAGGTGAACCACCCTTTTAAAGGAGAAGGAATAGCATTTTACACTTGGGGGTGCCATAAGTTAGGCACCCCCAAGTGACTACTTTTACGGGCCGGTGCTCCTATCAACAGAAAACTGCACCGGCCCGGGGTTCTTCTACCGACCATCATGGAGAGATCTGCTTCCTGCTTCTTCGGGTCTTCTCGCAGTTGCGAAAAGCCGACTGTTTCGCTCTACTGCGCATGCGTCTGCCCCGGGAAATTTGAAAACCGATGAAGCAAGAAGAGGATCTCTCTGAGGTGCTTGTTTAGGGTCGGACTGGGCCGGCACAGTGTGCTCGTGGTTTGTGCATGCGTGCGGTGCACCCGCCAGTCGTTCCGGCTTTTGCGCATGCGTGTAGGGCCCCGGAGGTTCTGAACCCGGAGGGCTCCAACTGCACCAGTTCGACCCTGTGCTCGCTAAAAAAAAACCCGGGCCCGTGAGCTTTTCTGCTGATTGGAGCACCGGCCCTAGGTGTCAGGTAAGTACAAATAGTCACTTTGGGGTGCCTAACTTTTGGCACCCCAATTGTAAAATGCTATTCCTTCTCCTTTAAATGGGAGTTACTGTTTATATAAATGTTTGGTGTAATTAAGGTTATGTTTGTTCCATTCAGCTGGGCATGAAAGTGAACCGTATTATGTACATAGTTTGGAGGAATAAATGCCACTGTATCTCGGCTCAGGCAAAAACTGTGGCCCCAGATAATGAGGCAAATTTGCATGCGCCAATAAGTACTGTATGTATTTATGCCTTGGGGTTGGGTACATTTTAGTTGACTATTAGGCCCTGAGATATAATTGACTTCATCCCACAATAAAATAGAACATCATTCTCGTTCTGTTATTAAAAAATATCCCTTCCTCTTAGGCTCAGAGTTCTCTATGTCTGTAAAACCAATATTCTGCCATTCAAATGAAGCAGCCAAATTTGTCCCTGACACCCATGACTTCGCTCTTTATTATACCGGGAACAGTGACGCATAATTTGATTGTTTCCTATTGTCTCTGGAAATCTTCCAACTCCCACATCAATTCTCTAATGGAGGGGAAAAAGTGTGAGCCATTATTGTTTCTGAAACTCGAACAGGCTTTTTTTTCTATTGTTGCTTATTTGTGCCGAAAATGGGGCGATGCATGAGCTAGGTAGTGATGGGCGAATTTGGGGCGTTTCGCTTTGCTGAAAAATGTGAGAATTTCCAGTGACATTGGGGAAACGGCAAAAAATTTGCAAAACGGCGCTGGCGCCAAAAAAAACGGACGGCGGCGGCCATTTTTTTTTTTACAACAGTGAATTTTCTCCAGCGAATTGTGGGATTTCGCAGCGAATTTGCTCCTGGCGAATAAATTCGCCATTATTAGAGCTAGCCACTTTTATCATTCTCTCTCTGTGTATTAGCTATGATCAGGTTTATCCATCTTTCCCATGACTTCTGACATTTCTGACAATATGGGATTATGGAATTGTAACTAGTGATGGGAGAATAAATTCACCAGGCGCGAATTCACGGCCAATTTCCGTGTTGTGCCGCCGGTGAATAAATTTGCAAAACTGCAACAAAAATTTGTCTACGTCAAAAAATTGTGGACTCCAGTCGGAAAAGTCACTCTCGTCAAAACCATTGCATGTCAACATTATTCGGACACGATTCACAGATTTTGCGAGAAATTCGCAAATTTTTCAGGGAAACGGGACAAATTCGCCCATTACTAATTATAATGTATAGCCAGTACAGTCGAGTCCCCCAGCATTGTTATTTCTATAGAAATTCCCTAATGTTTTCCCCTCTGTTTTGTTTCTGCCAAAAATTTATAAAAATGTTTCTTTTTTTTATAGACAACAGCAGGAAATCGGAGTAAATATTACGTATCATATCGACGGAATGAATTTGTACAGATGAGACTTCCAAAATATGCTTTGCCAAAGGTAAGATGCTGAAATAAACCTCCATTTATCCAAAAAGGGCTAAAGAAATACAGGGCCTTGGCTAGTATGGTGGTCTCTGCAGTTCGATGAAGGTAGCATTTATTTGGAAAGGATTCAGTGAATCTCTAAATTATAGATTTTTAAAAATACAAATCCTAACCTTTGTGGGCAGATGAGTAGAATTTTCGAATGAAATTTTTTTTAATTTCAAGCTGTTTTTGTGTACTTCGATTAGGGAATAGTCCAAATTCGATTCAAATTTGAAAAAAAGTGTAGTCTCTTTAAAAATTCGACTTCGACCATTCGCCATCTAAAACCTGCCAAATTGCTGTTTTAGCCTATGGGGAACCTCCTAGAGCCTATTTTGAGTCAATTGGTGGACTTTGAAAAATCACAGTTTTTTGGGGAAAAACTTCGAATTGATTGCGCTATTAATTTGATTCAAACGATTCTAATTCGGCCGAATACGGACCTATTCGATCGAAAACGTACCAATTCGACCCAAAAAAACCTTCGACTTAATTACGGTTTGAATTCGAATTTTGACATTTTTTCGATTCGAAATTCGACCCTTGATAAATATGCCCCTTAAATGCATCATTAAATTTGGACAAAAAAATTATTGTCTAGTGCTTTATAGTCAAATGACTTTAAAGGAAATGTAGACCTTCAAAACAAATTTATGTAAAACTACTCTTCTAAGTGGGGATGAGAGAAATATTTTGCAGCGTTTCACCAAAAAAAAAAACACCCATAGACTCTAATGTATATTTTAAAATTATGTGGTTTGAAAAATAATGTGAGATTGACTTTGAATTTTTTTGTGAATTTTTGGCAAAGTGAAATGGATCAGATACGCTCATCACTACTACTGAGGATGTTTTGCCATTTATATTAATTATTAATAAGGTATAATATGATGCATTTAAAACAACAGCGCCCCTTGTCATTTTAATCCGAGTGTCAACTATCAGCTGAAAATTAATTTCTGAGTAAAGAAATGTCTTGTGATGTTGCTCTTCTTCTAGTGGCGTCTGTAAAGGAAATGTAGACCCTCAATAAATGAATTTAAAGGAGTGCACTTTTGAGCCCTTTTGCCAATGACTTTTTTTTTCTAATTTTCAAGATTTAATCAGTTTTTACACTGCTGATATAATACATTTTAAGCAGCCACACCAACTGCTGCTCCTTTAGACTATCCAGTTGGCAGAAAATAAAAAGTTAGTGATAAGAGGAAAGTCGTGTAATCTTGTTCTAATTGTAAAAAAAAGTTAGCGAGCAGCAAAGAGCCATCTGATATTTTTCTAGTCAGTCCTAAGTAGTACAATATTTTGTGACTTTTATTTTCTTAGGAATTTAATTTTCAGCCAACTGTAGCCAATAGTCAGAAATGGCCAGCAGGTGACAAATGTTGTTTAAAATGCATTATATTAGCTGTTTAAAGGAGTTGTTTACTGTAATGGATTCCAACTCACCTTCCCAAGATGGCGTCCAAGATGGCGACCTCCTGTCTCACCGCATGGTTCCTGATGGGCGCAGCTCCATGGTGTCATCATCTTCCTGCTCCCGGATTGGCCGCCGGCGACGGAATGGACGCCGGCGTCAGAATGGGCGTCGGCGTCAGGACGTCAGCGTGGGGACGCTGGCGTCTGCGTCTGACGCAAGCGCGTCGGCGTCTGACGCCAGTGCGTCAATTTTGGCGCCAAACTCAGAGACTATTTAAACCTCTCTCCCCTTCCAGTCCCTGCCCAACTATAGGTTCCTGTTCGTCAGTTCCTGGGTGTGATATACTGCTTTTGACTATTGTGTACCGACTCTTGCCTGTTATTACGATTCCTGTTGTCTGCTGCCTGGTCTGATCTTTTGCCTGTACCTTGACGATTCTTTTGATAAACCCTCTTGTACCTCGAACTTGGTTTGGTCTCCTCTTTGGTCTACACTATTACTGCGCCTTCGGGCCCTTACAGTATAGTTGGGCCATGGACCCTTTGGAGGAGACTCATGCTTCGCCTGATGTTAGTGAAACCATTCGAGCTTTGGCTTCCCGAGTTGACTCTTATGAAGTACTCCAGTCTCACCTTGGTCAGGCCATTGACGCAGTCCTGGAGAAAGTGTCTACCTTGTCTCCCGTGGCACCAGTCGCTGTACCTGCAACCCCGCTCCAAGTCTCCGAGACTCGCATCCCCGCACCTCCTCTCTACTATGGTGATCCTGACGCTTGCAGAGGGTTCATTATCCAATGTGAGATCCAGTTTGCCCTGCTGCCAGGTCAGTTTGTCTCGGAGCGAGCCAAAGTGGGTTATGTTATCTCCCGTCTGCAGGGAAAGGCCCTAGAATGGGCATCACCCTTTTGGGAAAAGAAGGATCCTCTGATCGATAATGCCTGTGCCTTTCTCCATGAGTTCCGGACGGTGTTTGATGCTCCTGGACGAGCCATAGCTTCTTCGGCTCGGTTGTTTCAGCTCCAGCAAGGCTCCCGCTCGGTTCCGGAGTATGCCATTGAGTTTCGCACCCTTGTAGCGGAGACGTCGTGGAACAATGACGGTTACCATGCTGCCTTCTATAACGGCCTAGCTATAAGAATTAAGAACGACCTCGTGTCCCGGGAAATTCCTTCCCGCTGGGAAGAGTTGGTCACCTTGGCCGTGAAGATTGATACTCGCCAGAGGGAGTTCCAGGTCGAGCTTGACCGTGAGTATTCTAAGAAGAACCCTCGTTTCCAGCCTATCCTGGCCCCCCGCTTCCAGAGACCCCTGCTCAACAATCCTGCTTACTCCTCGCCCTCTCCACCTCCTACGGCTTCTGCTTCTTCCTCTCCCACATCTGCTGAGGAATCGATGCAGTTTGGACGGGCCCGTCCTTCCGAACAGGAGAAGAACTGGAGAAAGGCGGCGGGATTATGTCTCTACTGCGGGGGCAAAGCTCACTCCGTCCTCGAGTGTCCTGTGAAGCCAGGAAAACGCCAATACCTCGGTAAGTTTGGGGAGACTTACCTGGGTGGAGTTTGTCCTTCTCCCCGACCGTCTGGTCATCGTTTTCTACTTCCGGCACAGATCCAGTTTGGCTCCCGGAGGATCTCGGTCCAAGCCTTCGTAGATTCTGGTGCTGCCGGGAATTTCATGGACAAGACTTTTGCCAGCCGACATGCTGTTCCTCTCCTTCCTCTGGCTATTCCTCTGCGAGCTTTGGCTATTGATGATCGTCCTCTGTCTTCTGCCATCATTTCACAGACCACCTCGGAACTTTCACTCAAAGTGGGCACCCTGCATTTGGAGAGACTGTCCTTTCTTCTTATTGATTGCCCTTCTACTCCTATTGTTCTGGGTCTTCCATGGTTATGCACCCATAACCCAGTCATTGATTGGTCTTCTTCACAAGTTGCCCGTTGGGGTCCGCATTGCCAACAGAACTGTTTACCTGTTGTGCCCATCGTCAAAGTTTCCTCTGTGTCTTCTAAGCCCTCTCTTCCAGTCGTATATCAATCCTTTTCGGATGTCTTCGATAAGGGCTCCGCGGAGACTCTTCCTCCCCATCGACCCTATGACTGCCCAGTTGAACTCTTGCCTGGTTCCATGCCTCCTCGTGGCCGCACCTATCCTCTGTCTCCTTCTGAAACAGCTGCCATGAAGACCTACATTCAGGAGAATCTCCAGAGAGGGTTCATTCGTCCCTCATCGTCTCCTGCTGGAGCAGGTTTTTTCTTTGTCGAAAAGAAGGATGGCAGTCTGCATCGACTATAGAGGACTGAATAAAATCACTATCAAAAACCGTTACCCTCTCCCCTTAATCTCAGAACTTTTCGATCAATTGAAAGGCGCTAATCTCTTCACCAAACTTGATCTTCGGGGCGCCTACAACCTCATTCGGATCCGAGAGGGCGATGAATGGAAGACTGCTTTCAATACTCGTGACGGGCATTATGAGTACCTTGTCATGCCATTTGGTCTATGTAATGCCCCTGCGGTCTTCCAGGAGTTTGTAAATGACGTTTTCAGAGATCTGTTGGGGCAATGTGTGGTCGTTTACCTGGATGATATCCTCATTTTCTCCAAAGATCTTCAAGAACACCGTTGTCAGGTGAAGGAAGTTCTTCTTCGTCTTAGAAAGAATAATCTCTTCGCCAAGTTGGAGAAGTGTTCTTTCGAGGTGCCTTCCATTCCTTTCCTTGGGTACATAATCTCACAGCAGGGGTTCAAGATGGATCCAGCCAAGGTTTCTGCAATTCTGGATTGGCCCCTACCCACCAGCGTCAAGGCTATTCAGAGGTTTATTGGCTTTGCCAATTATTATAGGCAGTTTATTAGAGGCTTTTCTTCCAAGATTTCTCCTATTCTTGCTCTCATCCGCAAAGGGGGCAAACCTCAGCACTGGCCCCCTCTAGCTGTGGAAGCTTTTGAAACTTTGAAAGAGGCCTTTTCTTCTGCACCAATTCTGAGACACCCCGAACCTCTTCTGCCCTTTTTCCTTGAAGTGGACGCCTCTGATGTGGGAGCTGGAGCCGTTTTATCTCAAAGGTCTTCCTCGGATGGGAAGTTACATCCGTGTGCATTCTTCTCCAAAAAATTCTCTTCTCCCGAACAGAATTACGACGTTGGGAATCGTGAGCTGCTTGCGGTCAAATTGGCTCTGGAGGAGTGGAGGCATCTACTCGAGGGATCTTCTATTCCTGTGACCATCTTTACTGACCACAAGAACCTTGAATTTATCCAGTCCCTGAAACGTTTAAATCCTCGTCAAGCCAGATGGTCTTTATTCTTCTCCCGTTTTAATTTTATCATCACCTTTCGTCCTGGCTCAAGAAATAGAAAGGCTGATGCGCTGTCCAGGAGCTTTGTTCCCGAGATTCCTTGTTCTGAAGATCCCGAACCTATAGTGCCTCCTTCCAAGATTGTTGCTGCCTTGTTTCCCTCCTTGGCTTCTGAACTTCTTTCTGCCCAGGCCTCTGCTCCTGATAACATTCCCTTGGGGGTTGCTTTTGTTCCACCTGAGTGTCGCCAGGCCATCCTATCTCAAGCCCACAATTCCAAACAAGCTGGTCACCCGGGGATTGAGAAGACCACTGAACTCCTGTCACGTTTGGTGTGGTGGCCATCGATGAGAAAGGACGTGAAAGACTTTATTTCTTCCTGTGCTACCTGTGCTGTCTCCAAAGCTAGTCATTCTTCTCCCAAAGGTCTTCTCCTGCCGTTGCCCATCCCTTCTCGCCCTTGGACTCATGTGGCAATGGATTTCATTGTCGATCTGCCCTTATCCTCCGGCCACACTGTGATCTGGGTGGTGATCGACAGATTTAGTAAGATGGCCCATTTTACTCCACTTCGGAAATTGCCTTCTGCCCCTGAACTTTCTGAACTTTTTATTAAACATATTTTTCGGCTTCATGGTTTTCCTGCTGAGATTGTTTCTGATCGGGGTTCTCAATTTATATCCAAGTTCTGGAGGTCGCTTTGCAAGGCCCTTAATATTTCTCTCCAATTTTCTTCTGCTTACCACCCACAATCCAATGGTGCTGCTGAACGGGTCAACCAGGCTTTGGAGCAGTTTCTGCGCTGCCATGTGTCTCTGTGCCAGGACGATTGGTCGGATCTTCTTCCTTGGGCTGAGTTCGCTCACAATAATGCGCTGCATTCCTCTTCCCTAAAGTCTCCCTTCTTCTGTGTTTATGGTCGGAACCCGTTGGCCTTTCCTCAAGATCTTCTTCTTACCAACGTTCCTGCGGCCAACGACCAAGCTGCTCACATGTCGGCTATCTGGGAGGCCACTGCCACTAATTTGGAGAAGAGTTCCCTGGCTCAGAAGAGGTTTGCCGATAAGAGAAGAGTTCCTGCCCCTCCATATACTCCTGGTGACAAAGTTTTCCTTTCTACTCGTAATATTCGTCTGAAAATTCCCACTCCCAAACTTGGTCCTAAGTTCATCGGTCCTTATCCTGTCGTCGAAGTCATCAACCCTGTGGCGGTCCGCCTTCAACTTCCTCCGGAGATGCGGATTCCAAATGTCTTTCATGTCTCGTTGCTTAAGCCTGCTGTGTCTTGTCCTTCTTCTTCTTCCCCAGCTCCTGTCCTGGTTGATGGTCACCAGGAATTCGAAGTCAAGAGGATTTTGGATTCTCGCTTTTCCAGGGGTACTCTTCAGTACCTCATCGAGTGGAAAGGGTTCGGTCCAGAGGAGTGCTCCTGGGTGAGGAACTCGGACGTCCATGCACCTGCCTTGGTCCGTAAGTTCCATAGACTCTTTCCTTCTTCTCCTAGTCTTGGTGGTCCTGAGGCCCCCCCTAAGGAGGGGGGTACTGTAATGGATTCCAACTCACCTTCCCAAGATGGCGTCCAAGATGGCGACCTCCTGTCTCACCGCATGGTTCCTGATGGGCGCAGCTCCATGGTGTCATCATCTTCCTGCTCCCGGATTGGCCGCCGGCGACGGAATGGACGCCGGCGTCAGAATGGGCGTCGGCGTCAGGACGTCAGCGTGGGGACGCTGGCGTCTGCGTCTGACGCAAGCGCGTCGGCGTCTGACGCCAGTGCGTCAATTTTGGCGCCAAACTCAGAGACTATTTAAACCTCTCTCCCCTTCCAGTCCCTGCCCAACTATAGGTTCCTGTTCGTCAGTTCCTGGGTGTGATATACTGCTTTTGACTATTGTGTACCGACTCTTGCCTGTTATTACGATTCCTGTTGTCTGCTGCCTGGTCTGATCTTTTGCCTGTACCTTGACGATTCTTTTGATAAACCCTCTTGTACCTCGAACTTGGTTTGGTCTCCTCTTTGGTCTACACTATTACTGCGCCTTCGGGCCCTTACATTTACCTCTTAACTTAACTGTTAGTATGATGTAGCAGTGATATTCTGAGGCTTGCAATTGATTTTTATTTTTTATTATTCATGGTTTTTTAGTTATTTAGCTTTTTAGTCAGCAGATCTTCAGTTTGCTATTTCGGTAATCTGGTTGGTAAGGACCAATTACTCTAGCAACAAAGGGAATAGAATAGAATAGAAGGTAAGTTATAAAATGTAGCAATAGCAATACATTTGTAGCCTTCTCGAACAGTTGGTTTTTTATATGGGGTCATTAGAAAGCTGGAAAAAGTCAGAAGAAGAAGACAAATAATTCAAAAACTATAAAAAAAAATAAAATGAAGGCTGATTGAAAAGAAATGTCCATTCTTGAACATGCTAAAAGTTAACTCAAAGGTGAACCACCCCTTTAAGAACGGCTTACCTGTATATCTTGAAAACTAGAAGCAAAAGTGCTTAAATTGCAATTTACATTAATTTGTTTTGAGGGTTTACATTTCCTTCCATTCCCCATTTTTTTTTATTATTGACTGGGAATATCACTTTATAAAAAGACCACTTTGTCTCATTTTTATTGGCCAGAGCATTTACATTAAGGAGGTTATTTATCAAAGGTTGAATGTTAGAGTTTTTTATACCTCAAATGAACTAAAATTAAGTCACAACTCGAATGGCTTCTTATTTAAGAAAAAAATGGAATTTAAAAAACTCGCTTCAGCGAGATCCAATTTCCTAATCACTCTAATTGATCGAGTGTTCAAACATCATTAACATCTTCAAATGGTTCAAGGGACCTCTGTCATTGACTCATACATGACCTCGACAGGTTTTAGATGGTGTATTTTTGGATTCAAGCTATTTCCAGGAACGGGGTATAATAAACCTTAAAATATGTTTTAACTTTTAACCCTGAAAATGTGAGTTTTGACAAAAAAATAAATAAATAAGTCTGAATTTATCTCAGTATAATACACAAAACCATGAATATCTTGTAAATGATATCCTTATAAACGGTGAGTTCTGATGTCATCAGGTATAAACGGTGAGTTCTGATGTCATTCCTGTCACATGACTCACTGAAATTTGTGTATTATAACAAATAAAGTCCCCCCAGTTGTTGTAACTCCCAGTAACACCTAGTTGGAGTTCCAAGACCTGTATAAAAACCTGCCTTTGGCCTCGTGTTTTTATATGGTCATGAAACTCCTCGGTAACTTACTGTATAATATCCTTATATTTTACAAGAGGGGGACTTTATTCACTATATATTCTGCTACAAACTCCGATCAAATCCTCTAGGGTTTTTGAGCTAATTTATTATTACATTTCCTCTGATTTTTCAGCCGATTTTCAGTATAATACACAAAACCATGAATATCTTGTAAATTATATCCTTATAAACGGTGAGTTCTGATGTCATCAGTTAGAAACGGGGAGTTCTGATGTCATTTCTGTCACATGACTCACTGAAATTTGTGTATTATAACCAATAAAGTCCCTCCAGTAACTCCCAGTTGGAGTTCCATGACCTGTATAAAAACACTCGTCCTTAGGCCTCGTGTTTTTATATGGTCATGAAACTCCTCGGTAACTTATAATATCCTTATATTTTACAAGAGGGGGTACTTTATTCACTATATATTCTGCTACAAACTCCGATCAAATCCTCTCGGATTTTTTGTATTATTACATTTTCTCTGATTTTTCAGACGATTTTCAAGGTTTTCTTTCGATTTTTCAACCGAAAACTCAGATTTTTGCCCAAAAACTCAGAAAACTTTGGGGTATTGCACGAAACCCAACGCACATCAAAAAATCATTGTGACTTCTCCCATTGACTTATATGCAACCTCGACAGGCCTTGGATGCCAGATTGTCTGATTCTGACTATTCCATCCTTGGAGTTGAATAAATTCTGAAAAATGTTAGATTTTTTTTAAAAGTTGGATTTTATAAATAAAAAATTGTGAATCTTTCATGATTTTTGCATTCAGAGTTTAGTAAATAACCCCCAAAATGTACATTTGTACACCAGAAAATGCTGTGTTTCTTTGTTCTGCAAAATCACTGCCTGTAGCTTTGTGCCATCTTATCTCCAGTACACTGTGCTTATAAAAGAACATTACCAATGAGCTGCTATATGTTATGAAGAAGAAGACGCAAGGACTGCAATGCTATAAAAATAGGCATTATCCAGAGCATTATCCAATCCCTATACAATAGAGCTATTTGTGAAATGCAGCAACACTTCCTTTGTTACCAAGTTCCCGGGAAATAAAAGTCTGCTACCAAAAACTTTACAGCTGGAAAACATTCTCCATCATAATTGAACTGTCACATTTCAGGCAAATTCTTTGTGAGGAACTTTTAATGGTCATTGTGATGGATATTTATAGTACTTATGGGCTAGGCAGGAAAATAGATGAGAAATGTGAATGGAGTGTTTATATTGTTCCTCCAACAACTAGACCCATAATGAGCAGGAATAGGAACTTGTTCATGCAAAAACATAACGCTCTGGAAACATCGCTGTTATACGTTACCTCAGAGTCCCTTCACCATGATGCCACAAGGACTTTTTGTGTATAAAGCAGCAAGTATTGCATAGAATGGTGTCCCTACTATGTAAGTGCCCTCTGCAGGGAAAAGACTATGGGACAAATTCACTAACCTCCGAAAATTTGCCAGCGACGGCTTCGCTCACAGCTCAACACTTTGCCAGGCGTAGATTCGCCAGGACAACGCTAATTCACTAAAATCCAAAGTTGCGTCCAGGGCGCCGAACGCTGACGAAGTTGCGCTAGCGTTACTGTGCCAAGCGAAGCGAAGTTGCGACAACATTGCCTAATTTGCATACAGCGGGAAGTTAAAGTTTAGTACTGAGAGTGGGCCCCTGGTCTAAGGTTTTATGGTGGGGCCCCCTGGTCTAAGGTTTTTGGGTGGGCCCCTGGTGTCCCAGTCCAACACTGTAACTAAGGCTACTCATTGACATGGTGGAGAAAACTGAGTTTGATGGGGCGGTCATTTCATATATGTATAACAGAACAACATATCATCTCCCCCTTCTCTGCTCTGAACACTAAACCGCCTATACAGCAGCCTGTATAAATTCATGCTCTCGTTGTGTTCCTTAAAGGGCATGTAAAGTCTAAAATAGAATAAGGCTAGAAATGCTGTATTTTGTATACTAAATAGAAACATGAACTTACTGCACCACAAGCCTAATCAAACAAATGATTTATGCTTTAAAGTTGGCTACAGGGGGTCACCATCTTGTAACTTTGTTATACATCTTTGCAAGACTAAGACTGTGCACATGCTCAGTGTGGTCTGGGCTGCTTAGGGATCATCATAAACAAAGCTGCTTGAGTTCTGCATGGCTGGGAAGTAAGGCGGGGGCTCCCCCTGCTGTTCATAAGTATGATTGTTTCCCTGCTCAGCAGTTAGGGACCGTCTGACAATTCCTATCCACAGCAGTAAATGAAGGGAGAATTTCACTGCATACAGTCAGGTTTCTTATAAAAATGGTACACATTTTTTAATTAAAGTATATTGGAGATAGGTTTATTTTTCATTAAAGAAAGTAAAAATGGAATTTTATTTTTTTGCCTTTACATGCCCTTTAATTCCCAATGGATGGTCTAAAGAAGCAGTCTATAGTGTTTGTACCATGTATAAAAGCCACAATTCTGAGCTGTAATTTATTGTTGCAAACAGATGCTTGATAGCATGCAGGAAAATAACCCTCACCAAGGAGATGCTAAACTGACATTTGCTATCACTGTAAATCTGATGGGTAAATTAACTAAATTGCACCACATTTCATTAAGAGAAGAAGACTCTTTTGCATTTTAATTCATATTTCTGAATGCTTGCCAACACTCTAATGACCACTTTTCACTCGTGCGAGATTTGATTAAGCAAATGCAGCAAGTGGGCAGGTGGGGGCTGGAATGTGCACTCCAATGACTCCATGACGGGCACATTGTACAGAGAAATTAGGGTCAATAAAACAGAATAATTGCCCCTTATGCAGGCATTGCTTCCTCCAACTATATTTAGATTGAATTATTATGTTAAAGGGGACCTGTCACCTTTAACATTTTCCAAATCCTTTTTTATGATGTTAGTCGAGAAAAATAAAATTTACTTACACAATAAAAATGATTTAATTTTTTTCCCCTTAACGCTTGAAATTCACAATCACAGCCTACAGGAAGGTGCCATTTTGTGAGCACTGTTAAGGCAAGCTTTGCATTTTTGCCCATACACAGGCTACATAATTTAGACCTTGAATAGGGAGGTGGAATGTGAGGAGTACAGAGAAGTGCTAATAGAAAGTGAAAGTAAATGACTGGCCCCGCCTCTATGCTTGAGGCTGGCAATATGTGATTGACAGCTCAGATTTTTAAATACATTTATAACAGGTGCGGATGTTTTAATAAAAAAAAATCATTTTTGTTTCATGTTTAACTTGCAAAGGACTTTAATTATACAGCTTTTTATGTGTCGGTGACAGGTCCCTTTAACCGGCCTGTACAAGCCATGGCTATGCATCCTGCATTCAGTTCAGAATCTGGGCTGTTGAGAAGTGTTGCAGCTGTTGTTAGAAGACAGGAGTAAAACAGTTTTAAGGTTCCAAAATTCTTCCTAATTTGACTGTTTCATGATTTTTTGTTTTTTTTCATGGTTCTGGAGGCATGATGCCCCATGAACCCATAGGATAAAGCCACTCTACTTACAAAAACAACCATTTTCTAACTCAATAAGTTAGCTGTTGAAGATGGCAGAAGTTATTCATTTTTTGCAGCAAACTTTGCCTTTGCATGACCCTAATTATGTCTCAGTTCAATTTAGTGAGAAAAAGTTATCGCCTGGTTTTTCAAGTGAAAAGTCATAGACGAGATTTAATTTCTCCTAATTCAGTTCCAGTTTTATCCCATAGACTTCAATAGAGTTTTCACGTGATAAATCAAGAGATAAGATTTACTGAATTAAATTGTATCTCAAATTGAATCGCGTCCATGATTTTTCATGTGATAAACCTTTTTCTCACTGAATTGAATCCGGCGCATTGTTGGACACCACCAGTTGTCGTTATTACTTTTAAATCCACAGAGAAGCGATTCCTTAACAATTGATGTAATAGGCTTTGGATTCAGTGTATTTCAGAAGTAGGAAGGGAGTACAGAGATACTAATTGCTGCATTTTATGCTGACATTCACTAATTAAGAATCTTAGAAAAGAAAATTGCAGCTACTTGACAAGGAAATTAGAAAATTTCATCTACTGCCAAACAGCTTATGTTTCAGGTTCATCTGAGTTCTGAAAGCATTTACATATGTTGAAGTTACTTCATTTGTTATATTTTTATCTGACCACATTAAGGCAAGACATCGAACATAAATCTCGACCATATTATATTTTTTCTGACCACATTAAGGCCAAACGTCAAATATAAATCTCCGACATAAATCAGAAATTGTAGGCACTTTCAGTTTTAGGTTTTATTAAAAGTGTTTTGGATTTTTTAAAGCAAGCACGTGCAAAGACAAAATCAACAGATGGAGTTACAGTAAGATTATACATTGCAGTCATAACAGAGTCATATTGGCTTACAGGTGGAGTAGCATGGCATATTTTCTAAGCTTGGTTAGCTGAGTGTCTTGAGTAAACTAAAGTAATAGCAGACCTGGGTCCCTGTCTTGAGGCTGCAGCTCCCAAGTGGGCCATAGTTGCAAGAAATGTTGTGTTTTGTTCTGGAGGTTGGCAATGTCAGATTCAAAAATATTGTTACTGTTAACCCACTTTTAAAAAAAAAATTCTTCCATTGAGAGCGAAGAAGTAGATTTCCATTTTGCTGCAATTGCTAGGTGGGTAGATGTAAATATTTAAGAAGGGTTTGCATGTATTTGTGTGTCTTTGGCCTAGGTTTGCCGTGCAAAAAAGTTGTAATATTTGCTTGTAAAGGTGTTACGCTCTGTAAGTATAGGAGCCCAAGAACTGTCAGAATTACCTTTTAGGTGTAGTCGGAGAGCCCTACCCCTGGTTTTCACCTTGGCCCTTTTGGGGCCCCGGAACTTTCTGCTGTGGAACAGGCAGGGGTCCTCAACGTGGCCAAGGCAATCGGAGTCGGGGTACAAAAGGGTCAGGTAGAGACAAAGTCGTGGACAGACAAAAAGACAAAAGACAGATGGCAAGGTATGTATGGGGTGCCTTACATTCTGTATACAAAACTATCCCTAATACACAGAATGAATGTCTCTCACGATATATAAGTATTTGTGACCATACACAGAGAAAAAAAATATACAAAAGACTTATTTCTATTAAAGAATGAAAACAAAATCTGGTTAGTGCACAAAAGGATGTCATTATATCACAAACTCCATTCTGTACAGTTTAACAAGCAATCTGTCTCACAAATGTATAACCTCCATGTAACGGACTCACTTATGTGCAAAGTTACTTACAGAATGAATTATGTAAAAACAAAGTTGGACATACTATATAATAGTGTAACTAACTAGTGCTTGTCTATAGAACAGGATAATTCTTTCCACAAAACGACAATTTTGTTTCACAAAACAGATAAAATAACCATTCTGTGAAGCAACACTGTCAGTCACATTCCTGAACCAATAAGAACAAAGCTTATTGAGATATACAAACAAGATGAGAAGTGGCCAGCTCTGCTCCACATGGCTAAGGCAAAGTATCTGACCTGCTATAGAGGGCGCCCTCTAATGTCCCCTGTGCTGCATAGTAATAAACATGAACAAATCTTTCCTAAAAGAGCTGCTGTTAAACACTACAGGTTCATAAATGGAAGTTTTTACAGATGGCTGAGAAATATAATGCTGCACTTATAATGATTGTAGAGAAAGAAAAGTATGCAAAACTCATATAAATATGATCATTTTAGGTGATATGGCTATTCTTATTGTAGTAACCTGCTTGTGTGGCCATTTTGGTTAAGGGCATTCCTGCTGTTTTGCCATTATCTTATGACTCACCCCTGTTCCTCTTCCTGTCTAAGCTGAGAGCAATAATGGGGCAGGCCACACCCACCTGCGATGTTGTATTAAATGTACCAGAAGTTACTGTGCTTGTCTGGCTGTTTGCCTGACTCTCAGAGTCAGTTATAAGTTTTGTATATGATAGTTAGACTCCAATGTCTCCTCCTAGCTGTAATCTTGCACCAATTAGCTTGTAGTAGTCTCTTAATAATGTGCTTACCTATAGTTCAACTACTACATAATAGCTTTAGCCAAAGACTTGGGACTGATCATGTGCACAGTCACGCATTCTCTATAGTATGATGTGTAGGTTATATGAGCAGCCACTCCTGAGTACTGTGTGTAAACAAAAGGGGGTCATTTAGGCAGGGGCAATTTTAGGGGATCATAATCTATTTATATAGAAGCAACAAGCTATACAATGCTTTATATTTATTTATAACAAAAGACTCTAATGATGCTGTCCCCTTACCTGCCCAGTGCTTAACCCTTTCACATCAGAGTGGGTCGAGGTGGGCACAACACTAGAGCAGAGAGCACAACTGCGCCCATGTCACATGCATGTCCAGGGCCGCCAGCAGGGGGGACAAGTGTTCCGAGCCTGAAGGGGGGCCCAGAAGTGCTGCATTTTTCAAAGAGCCGGGTCCCCTTTACGAGCGCCCGAGCCATGCGGCTATTTCGCATATTACAGAATGTGGAAGTGCCGAAAAGATGAAGCTGAAGTCCCGAAGCGGCGAAAAGACCCAAATTCACGAAAGGAGGTGAAGTTATTATTATTATTATTATTATTATTTTTATTATTAACATGTATTTATATAGCGCCAACATATTGCGTAGCACTGTAAAGTAAATGTGATTATACAACTACATCACACGGATTACATATATAGAATATATGGAGTAACAAACATCACAATCAATACAGGTACAAAAGGTGAGGAAGGCCCTATGCATAGGCATACAGTCTAAAGGGAAGAGAGTAATACACAAGGTGTGGGAGTGGGCAAGATCGAAGTAAGTGGGTGAGAAATGTGGTACTGTATGTGGTGTTGCGTTTGGTAGTTAAGCAGAGTGAGGGTAGGCTTCTCGAAAGAAGTGCATTTTCAGAGATTTTTTGAAAGCAGAAAGGTTGGGAGAAAGTCGGACAGACCGTGGGAGAGAGTTCCAGAGGAGGGGTGTAGCCCTTGCAAAGTCTTGAATGCGAGCATGTGAGGAGGTAATAAGAGAAGAGTTGAGTAGCAGGTCAGTAGAGGAGCGTAGTAAGCGAGTGGGTGAGTATATAGAGATGAGTTCAGAGATGTAGGGTGGAGCAGAGTTGTGAAGTGCTTTGAAAGTCAGTGTCATTAATTTGAATTTGATTCTGAAAGGTAACGGAAGCCAGCGCAGGGATTGACAGAATGGTGAGACAGAGGAGGAGCGGTTGCTGAGGTGTATGAGCCTCGCAGCAGTGTTCATTATGGACTGGAGAGGTGACAGTCTCTGGAGGGGGAGGCCAATTAAAAGAGAGTTACAGTAGTCTAGACGCGATATGATGAGAGAGTGAATAAGAATTTTGGCAGCATCTTGGGTGATAAATGATCGTATTTTGGATATGTTCCTTAGGTGGAAGTGACATGATTTAATAAGTGACTGGTTGAAGTCCTGAAGCCTTTTGTACTCAGGAGTGGCTGCTCATATAACCTACACATCATACTAAACACAATGTGTGTGCACACGATCAGTCCCAAGTCTCTGGCTAAAGCTATTTTGTAGTAGTTGAACTATAGCTAAGCACATTATTAAGAGACTACTACAACTAATTGGTGCAAGATTACAGCTAGGAGGAGACATTGGAGTCTAACTATCATATACAAAACTTAAAACTGACTTAGAGTAGGGTTGCCACCTTTCAAAAAGATTTCCACCGGCCGTGGTGGGGGCGGGAAGAAAGGGGGTGTGCCGTGACGTCAAAGGGGGCTTGCCCTGATGTCAAAGGGGGCGGAGCCACAACACGCGATTGGACAGACGCTGGAAAAAAAGGTGAGCTTTCAGCAAATTGGGGGCAGGCCAAGGGCTTTTGATAGGGGTATTACAGATTTACCGGCAGCTACATTGCCGGTAAATTTGTAATACCGGCCCCGGCCTTGGCAGGTGTTTTGCCGGCTAGGTCGGTAAAATACCGGCCGGGTGGCAACCCTATCTGAGAGTCAGGCAAAGCAGCCAGACAAGCACAGTAACTTCTGGTACATTTAATACAACATCGCAGGTGGGTGTGGCCTGCCCCATTATTGCTCTCAGCTTAGACAGGAAGAGGAACAGGAGTGAGTCATAAGATAATAGCAAAACAGCAGGAATGCCCTTAACCAAAATGGCCACACAAGCAGGTTACTACAATAAGAATAGCCATATCACCTAAAATGATCATATTTATATGAGTTTTGCATACTTTTCTTTCTCTACAATCATTATAAGTGCAGCATTATATTTCTCAGCCATTTGTAAAAACTTCCATTTATGAACCTGTAGTGTTTAACAGCAGCTCTTTTAGGAAAGGTTTGTTCATGATTATTACTATGCAGCACAGGGGACATTAGAGGGCGCCCTCTATAGCAGGTCAGATACTTTGCCTTAGCCATGTGGAGCAGAGCTGGCCACTTCTCATCTTGTTTGTATATGGCAATAAGCTTTGTTCTTATTGGTTCAGGAATGTGACTGACAGTGTTGCTTCACAGAATGGTTATTTTATCTGTTTTGTGAAACAAAACTGTCATTTTGTGGAAAGAATGAATCCTGTACTATAAAATCTTGCTTTCTGTCACAGATATCTATTTTGTCAGTCAAATCTAGCTTGACAAGCACTAGTTAGTTACACAATTATATATTATGTCCAACTTTGTTTTTACATAATTCATTCTGTAAGTAACTTTGCACATAAGTGAGTCCGTTACATGGAGGTTATACATTTGTGAGACAGATTGCTTGTTAAACTGTACAGAATGGAGTTTGTGATATAATGACATCCTTTTGTGCACTAACCTGATTTTGTTTTCATTCTTTAATAGAAATAAGTCTTTTGTATATTTTTTTTCTCTGTGTATGGTCACAAATTCTTATATAACATGAGAGACATTCATTCTGTATATTAGGGATAGTTTTGTATACAGAATGTATTTGGGACAAACGGCACCCCATAGGTATGGAGGACAGAAGACAGGCAAAAGGTAAAATCCAGAAGTAATAATGCTTTTGCGGAAGTCAGAAACCGGAGAACCAGCTTGGGCAATGAAAAAGCGCCTTTTATTATTGAATTTGGCGCCAATATGTGACATCAGCGCATCTGCTGACGTCACAAAGCACTGTTATTGCACATGAGCACTGATGACATCATCATACATGTGCGTTTTTCTCCTGCTTGCTGGCAGAGGAACCCGTGGACAGGCGAGTCTGAAGGTATGAGTGCACGCTGGTCTTCCCGGGCATCTTACAATAGGCTTATATAGCAGTTCTGCTTAGGGAGGCCTCGTCCCATCGTGGCTGAATAATAGGACATGAACAAAATATATGAGGTAGGGTATCTATATGGCCACATCTTCTCCAGCATAGTGCAGGATGGTTGGGGAAAAGCTTATGAAATTTAGCTGGAATGTCCTACAGACGTTTGCAGATGTTGTAGATGTTTGTAGATGTTTGGCGATATCAGACTAATCCAAACGTTCGACCCTAGGGCCTAACGATTGGATTACAACACAGAGAAAGGGCACTGGCGAGTCATAGGACTGCATCAACTAGCCAATGCATTCTTTGATCGCAGGAAAAATCAAACCTGTCCAATCAATATCATGCCGATTTTTTTAACTGATATCGATCGAGGGACCCATTGGAAGCCCCATACACGGGCAGATAAGCTTGATTAGCCGTAATCAGGTCAACGCTTTACAAACATTAAGCTCATTTTACACTCCATGTTGAGAGCAACATTATCTGCTGTTGGTGATACACTGGTGGTGCAAACTACAAGGGACAAGTCAAACTTACAGTAGTACCCCTCATATGCCAATGCAAATAAGCATGAAACAGAAAGGGCTGTCCATTCCAAATTTACTAGCACTTTCAAGGGAAGAAATAAGTGAAAGACAAGTCTAAGTGAAATAATTAAGCAAAAGACAAGTCTGTTTGACAATCTGGTTTTTCATTATATTTTTATTTAATTTGACTGCTGTCCATACCAGTGCAAACAGGTCCATGCCTCTTTAATCTAGATCACTGGTTCCTAAACCAAGAGCATTGGCAGGGGGAGCTCAACCTGAAAGCAACTTATGGTGAGAACTAAAGAGAATGTCTATTTGCTTTCTTAGATATAACAGAAAGCTCAACTTAGAGGTCAAATAGAGTAAAACTTGGAGGTAAACACGTATTTGGTATTCTTAAACCTATGGCCATATCTATAATCTTGCTATCAAATAAGAGGAGGTCTAAATAATGGGTTGGCCCACCAAGGGGGACCTATTCTAACAACCTCTTATCTAGATGTCCAGGTTCTCCAACCAGAAGCAGAAGAAACCTTTTCCTTCATGAAGAACCATTGTACAGATATGGGACCCAGGGCCGCTTCTGCCATGAGGCAAGGTGAAACCCTTGCCTCAGGCGGCAGCGAGCGGCCAGTTACAAGGGGCGGCAAAAAGCCGCCTCTTGTAACTTTAAGAGCCGAACTTCCGGGTTTTAATCCGGAAATTCGGCTCAGCTAGTGCAAAGAGCGCTATAGCGCTCAATGCACTAGCGATACTGCCCCCTGAAACCCGCTCCGACGCTAATTTTTAAGCGCGGAGCGGGAGAGGAGGGGGGCGGCATCTGGGCTGCTGCCTCAGACGGCAGCAGCCCCAGGATCGGCGCTGATGGGACCTGTTATCCAGAATGCTCGTAACCTAGGGTTTTCCGGATAATGGATCTTGGTGTAATTTGGATCATCATACCTTAAGTCTACTAGAAAATCATATAAACATTAAATAAACACAATATGCTGGTTTTGCTTCCAATAAGGATTATTTATATCTTAGTTTGGGTCAAGTACAAGCTACTGTTTTATTATTACAGGGAAAAATGATTATTTGGATAAAATGGAGTCTATAGAAGAAGCCCTTTCTGTAATTTGGAGCTTTCTGGATAACGGGTCCAATACCTGTACAATAATACCAATTTAGAAAGGGTGTAGGATGCACAGTGAATGAACAATGTGAGCTATCCACTTACAAATCATTAATCATTTTTAATGCTCAGTAGATCTTGATCTGATTAGTTACCGGCCTTTTTTTTAATAATGCTTTAGAGGTTTTTATCCGTTAAAAAGGTTCCTGATTAAGCATTCATACTTCATGAAAATTGTTATGCAAGCTGACCTAATTGCTTTCCAGAGGACGCTGAATTAAGCAACCTTTAACCAATGCAGCTATGCACTGCAAGTTCTCCCTTAATCCGAGCATCTGAACACTTGTCTGATTAATCAAGGGGAAATTTAGCACTGGTGGTACATACATTTCAGATGTAAAATCTTCATATTTATATTTAATTAGATGTGAAAACCATTTACACCATTTCTTGAGTTATAGGTAATTAGGAAAGACTGAATTAAATATAAACTTTTAGTACTTTAAATGCCAAAGCTTTAGCATGTCTGGGATTAGTCATCTTAAAGGGACAGTACCAAAAACTTACCGCTGGCTTACATATACAGTATATAAATATGGGCCACCATAATAAGATTTATTTTTATTTAGCCTTTGTATTTGTCTAATAGAAATAGGAAAACGGGAAAGGATAATTATTTCATGTTTCCCAAAAGCTGAAGGTGGTACTGATACGATTTGTTATTCCTATGCACCTATTGTCTCCAAATGGTCGAACAAAACCATCCTAATCACCCCACAAACCCCTTCTGTTCATCTATAAACCCCACTTGCAAGAAGCATCAGGGGAAATAAGGTCTAGTTACCAAGGAGTTGGATTTGGCATCTCTGGGATTGTGGGCAGTCAAGCAGACCCAATTATAGAATACTCCAGTCATTGTCAGTTCTTTACATTTGCCAACATAGTAAGAACAGTTCTGACATGTTTGTAAGGGTATATTTATCCTAAACTCTTTCAATATTACTTCCAAGTAAATGCACCCAATGCAACTGCAAAGCAAACAGCTGAGGACCAATTGTTGATACCATCATTGCATTGTTATTCCATCTTTTTAATATGTTTACTTTTTTAACTCAGGACTTGCAGATAATCAGCACGGATGAAAACCAGGTGTTTATTGCTGTCCAAGAATGGTATCAGACAGACACCTACAACCTGTACCAGTCAGATCCGCAGGGAGTCTACTATTCACTTGGTCTGGAAAATGTCAGGAGCACCAAGCAACCGGAAGAGAATGTTGTCATCGATATTCTTGAGGTATGAAGAAGGTAGATGGTTTGGTAAGGGGCTGTGAAATTGTAACTAAAGAGCAAAAATAGCTGGGTACACAAAACATTGCACTGGGAGGCTGACTACATTGCAAATAGGTTCTCGGTATCGAAAATACGAATAGGACCTTCAAAGTTGTCTTATGATTATGTTCTCCACTGCAGACTAATTGTTGCTTCTCCCCCTATATTGTGTTTTCCCCTTTACTCTGCTCCCCCTCATAAATGTAGCAGAAGTTTATGGCTTAATAAGCATTCTTGTTCTGTTCTCCCTTACCTTCTACTCTTCCTGTCTCCATCACCTTCACCTTTCCTACACTATCTCTGTCTCTATTCATATCCCATTTCACTTCAAGGGTTCTTCATCACCTTTCAGTTATTTACCCTATCTTCTATAGTAAACAGGTGGCCACACATAGAAAGATCCGCTTGTTTGGCGATGTTGACAATTGAGCAGATGTCTCCCGATATGCCCACCTTGAGGTGGGTGATATTGGACTGATCTGATCATGGGCCCTAAAGCCCAACAATTGGATCATAATGCAGGAGTATGCGCGGTTGCATCAACGAACAGATGCGGTTCGCGAAACGACGGGATTTTTAGCTTTCAAATATCAATTGGGGAAGCCCATGGGAGGGCCCCATACACAGGCCAATAAGCTGCAGACTTGGTCTTTCGGCATCTTAATTCTTTCAAAATTACTTTTTTATTTATCCAATTAGTCTTTTTTCACATTTATTTGTCTTTTAAATTTCTTGTCAACCTTTTTTGCCTTATTTCTCTCTGTTTTTCAATTTCTTTCACTCTGACTAGCGATAATTTTTTCGCCAGGCATGGTTTTTCGACGAAATCACTTAAATCCCTCACAAAAAAGTTGGCAAGACAATATTGTAGCCGAGACAAAAAAAGTCGCACACAAGAAAAAATAGCCATTGACTTTAATACATTTGGGCAAAAAAGTCATTGAGACTAAAAAGTTGCCTGAAGGAAAAACGCCCATTAACTTGAATGCATTTGGAGTGAGAAGAAATTGTCATAAGCGTGAAAAATTTTGTGCGTATGAAACATTTGATACGTATTGATTTCAATGCTTTTTGCAAATTATACGGCTTTTTTTTCACAGTTTAGTGAATTATTCGGCGAAACAGGACAGATTTGTTTATCGTTAGCTCTGACACTTCTAAGTTTTTTTTAAAAAAATGTAGATTTTTACTTTCTCCCACTCTTTCCTTTTTCATTTCTCTTATTACCCCCTTTATTCGCCCAACATTTATCTCGCCTCCACTAGATCTTTCCCCTTCCCAGATTCTTTTTCACTTTTCCCACGAGACTTTGACCTACAGCAAATGCATCCAACTCTTCCCCTTTTTATTACATTGTTGAGTTATTTACACAACAACACAATCTTTGTGTGAAAACCCTGTTCTACTGCTCATATTTCTATTCTACGGAAATATGAGCTAAACGACATGTTTAGCTTTTCATAAAAAAATTAATTTACTCAGACTACATAACTATTCACCCAACAACTACATAAAATAACTTTACAATAAAAAGGGCTATAATGTGCAACCGTGCATGAATAGGCACTCAGAACTGAAATGCATATTGACCTTACAGAGTGTGACTGCGGTTTCGAAAAGTGCGTGTAGTAAAATTAATGGTCCAGGCCAAATACTAATACATAATCTTGATTTCCATATAGCCAGCAAGAAAAATGGTCAAATATTGCATCAGTTATTCTCTGACAGAGTGTTATTAACAGGCCTTTTCTGTTAAAAAAAAAAAAGCTACGGATTTCAAGTACTGCATTACTTAACAATACATTTATAATTAAAGTGTCAGAGCACTGGGGCCTGGACATATTTCTTTACAAATCTATTATTAATGATGAATATATTATGTATAGAAGGGTTTGTCCAAGTTGGGTAGGTTGCATCTCTTCAAAAATGTTCTCATCAACTACTGTCCTCGGGGAGCTTTGTCTATCAAAAGGACCGCAATATCATCATTTTTGTATTTTCCATTTACACTTGCTGATTGCAAACATCGATGTGTAAATGCACGTTCATTTTATTTGAATAAACATAATTCGAGAGGCAATGGCGTGACCTGTCCAAAAATAGGTCATTTAGTTGCCAAAATTGTAAACTGGCCACTGATTAAAAGACATTGGGCCAGATTCAGCTCAATGTGAAGAAGTTTTATCATGGGAAAAATCATTGAAAAATCATTGTCAAGTAGGGATGTAGCGAACTGCCGCCGATGTGTTCGCGAACGCCGTTCGCGAACACCGGCAAAATTTGCGAACAGTTCGCGAATTGTTCGCGAACTTCGAACATCCGAAAATCGTTCGATTCGAACGATCGAAGGATTGAAATCGTTCGATCGAAGGATTTTCGTTCGAATCGAACGATCGAAGCCATTCGATCGAATGATTTCATTCGATCGAATGCTTCAATCGTTCGATTCGAACGAAAATCCTTCGATTTTAGCGATCGAATGGTCGAACGATCGAACGATTTTGACGCGAACGCCTATTGGCGAACGTCGCGCGACGTTCGCGAACTTGCGGCGGACGCGAACAGTCGAAGTTCACGCGAACTAGTTCGCCGGCGAACAGTTCGCTACATCCCTATTGTCGAGCAGACTGGTACACCAGGGGCCCACTGAAAACCCTTAGACCAGGGGCCCACTCTTAGTATTATTATTCTTCCTCTTCTGACTCAACCTCCATTCTCCTAGTCTCTTTTCTTTACATAAACTATAATATATATTATTCCATCTATTTAGCCTCTTTGCTCTAATAGAAATGGAATATGGCCATGAAATAGGCCAAATGTTTAGAAGGTCGAGGGCCCACTGACACCTGAGTTCACTGGGCATTTTACTGGTATCCTGGTGGGCCAGTCCAACACTGTTGGCGATATTTAATTTGAGGAGCAAAATCTTTTCTCCAAATTCAGTTCTGGTGTTTTCCCATAGACTTCAATAAAGTGAGATGTTTTTCTGAATTGAATTGCATCTCAAATTGAATCTCATCCATGACTTTTCACATGATAAACCCTTTTCTCATTCAATTGAATCTGGCCCATTGAGAGAAATATAATTAAAAAATCACAAAAAGGTGAAAGGGATGGCTTCCTAACAACTGTCTACTACAGACTGGACATGTATCTGGGGCAGCTCCAGATGGTTACATGTAACAGACAAAAGAGAACACATCTAAGGTTTTTTTTATCAAAGTCCCATTTTATCTCAACATTTTCTGCTGCACACTCCGATCAAATCTGTTCGTGGTTTTAACCCTTATTTATTATTACATTTTCCCAAAAATTTGCTTTGCATGAAAAAAAATCAGATTTTCCAGGTTTTTTTCAGATTTTTCACCCAAAAACTCTGAATTCTTATGTTTTTTGCCTGAAAACTCAGAAAACTTCGGGGTATTGCACAAAGCCCAGCGCAAAAAATCATTGGGACTTCTCCCATTGACTTATTTGCAACCTCGACGGGTCTGAGATGCTGGATTTTCTCATTTGGACTTTTCCATATCCTCTGGGTTTAATAAATTCCAAAAATTTGTGATTTTTTTTTACTAAAAATTCTGATTTTATACTAAAAAAACAATTTTTTGGGTTTTTGGCATTTTGGAGTTTAGTAAATAACCCCCTAAATGTTCAGGTACAACAGATGACGGTCTTCACAAGCATTTTCCATGTTGAAGAAACTATAGAGCACTGGGTACCCTGCCAAATATGTTCGGTGTTGCCATCTTATTCAACCCATTTGGACTGAAGTGGCCAAACTCTTAAGCTATTCACAAGCTCAAAATCTGCACTGTATTACTAAATAAATGGCTGCCAAAAATAAACCGATTATTTTTTTATAACAACTTTTTTACATTTCCTCAATGGTCAATATTTATGTCAAGATATTGACCTATGAAAGAATGAATGAAATTGATGCCAGTGAGGTCATCATAATGGCAGCATGCAATATATAATATATATTTATTGTTGTAACACACAGATCTTAAGGTGTTAAAGACAGTTCAGAGAGCCACAGATACACAGTGTTATTTGGGGTTTCATCCCAATTGGTATCCATCCAGGCCTGGATTTGTGGAAAGGCCACCTAGGCATGGGCCTAGGGCGGCAGGATTTTAGGGGGGGCGTCATGCTGCCCAACCACATTGGTTCAAAAACACTGGTGATGCGCTGGAGATACATTTTTAAATTCCCATGCGCCAATCCCCATTGCTCCAGTCCAGATGATGAAAATATGAACGAATAAAGGGAAGGGGACAGGGGCGACGAACGGCAGTGAGCCTAGGGGTGCCCATTATGTAAATCCGGCCCTGTATCCTTCATCCATCACCATGGCATTGCCTCATCACCTAACCCACAGATCATGCTTTAGGGTCCCTCCTGGACTTCCATGATTGTCTCACCTTTGTGGTACACACTAGCGCACCCAGCAGAAGTGGTTACTAAAGGTCTCACAACCCCTAATCCATTTCTTTAGTTTGGTGCTTGTTGGGGTATAGACTCTACTAATCTCTTCAGAGCAGTTAAAGCAGATCTGTTTTTGGCCTGCTAACAGACATATCAACTCATATTTTTGTGAGTCATCCTGATTTAAGCCAGAACAGAATGGGGACAGAGACAGGAGCGGAGTAGGCATGGCTAAGATTCCCCCAGATCCCTTCTGATATGGGTTGGCATCTCTGTACCCTTTGTACTCCCACCTTCTCACACAATCTGCCCTCTCCATAACTGTGCATTGGTTTGGTTGGATGTTTGACTCTCACCTGGGCATAACTGAGGATTGTTTTAACGACTCTCTGGTGGAACTGTGGGTCCACTCCTTACGTCAACCTTTCTTGCTGTCCCCATAGTGGCTAAATATAAAAACTAAATCTAACTATGTGCTATAAATCCCTCTTGCAAACTCACGCTAATAGTTGCCATTTTTTTTAAAAAAAAAAGTTACTACACTTACAACATTATTGATCCGAGTGACACTTCCAATTGGTTAATGTCACTGCACTCTGACCTACTTTTTGTCAGACTTCAGGTAGTACAGAGATGTGCAGCTTTTCATGCCCTATATATTTAAGAGGAGTATTTTCCATATAAAGCATAACAAAACATTAACTGTAAGTACAACTGAGTATTCCAGTTTTAGTATTAGTTGCTTCCCAGAAGGAATTCAAAGGAAACAAAGTATGTACAGTACAGTAGGCTTGCACATATGTAATTTACCTTTGGTATTTTATCCTAAAATGATATTTGCTTAAAGGGTGTCAGCTAATTTCATGTTGGAATATGTTTTTCAACACATTCTTCTCTGATTGGTCTAGACCCATACATGAATAGCATACAGTGGAACAATCAATTAAACGCATTCCTTCACAGGGCAAGAAAGGTGAATGGCTAATATAGTTATAATATCTGCTAACAAAGGATGATACTGGATATACTGACATGTACACACGTCTAGCGATTATATTCCTGAATGTGCTGCAACTTGTCATCTACTTCAGACATTTTCATAAATCACTTTTCCAAATTTAATGGTTTTTAACTATTACCCTTATAATAATAATAATAATAATAATAATAATAATAATTTGTTGGCTATAAGTGAATGGGTATATTTTTGTAGGAAAGTGATAATTAAACACTTCTTTTACAGTATCTCAAGGTCCAGGTGTACAATACCCTATAACACATGACATAATAAATGCATCAATATAAATGCAGTTGCTACTCCGTGTATAATGCCCCAGAATACATTGCAGGATAAATACAGGGCCAATGTTGAAGTATAATACCTTGAATTGCACCACTTGTGCTGAGCAAAAATTGAACGTTCTGTTTTATTGAAAAAAATCACAAAACTGTGGAGTCAATGGAAACATGTCTGAGTTTTTCCAAAATTTCCAGTGACAAAAAAAATCATGGTGAAATTCTAGAAAGGATTCACAAAAATTTTCACTGATGTACCACACAAAAAAGTTTTTTTATTCCTACGCATGGCAAACTGACAATTTTAGGTAAAATGTCCTGAAGACACATGGCAGGATAAAGTGCTAGTTCTATGTTCTATATCATACACTATATCTCCATGAAAAAAACACTCATACCCCCATATGTAATAAAAAGGCACTAAGTTTGCCCAGGAGCAACAACCCATGGCAACCAATAAGATATTTGCTTTTAAACAGGTAACCAGTAATGCTACGTGCTCATTGGTTGCTATGGGTTAGTGCCAGTGCCGGACTGGGCCGGTGGGATACCAGAAAAAACCCGGTGGGCCCCGCCGACCCAGACCCCCTCCCCTGATCCGCCCCCCCAAAAAAATAACAGTTTGCGCCATGCATCGGCGTTCTCGCATGCACGCGGGGGTCCCTGGAGGCAGGGTCTTTTTCATTCTCCTTCCTTCCTGCCACAACCGCCATAAAACTTTGGGGGTTATTTATTAAGCTCAGAATACCTGAAATCTGAAAAATTCAGATTTTTCGGACCTTAAAAAAAATCCGATGGTGTGAAAACTCCAAAAACGCTGCATCTCAAAGCTCTCAGGGTCCTGTATTAGTCAATGGGGAAGGTCCCAGTGTCTGCGCTGCTGTGAGTACCGATAATATCCGATGAGTTCAGTGATATTGGGCCAAAAAGTTTGAAAACTCCAGACTCCGGACTTTTCAGGCAAAGGTCCGAAGTTTGCCTGAACCTATTTTTTTGAATGATAAGGTCTATTAGAGAATTTGGAGTTGCTCGGATTTTTATCTTAGAAATACTGAGATAAATTCAGAGCTTTATAAATAATCCCGTAGTGTGTGTGCATGCCTGGGCACATGCTCGGTGGAGAGGGGGCGCATCAGAGGGGGGAGGTGCGGACTCCGTAGCAGTGGGGGCCAGGACAGCAGCCCCCCAGTCCGACCATAGTTGCTGCTCCTGTGCAAACTTAGTGCCTTTTATTACAAAACTCCCATCGACTTCGATTGCCCAATTGACCTCAATGCATTTGGTGAATTTTTTGCTGTTTTGCAAATTTTCTGCAAAATTTTAAGCAAAACAGGACAGATTCACTCA
This sequence comes from Xenopus petersii, assembly GCA_038501925.1. Lineage (NCBI taxonomy): Eukaryota > Metazoa > Chordata > Amphibia > Anura > Pipidae > Xenopus > Xenopus petersii. Next base: position 25,295,635 of record CM076672.1, on the reverse strand, counting down.
TCCCTACTCCTCGGTATTAATTGAGTGACAGTTCCATGTACAGTCGTTCTTTCCCATGTGCTGCAGGGAATTATTGGTTTTGGTTGGGGCTTAACTTTCCTTGCCTTCATTAAAACTCAAACCAAAAAATTGTGGTGAACAACTGGACACCAATAGTAGTAAGTGACCCTTCATTCGCCACAAAGCAAGCCAGTTCAGGAAGTGGTAACACTAGAAAAAGTAACAATATATAATTTAAAACTTAACTTTTACTGTTTTACTATTAAAAAACACGCTCTCTGAGGTACACACCCACTAGCCAACCAATCCGTCTGCAGTGCTGGACAATCTCCATAAAAATAACATATAATTAAAAATAAATTGAGCGCAAGGTGGAACGGCGGGGTCTCAACGAGACTTCACTGGTTGTTATGGAAATGTATTCTAACTCCCCCATATATATGGAGTCCACAACCACTTATGCCCCTGACGAAGCCGAGTGCATCGGCGAAACGCGTAGGGCGGACATAGGTGGACGGTGGAGTGCTTAGCTCCCACGCAGTCCCAACGTAGATAGGCAGGTCTTGGCATGGGGGAATCTGCTTGGAAGGGAGGGAGCGGGCGGTTGTGGACTCCATATATATTGGGTATATAAAGAATACATTTCCATAACAACCAGTGAAGTCTCGTTGAGACCCCGCCGTTCCACCTTGCGCTCAATTTATTTTTAATTATATGTTATTTTTATGGAGATTGTCCAGCACTGCCAACGGATTGGTTGGCTAGTGGGTGTGTACCTCAGAGAGCGTGTTTTTTAATAGTAAAACAGTAAAAGTTACGTTTTAAATTATATATTGTTACTTTTTCTAGTGTTACCACTTGAACTGGCTTGCTTTGTGGCGAATGAAGGGTCACTTACTACTATTGGTGTCCAGTTGTTCACCACAATTTTTTGGTTTGATTTTGATTTCACATGTGTGTTACAAGCTTGCAGGGTAGTGGAACACATGCACTGAATTAAGCTCAACTATTTCTCTTTCTTCATTAAAACTCGCCTATGATGCTGTCAATACATTCCTGCTTACTGTTTTTAAGTTATTAAAATAAAAAAGGCACCGTTCAGAAGTTGTTTGTTTATATTTACTTTAACCTGTTTGCAGTGGCTTTTAGGGCAATGGATCGTGTCCTCGGCAGAATTAGACAAACTTTAACTTTTGCTGCTGTAAAAATTAAAAAGAAGGAATTTAAATAAAAATCCATTATATAGTTTTCAGGTGTAACAACTGGAGGTCTATTAAAGAATATAGAAAACAATCAATACCAACTGCTTCACACACACAAAAAAATTCTGAGCAAAGAGCATGGATTCAAACCAAGAGCAAGTATGTGATCCCACTGTTTCTGATTTAAGTGGAAATCACATTCCATCTCATAAAAAAGGCGCATGCTGCTCAGTATAATTATACCTGGCACGTCTGTAAAATTCCAGCTGCCCAAAGTTCTCTCTCAAACACATCGATATCATTTAAATCCACATGCAAGAATACAGTAGTTAGATAGGCTGCCTTTGTGCATTGGTTGTCTATTTCCTCACTGTCCCGAGAATAACCACGAGATGAAAAACATTCATTGCTGGAGGTATAGTTAAAGAGCCATTCTTGGTCCTTTCGGATTTCTAAATATATTTACACGTTACTGCCGATTCATATCGTTCATACTGATTTGTTGTGTCCCAAATAGTGATGGGCGAATTTGTCTGGTTTCGCCGAAAAATCAGTGATTTTTGGCGCCTGCGTCAATTTTCACACCCGCGTCAATTCTGACGCTCATGTCAATTTTAAAGCCAGCGTTAAAGTCAATGGGCATCCGAATAATGTTGACGCGCAAGGATTTGCCACAAGCAACTTTTCTGACGCGCGTCCAAAATTTTCTGACCCTGGTCACGGATTTGTTCACCAGCGGCGAAACGTGGAAATTCGCCGCAAATTCACGCCTGCCGAATTTATTCACCCATCACTAGTCCCAAATAGTCATTAGTGTTTTCTTCTTATGGAAAAAAGTTGAGAAAAAAATGCCATTGCGGTGTTGGATTTTGACGTGTTTCTTTTACAGAAAAAAAGGGAATTATTTTTAAAAATTAAGACTATGGGAGATGTTCTGCCTGTAATTTGGTGCTTTCTGGAAAACATTTCCAGATTAGCGATTCCATATATTTTATTGCAAGTGCATAAAAAACTGACAGGCCTGGAGTTAATGGGGGTGCTATTCTATCAAAGGCCTCTGCAAAGCTGAAGACCCTACTGTACTACCCTAAAACCAAAATAACCTGTGATATATATATATTTATCTTTATAATACACAAAAACCATGAATATTCTGTAAATTATATCCTTATTAACAATGCTTAGTGATGTCATCTGTATAATCAGAGTTTAGTGATGTAATTTCTGTCACATGATTCACTGTGTATTATAATAAGTACCCCCTGTAGAAAAATATGAGGATTTTAGAAGTCAACTTGGAGTTCCAAGAGAGGAGAAAAGCTCTGGACAAGCAAAGGGGCATGATTATCTCACCAGGATACTGGAATGGAAGAACACCACAGGAGGGCAAGCCAGACAACACAGTGTGGGGCAGGCAGGCCGGGCCAGCACAAGCAGAGCAGAATCGGAAGACAGGCCGGGATCAGGATTAGAGAGCGTAGAATAGTCGATGGACAGGCAGAGGTCATGATTGGAGAGGTCAGAATAGTCTCAGACAGGCAGGATCAGGATTAGGGAGTTTGGAGTAAACAGACAGGCAAAGGTCAGGATTGGAGAGATCAGAATAGTCGAGTCAGGATTCAAGTAGGATAGCACCCAGGAACAAGCTAAATTGAACCTAACAATGGGCAAGGCCCTGTAGTCAAAATGGGCTTTTTATACTATGTGAATTTCACGCCAATGCGACTGCGCCTTTAAAACTACCAGAGACGCACCTCGCGCACCCTATGGAACGTGGAAGCCAGAACTAGGTTAAGGAGAGCACGTTGGAGAGCGTGTTCGACGGGCGTCCCCGCCGCTGGCTACTAGACCACCAGGGACACTATGGTAAACCACTGGACCACCAGGGACACTATTCGTTACATATGCCTAGTGATGTCACGTGTTTTACATGACTTAATACATTTTTTTTATACCCCCTTCTGTACAATATGAGGAATTAAGAAGTCCTCTCATATCTTCTTGGCTTAAAGTAGACCTGTCACCTACACATAAAAAGCTATATATAAAAAAAGGTATTTTGCAAATTAAACATAGAACCCAAATTCTTTTTTTCATTAAAGCATCCATACCTGTTAAATAAATGTGTTTAGATATCTGAGCTGTCAATCAAATATTACCTGGCCCGCCTCTGTGCCTGAGCCATAGAGGTGGGGCGGTCAAGTACTTTCACTTTCTAGTCAGCAATTCCTAGATGTCACTCCCCACACCCCCCTCCCTTCTAACACTCTTTAATTATTAATATTATTAATAATTATTCCCTGGATCTACTTCTGAGAGGTACAATATACTTTTTGTACATTGCATCCATCCCTACAGGTTCAAAGGTTCTGCAGACTGAATCTCATTACAGAACATACTTTCCATATATACGAGACGAGTACGGGAAATACCATGGCAGGTCCTCTGGTGTCTGACGGCAGGAGGTCTTCATGTTTCTTAATGACATCATGGCTGTGTGTAATTAATCGGCTCAGCTGCATTCAGCATCAGCGCCGCAGGGAGGGCCGATAAGTGGACAAATTTATGCAAAGCAAATGATTCATTGCACCACCGAGATAGCGAGAAGCATTGGCAGGACTTTAACAATCCCCTTGATGATTGAGATTTAACCACCACTATGCTAGAGTCAGGGAAGCGTTCTTTTTATTACACAGAACAGAGATTTGATTTGTCTCCTTTTAACATGTTGTGGGTATTTAACTATTGTGCCTAATGACAAATTATAATGCTAGGGAAATAACAGAATAAAATATACAGACTCAAAGAGGACATAAAGGACAAACGTGGCTGGAGGGACACCGAGCAGTTGGGCTAAAATACACACAAGTGCTTTCTTTACTATGCAGGCCTGTGAACAGTAAAATCATTTTCAGCAATCATTCTTGCATTTAAATTGAGTAGCCCTCTCCTCAACTCCTTTTCCAAAGAAAACTCATTATTCTGTACTGAGGTTTTCTGTCCCATTATGAAATTTAATTAATATCTATTTCTTAGTCATTATAGTATATTTGTCCTATAGTAAACTTAAGGGGGGCTTAAAGAAACTTATCTTGCTCTTCTTAGCACTTTTGCAGTGACTTTTCTTTAAAATTTTCAACATATAAAATTATTTGTATGTATGTATAGTTTTATTTGTAAAGCGCTCCCTGAGGGCAAAGCACTGTACAGCAAAACAATAAATTAGTAGTAACAAACAAGGGGTCATTGGAATAAAAAGTAACAATAAGTGCATTATTAGAAATGTAAAGGCAAAAAAATAAAATCCCATTTTTACTTTCTTTAATGAAAAAGAAACCTATCTCCAATATACTTTAATTAAAAAATGTGTACTGTTTTTATAAGAAACCTGACTGTATGCAGTGAAATTCTCCCTTCATTTACTGCTGTGGATAGGAATTGTCAGACAGTCCCTAACTGCTGAGCAGGGAAACAATCATACTTATGAACAGCAGGGGGAGTTCCCGCCTTACTTCCCAGCCATGCAGAACTCAAGCAGCTTTGTTTATGACGATCCCTAAGCAGCCCAGACCACACTGAGCATGTGCACAGTCTTAGTCTTGCAAAGATGTATAACAAAGTTACAAGATGGTGACCCCCTGTAGCCAACTTTGAAAGCATAAATTATTTGTTTGATTAGGCTTGTGGTGCAGTAAGTTCATGTTTATATTTAGTATACAAAATACAGCATTTCTAGCCTTATTCTATTTTACACTTTACATGCCCTTTAAGAAAGCATAGGGAATTGTCCTAGATAATAAGTTCTATTATGGTCATGTTTAACTGCCCCCTCACTCTCCCCTCCTGACATACACACCTTAAATTGTGTCAGACCACAACACAGTCAGCTATGGAAAAGCAAAATGGGAGTTAATTAAACATTCACCCTATATTTCCATTATACAAAACGAAAGGGAAATTTGAAAAATGATATAACAGTGGCCCATTATGTACAAGGACATAACAGAACAGAATATTCATTCTCTGAACATTTGTATCCATATATTTGTGTGGGAGCTGATATATTGCTTGTCTTCCCATTATACACCATCTGTGTATTTTCCGCTGATGTACAGTATGTGCAATGGCCTCACTGCAGGACTAGTTTACTTTTATTTGTAATTGAAAGGGTTGCCAGTGCAGAATGCAAGGACCAATAATCCTAGACGCCAGGTCTATTCCCTCCACAGGCTAGTCCCGCAGCATATTCCTGCCACCAGTTCCATGGCACTACTAGAATGTGTGATCTTGGCTTGTAGAAGGGGTTGGGGCAATGTTCAGTAGCTGAGGGTCCCCAGGGGGGGACTAAAAGTCTGCTTTAAAAGGTCTCCAGTCCAACACACATGGTGGCAGTTGCCATGCAAAGATGTTTAAAGACCAGTTTCATTTATAATATTTTTCTTTGTAGAGCTTTCTCTGTAGAAGCACATTATGGGGTTTGATTACATGGCTATATATACATATTTCCCTAAAGATGCATAATGGGCATCAGTGGAAGACCCTGTGTTCAAGAGCATGGTCAATAAGGGTCAAGACACAATGGTCTTTCTAGTTTGGAGCTGATGACTTTTCTAAACCTAAAAATTTCTCCCTACAGGTGAGAGGCATTAAGGGTGTCTTTCTGGCCAACCAAAAAATTGATGGAAAGGTGACAACGCTTATTACCTACAATAAGGGTCGAGACTGGAGCTCCCTCAATCCCCCAAGCATAGACATGATGGGCAAACCAACCAATTGCAAACCTGTAAGTGTGCATCATATTCCTTTTTACCTTCTGTTTCATTCCTTTGTATATGTCAACAGACACTCAACCAGTTTTGGAGTCTGAAAAATCTGAAATTCACAGATCAATCCTTATCGAAATGGTCAGAAAGTGTTGCAAGAAGCAACAATCCCCGTAAATCTCTACAGATTGGAAAGGGAGTAGATGGGATTCCATGGAGATCTATGAAGAACTTGATCCTCTTGATTGGTGTATCTATATTTTACCATAGGCAAAGCAATCCCGAATCCTTCACAAAAGATTTGGCCGAATACCGAACTGAATCCGAATTTGCATATTTGGTTCAGTTGGCAGAAGGACTGAAAAAGGCCGAATCCTGGCCAAATCCTGAAATGAATCCTGGATTCGGTGCATCTCTAATAAAAAGGGAAAACATATTTATAATGTATTGGTAATAGAATAAACCTCTAGGGCAGTGGTCTTTAGACTTTTTTTGCTCCAGTTCCCCTTTGACGTCCAACAATTGTTCTACCTATGATCAGTTAATATTTCTGGCCTATTATGATTAGTTTAATGAATGCAGACACTTGCATGGTTGGTTGTAGGTACCGGGCGCCTGTTCTTGTTGTTCTTTCTGCTATGTAATAAGTAATTATTCATTGAAAATGTGCTGTTCCTGCAATAACATGATAGTAATTTACTTTCAGCTGCCAGTTCAATTTGTCCAAGGGCAAAGTAATTGTCCTTTCTTATATACAGTACATATATATATATATATATCCTGTGGCCCTCAAGCTGTCAGGAATAGCAGGAGGCTGCAGGTCGACGGGTTGGATCAACCTAAAATAATTTGTCTTATTCTGTGTTGAAAATTGAGTTTGATTGTAATTGTACAATTTTTATTTAATTTGGAAAGCCTGAGTGTCACCTTCACCTGCATCTCCGCTGGGCAGACAATCCATATGTATCCGGAACAGTCCATACCAAGGACACAGCGCCAGGACTAATTATGGGAGCAGGTATGTCTTTGTATGAAAATAACTTTTAGTCAAAAAATGACATTTCTGTCTTTTTTTTTTTTTTTTTTTTGGTTCGCTCCTGTCAATGTGTAATGATTTCTGAAGTGGAAAATGTGCTTCTGTCAGCTTTCAGTTTGTCAGCTTGAGCTCTCTGGTTCTTCTCTAAAACCTACTGTAAGTGCTTCGTTGAGAGATTTCACTGGGCCCGTTACATTAGGTTTTAGGTTTTGTATAAAGCGCCGCTTTTTTTACACTTGCTGCTTTTGCAGTTTTATTGTTTCGGATTAAGAAATGGTTTTGCCACCACCTTAAACGTTATTCCTGCAAAACATTTTTTGTTTATTTAAAGGAAAACCCGAAATACAGTACAATTATGGGACCTGTTATCCAGAATGCTTGGAGTTTTCAGTTATTTGGATCTTCATTCATCGAGAGGTTTATTTACTAAATTCTAAATTTAACTCATTTTTTATAAAGAAAAAAAAAAAACCTTGACCAAACTCTAATACCCGATTTTACCTTATTTATTATTAAAAAAGCTTGATTTAATCAGTACGCGTAAAAACTCGATAAAATCGAGCGAAAACCTGAATCAAGTTTTTTCCTGAATGTCTCAATTTTTTTCAAGCTTTTTCTAGAAAAGTCGGAATTTTTAGAATCTTTGCTCACTTTTTTTTTTTTAAGATTTTCGGGCTAAATTCAGCACAGAAACTTCAAAATAGGATAGGGACCTTTGCCCTTGACTTATACACAACCTCGGCAGGTCTGAGATGGCGGATTTTCAGATTGGGGTTTTTTGCTGCATCGGGCTTTAATAATTCTTGAAAAATTCTAGATTTGCACCAAAAAGCAGGAGTTTAGTATATAACCCCCTTAGTCTTCTAGAAAATCATGTTAGCATTAAATAAAGCCAATAGGCTGGTTTTGTTTTCAATAAGGGCAGGACTACATGGCCGATTCATCGGAGATCCGACGCGCTGCGCAAAATTGCAGGCGTCACGTCGGATGCGACGGAAACAAGGTAAGTAATTCAATTGTCGCATCGTGTTGCAGCATTGATGCGATGCGACATGACTGTCGGATGCAGACGATGCACGCTGCATCTGCATCCAACAGTCGTGTCGCGTCGCATCAACAATGCGTCATGATCCGACACTGCCATTACTTACCTTGTTTCTGTCGCATCTGACGTGACGCCTGCGATTTTGCGCAGCGCGTCGGATCGCGGCTGAATCGGCCATGTAGTCCTGCCCTTAGGATCAATTATATCTTAGTTGGGATCAAGTACAAGTTACTGTTTTATTATTACAGAGAAAAAGGAAATCATTTTTAAAAATGTGGATTATTTGGATAAAATAGAGTCTATGGGAAATGGCCTTTCCTTAATTCGGAGCTTTCTGGATAACGGATCCCATACTGTACTAAAGCATATTCTGTTGCTAAGTAGAAGTGGCATTGATGATAATGGGGCAATTTGCATGCCCCGTTTGCATGATGTTAAAAACTAAATGTTTCTGGCATGTTATTGGGAAGATAATGTAAAACACGGAGTGGAATTTAAACCCCATCGGATGTTTCTGGTTATCCTTATTGCGGCACAGATGTACCAAACCAATAGTATATAATAGCAGAGGGAGTTTTGCAAGAATTTCCCACTTACATACAGTATGCTGATATACAAAAAAAAAAAGAGTGCTATTAATTGGTTGTATGGTCATAGGATGTAAGTATTTTAGTACAGTAGCCTGCCCTTCCCTCAAGTGAGGAACAGCAGCCATTATTTTAAGAATTTCTTAGGACAAGAAAGTACCCAGAGAGTCTCACCCTAAGTGACCTCGAAGTTGGGGGACTAGAAATTCCCCCCGGATTCACCCTGGGAGCCACTAATGCAGATGGATAAATGCACTGCTGTTTCTAAAAGCCTCTTGTCATGTCTGCCCAGATTCAGATTCATCTCCTTCACATTAAGAAGTTGACATTATCTTCTTTCTCTGAAGGTAGTGAGACAAAGCCGAAATATCTGCCGGTACTGCTATCTAATGCTAATATGCCAGGGATGGTGATAGTAACTTATTATGCTCAATAATAGAGATGGCGCGAACTGTTCGCCGGCGAACTTGTTGGCGCGAACATCGGGTGTTCGCGCTCGCCGGAAGTTCGCGAACGTCGCGCGACGTTCGCCATTTTGGGTTCGCCATTGTTGGCGCTTTTTTTTGCCCTCTCACCCCAGACCAGCAGGTACATGGCAGCCAATCAGGAAGCTCTCCCCTGGACCACTCCCCTTCCCTATAAAAACCGAAGCCCTGCAGCTTTTTTTCACTCTGCCTGTGTGTGCTGAAGAGATAGTGTAGGGAGAGAGCTGCTGCCTGTTAGTGATTTCAGGGACAGTTGAAAGTTTGCTGGCTAGTAATCGTTTTGATACTGCTCTGTTATTGGAGGGACAGAAGTCTGCAGGGGTTTGAGGGACATTTAAGCTTAGGTAGCTTTGCTGGCTAGTAATCTACCTTCTACTGCAGTGCTCTGTATGTAGCTGCAGTGGGCAGCTGTCCTGCTTCTGATCTCATCTGCTGACTGCTGCAATAGCAATAGTCCTTGTAAGGACTGCTTTTATTTATTTTTTTGTTGTTTTACTACTACTACTACTACTACTACTACTACTATAAGAGCCCAGTGCTATTAGTCTAGCAGTGTTGGGGAGTGGGACTGGTGTGCTAATCTGCTGCTCCTAGTAGTTCAGCAGCACCAACTTTAATTTTTTTTTTTTTAATATTCATTCTTTTTTTATTTAACTTTTTTTTATTTTACTACCGCTGTAGTAGTGTATAAGTTGACCTTTTAGGCATTATTTGCCCTGTAGGCATTTTTTGCCCAGTGTGTTATTCAACCAACTGCTATCTAGCTGTGTGACCGTGTTCACATTCTGTCTAAATATCCATAATATTACCGTCTCCAGAAAAAACACCGGAGTGACTTTTTTCAAGCAGCCATAATAAATTTTACGTAATCCGTATCCATCGCTGTAGTAGTGTATAAGTTGACCTTTTAGGCATTATTTGCCCTGTAGGCATTTTTTGCCCAGTGTGTTATTCAACCAACTGCTATCTAGCTGTGTGCCCGTGTTCACATTCTGTCTAAATATCCATAATATTACCGTCTCCAGAAAAAACACCGTAGTGACTTTTTTTCAAGCAGCATTCTTATATTTTACGTAATCCGTATCCACCGCTGTGTATACGTTGACCTTGTAGGCATTATTTGCCCTGTAGGCATTTTTTGCCCAGTGTGTTATTCAACCAACTGCTATCTAGCTGTGTGCCCGTGTTCACATTCTGTCTAAATATCCATAATATTACCGTCTCCAGAAAAAACACCGGAGTGACTTTTTTTCAAGCAGCATTCTTATATTTTACGTAATCCGTATCCACCGCTGTGTATACGTTGACCTTGTAGGCATTATTTGCCCTGTAGGCATTTTTTGCCCAGTGTGTTATTCAACCAACTGCTATCTAGCTGTGTGCCCGTGTTCACATTCTGTCTAAATATCCATAATATTACCGTCTCCAGAAAAAACACCGGAGTGACTTTTTTTCAAGCAGCATTCTTATATTTTACGTAATCCGTATCCACCGCTGTGTATACGTTGACCTTGTAGGCATTATTTGCCCTGTAGGCATTTTTTGCCCAGTGTGTTATTCAACCAACTGCTATCTAGCTGTGTGACCGTGTTCACATTCTGTCTAAATATCCATAATATTACCGTCTCCAGAAAAAACACCGGAGTGACTTTTTTCAAGCAGCCATAATAAATTTTACGTAATCCGTATCCATCGCTGTAGTAGTGTATAAGTTGACCTTTTAGGCATTATTTGCCCTGTAGGCATTTTTTGCCCAGTGTGTTATTCAACCAACTGCTATCTAGCTGTGTGCCCGTGTTCACATTCTGTCTAAATATCCATAATATTACCGTCTCCAGAAAAAACACCGGAGTGACTTTTTTTCAAGCAGCATTCTTATATTTTACGTAATCCGTATCCACCGCTGTGTATACGTTGACCTTGTAGGCATTATTTGCCCTGTAGGCATTTTTTGCCCAGTGTGTTATTCAACCAACTGCTATCTAGCTGTGTGACCGTGTTCACATTCTGTCTAAATATCCATAATATTACCGTCTCCAGAAAAAACACCGGAGTGACTTTTTTTCAAGCAGCATTCTTATATTTTACGTAATCCGTATCCACCGCTGTGTATACGTTGACCTTGTAGGCATTATTTGCACAGTGTTTTCTTCAAACCGCCATCTAGCTGTGTGAGCTTGTTCACATTTTGTCTAAATATTGATAATATTATCGTCTCTAGAAAAACCACTTGAGTTACTTTTTTTCAAGCAGCATTCATATATTTTACGTAATCCGTATCCACCGCTGTAGTAGTGTATACATTGATCTTGTAGGCATTATTTGCACACTGTTTTCTTCAAACTGCCATCTAGCTGTGTGTATTATCGTTTCCAGAAAAACCAACTGAGTTTTTGTTGTTGTTGTTTTTTTAAAAATAATGCCAGGCAAAGGCAGGCCGCCACGCAGAGGCCGTGCTAGGGGCCGTGCTGCTATGCAATCCTGTGGCCCTAGCAAATTGCCCAGTTTTAAAAAGCCAATGACCCTGAACTCCCAAAATGCTGAAGAGGTAGTTGACTGGCTTACACAGCACACCCCATCCTCTACCGTTTCTAACTTTACCACAACATCCTCCTCATCCTCCACTGCTATGGCCACCCCACGTAACACTTCCTCCACCACCGGTGCCCCTTCTTCACTGGAGTCAGAGGAGTTATTTTCCCATGAGTTTCTTGAACTGAGTAATGCGCAACCATTATTGGCAGAAGAAGATGAAGGAGATGAGGACGTTACACCAGATTTAATTCTGGCAGAGAACACGACAGAGATGGACATAATGATGAGTGATGAGGTGGAGGTCCCCGCTGCTGCTTCCTTCTGTGATGTGTCAGAAGAAATTGATGCATCTGAGGAGAATGATGATGAGGAGATTGATGTTTTGTGGGTGCCTAGTAGAAGAGAGCAAGAGGAGGGTAGTTCAGATGGAGAGACGGAGAGTCAGAGAGGCAGTAGGAGAATAAGACTTAGAAGAAGCAGGGAGGACAGCCCGCAGGGATCAGTAGGGCAACAACATGTATCGGCACCTGTGTTCAGCCGGCCAACGCACCCGCCATTGCCGCCAATGCCGCCAACTTCTACTGTTACCGCCAGATCGCACACTTCCAAAAAGTCAGCAGTGTGGGATTTTTTTAATGTGTGTGCCTCTGACAAAAGCATTGTAATTTGCAATGAGTGCAGTCAGAAACTGAGCCTTGGTAAGCCCAACAGCCACATAGGTACAACTTCTATGCGAAGGCACATGAGCGGCAAGCACAAAGCACTTTGGGAGCAACACCTCAAAGGCAACAGGCAAACTAAAAGCCACACTCCTTCTGGTCCAGCATCTTACTGCTCTACCTCTGCTCTCCTTGACCCATCTGAACCACCCTCCACTCCGCCTTCCACCTTGACCACCTGTTCCCATTCCCAGTCATCTGCCACCAGCCAAGTTTCTGTGAAGGCCATGTTTGAGCGTAAGAAGCCAATGTCTGACTGTCACCCCCTTGCCCGGCGTCTGACAGCTGGCTTGTCTGCACTCTTAGCCCGCCAGCTTTTACCATACCAGCTGGTGGACTCTGAGGCCTTCCGCAAATTTGTAGCAATTGGGACATCGCAGTGGAAGGTACCCAGCCGCAATTTTTTTTCTAAAAAGGGAATACCACACCTGTACCAACATGTGCAGAGCCAAGTTACCGCATCTCTGTCACTTAGTGTTGGGCCAAAGGTCCATATGACTACTGACGCATGGTCCTCCAAGCATGGTCAGGGCAGGTATGTCACCTACACTGCCCACTGGGTGAACTTGGTAATGGCTGGGAATGGGAAGCAGGGAATGGGTAGCTCAACAACAACAACAACAGTGGAGTTGGTGTCACCGCCACGGATTGCACGCGGTTCTGCCACCACCTCTACTCCTCCATCGCTCTCTACCTCGTCTTCTTCCTCTTCTTCTTCTTACTCTGCTGCTGGGTCCTCCTTCTCCTCCTCCACACCTGTGCACCCCCAGCTCCCCCTAGGCTATTCGACGTGCCAGGTACGCCGTTGTCACGCTGTCTTGGGGATGACGTGCCTGGAAAGCAAAAACCATACCGGATCTGTACTCCTGTCATCTCTGCAGTCACAGGCCGATCGGTGGCTGACCCCACACCAACTGCAGATCGGAAAAGTGGTGTGTGACAATGGAAGCAATCTGTTGGCAGCGTTGAGACTGGGCAATTTAACACATGTGCCCTGCATGGCACATGTGTTAAATTTAATAGTCCAACGTTTTGTCTCCAAGTACCCAGGATTCCAGGACGTTCTCACCCAGTCCAGAAAGGTGTCGGCCCATTTCAGACGTTCCTACACAGCCATGGCACGCCTTGCTGACATTCAGCAGCGCTACAACATGCCAGTCAGGCGTTTGATTTCTGACAGCCAGACTCGCTGGAATTCAACGCTCCTTATGTTGGAACGTCTGCTGCAACAACAAAGGGCCGTCAACGAGTACCTTTTTGAACTGGGTGGTAGGACTGGATCTGCAGAGCTGGGGATTTTTTTCCCCCGTTACTGGGTGCTTATGCGCGATGCCTGCAGGCTCATGCGACCTTTTGAAGAGGTGACAAATATGGTCAGTCGCACCGAAGGCACCATCAGCGACCTAATACCCTTCGCTTTCTTCCTGGAGCGTGCCGTGCGACGAGTGACAGATGAGGCTGTAGACCAGCGTGACGAGGAGCTGGAAGCGCACGATTTATGGTCGGAATCACCAGAACGAACCCAGGCACCTGCTGCAACGCAGGGAGAGGTGCCAGAAGTGGAGTCAGAGGAGGAAGGTGGCTTTGTGGAGGAGGAGGACCAACAGGAGCAGGCTTCCCAGGGGGCTAGTGGTGACCTTTTGGGGACCCCTGGTCTTGTACGTGGCTGGGGGGAGGAGACCGTGGATGATGCAGTCCTTGATAATGAGGAAGCGGAGATGGATAGCTCTGCATCCAACCTTGTGAGAATGGGGTCTTTCATGCTGTCATGCCTGTTGAAGGACCCCCGTATCAAGAGGCTTAAGGAGAAGGACCTGTACTGGGTCGCAACGCTACTAGACCCTCGGTACAAGCATAAAGTGTCAGAAATGTTACCAACATACCACAAGTCCGAAAAGATGCGGCATTTACAAACCAGCCTGCAAAACATGTTGTACAATGCTTTTAAGGGTGATGTCACTTCAGGAACTCATCAACATTCCAGGGGCAGAGGTGCCAGTAATCCTGCCACGAGCACACCTGCAAGGACAAAGCCCTTTGGCCGGTCTGTAACATCAGACATGCAAATGTTTTTCTGTCCAAGGCAGCGCCACAACCCTTCTGGATCCACCCTCAAAGAACGCCTCGACCGGCAGGTAGCGGACTACCTGGCATTAACTGCAGATATCGACACTCTGAGGAGCGATGAACCCCTGGACTACTGGGTGCGCAGGCTTGATCTGTGGCCAGAGCTGTCACAATTTGCCATGAACCTCTTGTCTTGCCCAGCCTCAAGTGTGCTCTCAGAAAGGACCTTCAGTGCAGCAGGAGGGATTGTAACTGAGAAGAGAACTCGCCTAGGTCACAAAAGTGTCGATTACCTGACCTTTATTAAAATGAATGAGGGGTGGATCTCGGAGGGTTACTGCACGCCGGAAGACTTGTTCTGACTTCTATGCAGCTGTCCTTCTCTTCAAGCCTCATGACTCCACACACAGCTGTCCTTTAGCGTCCTCCTCCCTCCGCCACCGTTACAAACTAGGGTGCAAACCCTACTGGTTTAATTTTTTCTGGCCTCAGTGGCTGCAACCAAAAAAACTGGGCAAACAATGTCTACAAGGTCAACGTATGGCGAAAAATGACTATTTTCAGCATTTATATGGCATATTTTTTCTGGCAACTGTGCTTCAGTGGCTGCGTCCAAAAAAATGCATATTTTCTGCATTTATATGGCATAATTTTTCTGGCCTCTGTGCTTCAGTGGCTGCAACCAAAAAAATGCATATTTTCTGCATTTATATGGCATAATTTTTCTGGCCTCTGTGCTTCAGTGGCTGCAACCAAAAAAATGCATATTTTGTCCATTTATATGGCATAATTTTTCTAGCCTCTGTGCTTCAGTGGCTGCAACCAAAAAAAATTATATTTTCAGCATTTATATGGCATAATTTTTCTGTCAACTGTGCTTCAGTGGCTGCGACCAAAAAAATGCATATTTTCTGCATTTATATGGCATAATTTTTCTGGCCTCTGTGCTTCAGTGGCTGCAACCAAAAAAATTTATATTTGCAGCATTTATATGGCATAATTTTTCTGGCAACTGTGCTTCAGTGGCTGCGACCAAAAAAATGACTATTTTCAGCATTTATATGGCATATTTTTTCTGGCCTCTGTGCTTCAGTGGCTGCGGCCAAAAAAACTGGGCAAACAATGCCTACAAGGTCAACGACGTTGACCTTGTAGGCATTGTTTGCCCAGTTTTTTTGGCCGCAGCCAATGAAGCACAGAGGCCAGAAAAAATATGCCACATAAATGCTGAAAATAGTCATTTTTTGCCATACGTTGACTCAACGTATATGGCAAAAAATGACTATTTTCAGCATTTATATGGCATATTTTTTCTGGCAACTGTGCTTCAGTGGCTGCAACCAAAAAAACTGGGCAAACAATGTCTACAAGGTCAACGTATGGCGAAAAATGACTATTTTCAGCATTTATATGGCATATTTTTTCTGGCAACTGTGCTTCAGTGGCTGCGTCCAAAAAAACTGGGCAAACAATGTCTACAAGGTCAACGTATGGCGAAAAATGACTATTTTCAGCATTTATATGGCATATTTTTTCTGGCAACTGTGCTTCAGTGGCTGCGTCCAAAAAAACTGGGCAAACAATGCCTACAAGGTCAATGTATGGCAGTTGTTTAAAGAGAACAGTAGATTACTAGCCAGCAAAGCTACCTAAGCTAAAATGTCCCTCAAATCCCTGCAGACTTCTGTCCCTCCAATACAGAGCAGTATCAAGCAGATTACTAGCCAGCAAACTTACTATCATCTGTCCCTGAAATCACTAACAGCTCTCCCCCTACACTATCTCTTCCAAGCACACACAGGCAGATTTTTCAGATAAATTTTTGCCCTTGATCCCCCTCTGGCATGCCACTGTCCAGGTCGTTGCACCCTTTAAACAACTTTAAAATCATTTTTCTGGCCAGAAATGTCTTTTTTAGATGTTAAAGTTCGCCTTCCCATTGAAGTCTATGGGGTTCGCGAACCGTTCGCGAACCGCTCGCATTTTTGCGCAAGTTCGCGAATATGTTCGCGAACTTTTTTTCCGACGTTCGCTACATCCCTACTCAATAAGAGAGGCCGATCAGTCTACATCACAGTGTGCAATTAACCCTACACTCCTGAACTGGGATAACGATGATAATGGTCTCCTTTTCTTCGGAAATACAGGCAATCTTGGCTCGCAGTTGGTGGAGTATAAGGAAGAAATGTACATAACGTCGGACTGTGGAAATACGTGGAGACAAGTAAGATAATGGGTAATTTTCGCAGTATACTCTCACTTTGAGATATACTGTAGACCAGTGATCCCCAACCGGTAGCTTGTGAGTAACATGTTGCTCCCCAACCCCTTGGATGTTGCTCCCAGTGGCCTCAAAGCAGGTGATTATTTTTTAATTCCAGGCTTGGAGACAAGTTTTAGTTGTATAAAAACCAGGTGTACTGCCAAACAGAGCCTCAATGTAGGTTGACAATCCACATAGGGGCTACTAAATGGCCAATCACAGCCCATTTGGCACCCCAAGGAAATTTTTCATGCTTGTGTTGCTTCCCAACTCCTTTTACTTCTGAATGTTGCTCACGAGTGCTAAAGGTTGGGGATCCCTGCTGTAGACTGAGGTGTAGCAATATATTCCAATGATGAATATTTAATAGAAAAATTATCATTTTATGCTTATAAGATATGGAATTTTTTTGTAACTTTACCATAGCAAAGTTTGCACTGTGCCACCCCACTGGTGCTAATAAGGTCTATGGCACAAATAGTGATTTTGTTGCATTTTGCTTGTCATGTTTTACCAGCATTCACCATTGCATGAACTGTGTGATTCAGTCAATGTTCTCCTGAAATGAACAATGTACAGGTGCTACAAGCTTATTCAGTTGATTCATTAACGGCTCGGTTGCTACAACATATTGTTATAGATACAGCTATTTTTCACAACTATTTCTACTACCCCGAACCCATCGCTCAATCAAGTAGAATCTTTAACGATCAGGAGCAATTACTGCTTGTCGTCTGAGGCCCGGGTGCTGCACCCCGAACCCGTAGATTAGGGGGAAATACTTCAGTCGACTCCACCATACGCACGCACTCCAACAACTTCTCAGATGCAGCGTAAGATCAAAGAAAGTCTTTATTTCACATCGATAACATCCAACGCGTTTCGTGTGTCTCCACACGTAGTCATAGGTAAAAAACATCAGATCCCCCCCCATCTTTAAAAAGAAATCGGATTTTACATCACTAGTGACGATTTTCCTTCCACTCAATCATTAACCCTTACTGTTATATACATAGTGGAATCTAGACTGCTGCAATTTCATTAGGAAACTGGAAGCATTTTTATGTTATTTCCTTCAGTGTTATTTACAACACATTTCCTGTATTTGTTACACTTACTTATATGATTCACTTAATTTGTTACTTTTAAACATTCCATTCATTTCCAGTTTGTTACTAATGTTTATTATGATTGCTCTTTCGTTTCAATTTATTTATTACATTTAAGTGAACCCTCTGTTAAAGCTTCCTCATTCCGTATTAGACCTGCAACTTTTTTTAATTATTTATCTTTTGTATTTATAATTTTAATCCTCATTCTTTGCAGGTTAAGACATATTTAGTTTAACACTATTGCTTTACCATTATTTCCTATAATTCAGTTTCTCTTGCTAGGTTTTAATATGAAAATATTAAAGCAAAAATTAGGGGCCGATTCACTAAATTCGAGTGAAGGATTCGAAGTAAAAAAACTTCGAATTTCGAAGTGTTTTTTGGGCTACTTCGACCATCGAATGGGCTACTTCGACCTTCGACTACGACTACGACTTCGAATCGAAGGATTCAAACTAAAAATCATTCGACTATTCGACCATTCGATAGTCGAAGTACTGTCTCTTTAAAAAAAACTTCGACCCCCTAGTTCGGCAGATAAAAGCTACCGAAGTCAATGTTAGCCTATGGGGAAGGTCCCCATAGGCTTGCCTAAGTTTTTTTGATCGAAGGATATTCCTTCGATCGTTGGATTAAAATCCTTCGAATCGTTCGATTCGAAGGATTTAATTGTTCGATCGAAGGAATAATCCTTCGATTGTTCGATCTAATTTTCTGCGCTAAATCCTTCAACTTCGATATTCGAAGTCGAAGGATTTCAATTCCTAGTCGAATATCGAGGGTTAATTAACCTTCGATATTCGACCCTTGATACATCTGCCCCTAAGTGTATCTACTTCTTATTACAATTAGCTGCAATATCATATTTTCATATTAAAACCTAGCAAGCGAAACTGAATTATAGGAAATAATGGTAAAGCAATAGTGTTAAACTAAATATGTCTTAACCTGCAAAGATATAATTTGATGGTCTCAGCTTGAGAAAACTGTGTTTGGTTCTTGTGAAACCTTCTCCTTATCTCAGGTGCCATGATTTTCATGCAGCAGTGAAGCTGCTATTGGTTGATTTACTAACAGATCAATTTTTCTGCAAAACAATTGCCGTGTAAAAATTTGCTGCAACAAAAAAGTCGCCATAAGAAAAAATGCCTATTGGTTTTAATGCATTTGGACAAAAAAGTCACCATAAAAAACTGGCCGTTGACTTGAATGCAGTTTGACAAAAAAGTCACAAGAGACAAAAAAAGTCGCCACAAGAAAACATGCCCATTGACTTGAATGCATTTGAAGCAAGAAAAATATCTGCGTGTATGAAATTTTTGAAGCCCGTGACTTCAATGCGTTTCACAAATTTTGTGCGCTTTGCAAGTTTCTTCACTGTTTCACATATTTTTCGGCGAGTGGCATTATTGCCCAGCAGTGTTTTTGTAAGTTGTACCCAGTCTGCTATACCGATATCTCCCATGTGTGGTGAGTGTTGAGCTGTTTGAGATGCATCTAAGTTTACCAAGCAGTCACTGCCATTATTTTAACAACCAATCTCTTTCTCCTTCTACCACTGTATGTTTTTCTCACTATTAGAACAAACTCTAGCCAGTGTTTTTCAGACTTATTTGGCTCATAACCCCCCCCAACATATTAGTCAGGATTTACCTTAGATTATAGCAGGGTTACAGATATGTGATAACAAAGCTACATCATTCCACCATTCTACCATAGTTCCAAGTGTTCCCTCTCCAAATTTCATTATAAACATAACCTTCAAGTTGGTCTTCCTGGAGTGTCTACAGGGACAAATAGACAGTCTCTTCAAATCTCACCGTAATTGGTCTCCAGATTGCACCCCCAGGATATCCAACCATTTCTTAACCAACACCTGCATGCAAAAAGTTCTCGGGGTGCCAAATATGGGGTGCAATTGACTATTGGTAGCCCCTTTGTAGACTAGCAGCCAACAAGGAGACTCTGTTTGGCAGTGCACCTGGTTTTATACAACCACAATTTGCCTCCAAGCCTGGAATTCAAATATAGGGCCACTGGGAGCAACATCCAAGGGGTTGGTGACCAACATGTTGCTGATGAACCACTGGTTAGTGACCGCTGCTATAGAGGTATAGAGTATAACACACTGGAAGGCACAAGGCAGCGCAATCCATAGGGAAGGCAATAAGGACAGGGTTCTTTTGTACCACATGCCTGCCAGCGTTTTCTCTCCCTGAGAGCAACATCCAAAGTGTTGGTGAGAAACATATTCTCATGAGCCACTGGTTGGGGATCACTGTCCTAGGGGGTAGTATGGAAACCACTGCTCAATTAGTTTCCATTCCTGAACAGAATATTTTGTGAGTCCTGTAACTTTCCACTGATATACATCCTGATCCTGGGTCCATCATCTGCATCAAGAGACCCTAGGTCATTCATGGCAGACAATAATCAAGGAACTTGAAAGAAGTGACAGACATTCCATATATTTTTATTATGGTAGAGCAGGAGTGGACCAGCACTGGCTGATCATATGCATATAAATAATGCTAAAAATGATGGAACATCTGGTTAATCATCAGCCTAAATATGGCAAACACTGAATATTTTCGCCGGGATTTAGCTGCATGAAAGCAGTGTTTGTTTGATTTAATGCAGATAATCAATTTGTTTTGCAATGCATCCTGCTGTACTGTGAAATTACATTCTCAGGCCAAAATATATTCTTTTGCATCACTTTGTATCCTGCTGTAATATGAATCCTAATTTATGGCCGAATGCATAGAAAATGTAACAAAGTTACATCTGAATTCACCATGTAGGGTGGGTGAGGAGGAACCACAGATGATCAATAATGACAATATCCATTATCCACAAACCCATTATCCAGAAAGCTCCAACTTATGGAAAGGCTGTCTCCCATAGACTCTATTTTATCCAAATAATCCAAAAATGATTTTCATTTTTCTATGTAATTATAAAACGGTGCCTTTTACTTGATTCAACCTAAAACAGAATTAATCTTTATTGAAGGCAAAACCAGCCTATTGGGTTTAATTCATGTTTAAATCTTATTTTAGTAAACTTAAGTTATGAAGATCCAAATCATGGAAAGAGCCATTATCTGGAAAACCCCAGGTCCTGACCATTCTGGATAACAGGTTCCGTACCTGTATAATAATAATAACCATTGGAAAATCACTGTCTTGAAGTAATTGACTTCATGGCCCCATGGTCACAGGTCTGGGCTACTAGAACAATCTTTAGATGCGAAATCCATAAGAGAGGGTCTCAGGGAGACAAATGTGTCTCAACCCCCCCCCCCGTGTCAGTATTGAATTCATTTGGACCACGACACGACTGTCGGATGAAGATGCAACATGCAGTGTTCGTATGCAACAGTTGTGTGGTGTCG
Organism: Xenopus petersii; assembly: GCA_038501925.1. Classification (NCBI taxonomy): domain Eukaryota; kingdom Metazoa; phylum Chordata; class Amphibia; order Anura; family Pipidae; genus Xenopus; species Xenopus petersii. Next base: position 25,274,424 of record CM076672.1, on the reverse strand, counting down.
GATGCAATCAGCTTCTATGTGCGTCATTCTATTACTTACATTAGATTCGGCACATCCAGCATAAAGCCTGCAATTAATCTCATTGCGCCGGGAATGGAAGGTATAGCAGGTAAAATCGCACGTGGAGTTCTACCCTTCATATCAAACCAATGAAAACAATTCCAGCCTTAAGGGCAGAGACAGACATGAGAATTCTGGGAGATTTAGTCGCCCGCGACTAATCGGCTCTTCTTTGGGCGACTAATCTCCCAGAAAAGCCTTCCCGTCGGCAGCGCCGAATTTCAATAAGGGGCGCCCCGCGGCCACGCGGTCCTAGCGCACACCTCACCTCCCCTTCCCAGCGCGCCAGCAAAAAAATGCCGGCGCAGCTGCTGTAATTGAATGGCGCGCGTCCCCATAATGCGGCTGGGCGGCATTGCCCCTATTTTTTTGCCGCCCTAGGCCCGGGCCTATGCGGCCTTGCCGTAAATTCGGGCCTGCCCGTCGGCTAGAATCTAAATCGCCAGCGGGAGTCGCCCAAAGTTTCCTTGTGAGGCAACTTGGAGCGACTTCGGAAAATGAAGTGCTCCGAGTGCCTTCCAGCCGGAGATTTCGATTCTAGCTGGCGGGAAGGATTTTCGGAGAGATTAGTTGCCGAAGAAGAGGTGATTAATTGCTGGGCGACTAAATCTCCCCAAATCGTTGCGTCTGTCTCTGCCCTAAAGAACCTTTCCACTGGCAAGAATGTGTTGCTTCACATATAATGCTTGAACAGCAGATTTATAACCTGCAAGATTAACATAATTGTTCTCACCTTTCAAAGTCTAAACCCATTATTATTTATATTATCAGATTGTGGCAGCCCCACATGGTTTGTTTTACTGCAAAGTAAAAGTAGAAGTTGCTTTAGTCACATGAAAGCCTGTCCAGCACCAACACTACTGCCAGTATAATGTTAAATGATATTACTGTAATCTTCTCCTGGCTACTAAGTACTATAAATATACTGTCTGCTCTAAATGCACTAGTAACAAATGCTGTTATTACTAGTGATGGGTGAATTTCTCCTGTTTCACTTCCAGCGAAATTTGCCAAACGCCGAAGAATTCGTGAAAAATTCGTGAAACTCAAAAATTGACGCCCAATTCAATTTTGATGCCAGCGTCAATTTTGATGCCGCGTTAAAGTCAATGGGCGTCCGAATAGTGTTGATGTTCGCGAATTTATTAGTCCCGGTGAAATGTGGAAATTCCCCGCGAATTCGCGCCAGGTGAATTTATTCGCCCATCACTAGTTATAACTTCTTAAATAGGGTAAGACAGAAGTCACCTTGATTTCAGGCAAAGGTATATTTTTCGTGCCAGCAATGCTTCTGAATAATGAATGGGGTTTTTACCACTGTACAGGTTTTTGAAGAGGAGCATCACATCTTGTATTTAGACCATGGCGGCGTAATTGTGGCCATCAAGGACACTTCAATTCCTCTAAAGATACTCAAGTAATGTATAATTTATATATTGCAGATTCTCCATTCCTATATGACTCTCTTTTGTTTGTACAACTCTTCAAGGGTTTTTTATTATTTCTGTGTTCTTATATACAGGCACTAAGCATGAGAATCATGGTCTATTTTGAATTAAATTTTTAAACATGGATATTATAAATGCATAAAACAGACAAGGCCCCCCTTATTCTATGAATGCAATGTCTGGCTGATGTTGGAAACTGTAAGTCAGCAACTCAAAACCCCAGGATGATTAGCCCTGCCTGACACACACGGGGAGGATATTCAGAGCCAAGGCTGTGTTTTTCACTGAAATCTGCTCATTTCCAAGGAATGATAAATGAGACTGTCAGGCTGTGCTTCTATGTCACTGAAAGCATATGAATTCATAGTACTCTCCGAGTGACCTGACCTCCCTGCTCCACATGGAATATCATCAGCTGTAGGCTGGCAGGGACAGGAGATTAGGAACTGTCCGTAGGTGGAAGCACGAATGCAAAAAATACAAGACAAAACTGTGCCAGAAAAAGGAGAGGAGTCTATGTAGCAGCAGAAGGAGGGGATCAATCAGTCGGCTTTTAATTAATGTGGCTGCTCCTTGTGGAAGCTCATTAACATCCGAATGCATCAGGAAATCAGATTGTGAGCTCCATGCTGCAGGGATTCACAGTGGCAGAGAAATACAATGAATTAGTAGATCAGTAGAAGCCAATAGAAGGAAGGCATTATTGTCCTGCTTTTCCTTAAAAATAAAGAAACCTAAACCTGAAGGAGGATATATATATATTTATGATTAGGGTTTCAGCGGATTGACAGACATTGACAGACAATGTGGAGGAATTTATACTTCATTTTCTTTCTCCCTATGTACATAAGGACATAAGGGGTTAAGGACATTTCCTATAGAGGATGGAAACAATAACAAGTGGATTTTTAAAAAAACTAATATTTAAGGTGAAATAATTATATTTGGTTTACATGGGCATTGTTTATATAATGACCTCTGTATAAAGGGGGTTGAGCCCAAGGCCTTAACAATCTGGCCCTGTCTAGTGATCTTGATTGTAAATATTGAATATATTTTCCTACCACAAGAAAAGTTTATTTTTAGCAGTGTCAGACTGGGGTTTCCAGGGCCCACTGGGGCTGCAGCCTAGAGGCCCCCCACCAGTCATGAGCTTCACCTCCTCTAAACGCCAGCTCCCCTCATCCTGCTCTATACCGCATATACTAACCCCTTGCAGCCACAATAGGGGCCGTAAGTTGGGGGGAGCAGCAGCCCCCACAGTTGTCAGTCAGGGAAGTTGGTCTGGGTCGGTGGGGGCAATGGGGCCCACAACTGCAGGGTGCCCAAAGGGTTTTTTCCTGGTGCGCCACCGGCCCAGTCCGACCCTGGCTCTTGTTCATTTTCAGACAAATGGGATTTTTAAAGGAGAAGGAAAGGCTAAAACTAAGTAAGCTTTATCAGAAAGGTCTATATAAATACACCAGTAAACCCTCAAAGTAATGCTGCTCTGAGTCCTCTGTCAAAACAAACACAGCATTTCTTTCCTTCTATTGTGTACTCATGGGCTTCTGTATCAGACTTCCTGTTTTCAGCTTAAACCTCCAGGACAGGGCTTGAGCATGCTCAGTTTGCTCCTCTCCCCCTCACTCATCCCCTCCCTGCTGTAATCTGAGCTCAGAGCTATGAGGGGGCAGGGAGAGACTCAGGCAGGAAGTGATGTCACACCAAGGTTATATGGCAGCTTCTATCCTAAACAAACAGAGACAGTGTCTAGAGCTGTTTACTCAAGTGTGGTAAAGCATTCTGCAGAATAAATATAGCATTCTAGCTTGCACTATTGTGGCTAATCTGTTGGCAATAAACTGTCTTGGAGCTTTCCTTCTCCTTTAAGCTGTTGGATTCCCAAGATGCCATAGATATTGAGGCAGGAATGTAACTATAGCAATGTAGGGTATTTGACCATACCAGGGTCCCACATGGTCTTTCACCATAGATGAAATCACATGGGATGTGATGGAACCAATTTGTAAACTCGCATGCCGGTACTGAGGGACATAGGTAGATGGAGAGAATGGAATTGTAGAACTGCTCTTGATTAGAAAATGCTGCATCAGGTTGCTTAGAGTCCAGTTAAAGATGGGGTACGGTCGTATTGATGGACGACTGCTTTATTACCAGTAGACAACATTGCAATGTACTCCAATCAGACATACATCTTATCTTACAAAGGGCTTTCTCAAATATTGAATTCTCCCTATCCCTCTGTAGATTCAGCATTGACGAAGGCCACACGTGGAGCATACATAACTTCACCAGCACTTCAGTGTTCGTAGATGGACTTCTCAGTGAACCAGGAGATGAGACGTTGGTCATGACGTAAGTTTTGTCTACCCGCATTTACACATGCTTTTATTGACTTCATTTTTCCAGACAGGCCATATTTTATGACTTTAATATTATACTTGGCCGGCGCTGTGAAATTAGAACTGTGGGCTCACGTAGACCAGGGAGACTTATAGCTCAAAACACTAAGTCTGCTCTGTCAGCAGTGATTAGACTTTTTGGAATGTTACATAGTCATTGCACATGCTACTAACATGATGAAATCAATATCTGTGTTTTAGAATATGATCCAGAGTACTAAATGATGTAAGGAAAATGTGATAATGTAATTAAAGGTGCAACATTTGATATGTATATGGAAAACCATTGGAGGTAGCTGAGTGGTCACTATGGGTAGTACACCTGTCCATTTTATTGTGTTACCCCATTGAAAATGAAATACACTAACTCATAGTGATGAAACAAATGAACTAACAATTGAGTTATTACGTCTTAAAGGGGTTGTTCACCTTTAAATTACCTTTCAGTATGATGTAGAGAGTGATATTCTGAGACAATTTGCAATTGGTTTTCATTCTTTATTATTTGTGGTTTTTGAGTTATTTAGTTCTTAAAGCAGCATGGTCCAAATTACCCTAAGAGACTGAAATATGAATAGGAGAAGGCATGGATAGAAAGACGAGTAATAAAAAGTGGCAATAACTATAAAGTTGTAGCCCCAAAGAGCATTTGTTTTTGGATGGGGTCAGTGACCGCCATTTGAATGCTGCAAAGAGTCAGAAGAAGAAGGCAAATAATTCAAAAACTATGAAAAAACAAAAAAATGAAGGCCAGTTGAAAAGTTGCTTAGAATTGTTCAATTTTATAATATACTAAAAGTTTATTTAAAGGTGAACCATCCCTATAATACAGAAGGCCTTGGAACCCAACTTTGCGTGCAAATTTCCATTTGTAGAAACATTATTCAAGGGCCACTTGCAATATGCCTCTGTGGCATTTAGAGGCAGTGTTGTAGCACCTATTTATTATGGCACATGGCACAATGTACGTGTAGGGACCCTGAGATTTGGGTTAAATTACTCAGGCAGTTCCCCTTTAGTATTTGGACACCTAAGGGTCCTTTAGTTAACTTTAGTTAATGTCCCTTGCTGGGTCCACATTATTTCACGGAGTTTGTCCACTAGGTGGCACTATGTGATAATATAAAGGTGTTTAGCACCATGTGGTCTGGGTCTGTCCTGGAACTTTGCCTCACTGAGAGGTGCTACAGGTCCAGGTCTGCCGGTGAAGTTAGTTAAGTGTGAGTTAGTGAATACTGTAATAGTCACTCTAGGAGTGAGAGTCAGCACAGGGTAGCTAGTAAGCAGATGTGGCTCCAACGAGGAGAAATAGTGGGGTTAGGACTTTGTGGTATTTGAACCACTAGAGCAGGGACTACAGTGGGTGCGTTGAAGACCAGATAGGGTGCCAAGACCCAAAACCCCAGGCTGAATACAGTGGGTGAGATGAGGACCAAGTCCGGTGCCAGGATACAAGACCTCAGGCTGAGAATCCCATGCCTTAGTGTTCATCCAGAGGGATAGTGCCTAGTGAGAGTGGTAACTATCTCCTAAGTCTATTATTGCTGTTACTCTGATATATTGGATATTAGCTCACCTGGAGCACCTTGTACCCCCTGGAGGGAATATTGCTGTTTGAAGCTATCCAATTATGTCTATGAACATCTAAGTACCTGTGAACTACTCCATTGCAACAGTTCTCCGTTAATAAACAAGTTTATGTTACTGCAAAGAAACTTGTCTGGCTGATTATCCTGCTGCATTGATCTACACCAGGTACCGGGAGTTGCAGGGAGTTGCACGGGTACACTGGAGGTCCGGGGCACACTACGGCAGTTTTAGCCTGGTCACACACAGCCTTAATGCACACTCAAGTGTGTGCTACGTACTAGAAAAAAAAATTGAAAATAAAAACTTTATCGGTTAAAAACGTTTAAAAGAAAAAACAAATCAAACACATCGAAATAACATTTTACCACTCATTTTTAATATACCCCACAAATTTCAAATTGATCTCAAAATCTTTAAAGGAAGAAAACGGCTTGAATTTTGGAAATACACATCCCATTGACTTCTACATGCACACGCTAGCTTTAGTGATGGGCGAATAACTTCGCCAAAAATTTGCAGTGAATTTCCACGTTTCACCGAAACTGCGGCAATAATTTAGCAGGCAAGAAATCTGCTGCATCAATAAAAATTGTCGCGTGTCAAAATAGTTTGCACGGCCTTTCACTTTCATGCATTTGGACCAAATATTTGCGCGTATAAAAATTGGGGCTCGCATGTGAAAATTATTTTGATGTACATTGACTTTTTGTTTTGCAGATTTTTACCAGTTTCACGAATTTTGCAGTACATTTGCGACTTTTACAGTAAATTTGAAAAAATTTCTGTAAATTCGCAAATTTTTCAGCGAAACGGCACAGATTCGCCCATCACTATCTAGCTTTAAATACCAGCTTTTAAAATCCAGGTTTCAAGTTTAATAAAGGTCAGAAAAAATTTGAAAACTCAATTTTTTGCTAGAAAAAAAGCAAATCACAGTAAAAAGTTGTAAATCTTGATAAATCTGTCCCAAAGTATTTTCACCATCTGCACAAATCTCTCCTCGGTTATTTCCAAAATTGTAATAAAGCCTTTAGGTGAATAATAAAGAAATACTTTAATGTTAAATGGATAAACCTATTGACTGTGCAACCAGCATAGACTGGGGCCCCAGAAGCTTTTGTGAGCTTTTATTTTCTGATGGAGGGAGAGAGAGAATAGTGAATATTGCTGCAGAGTCTCAGTACAATTACGCTTTAAAAGGTTAACTTAATGTCATCCGCTCTTATAATAATGATACCGAGGCTTATTATAGAAAGATATCCTCCTCTTTATTTAGCGAAAAGGAGTCAGGGATGAAGAGGTCAAAATTACTTTTTTTCCCCCCAGCGACCTTCTGCCATCTTCATTAGCAATTTTTAAAATAACTCTCAAAAATGTAAATCTAGGAATGCATAAACATTCTTTGAACAGCTGCTATCAAATGAAACACTTTCCATAGTTACATACACACACCCCTCCCTACTTTCACATAAATTCTATATACCTATATCTATACTAACTATAGAGTTTAGTATCACAATAGCCTTTGATATTATATCCAAAAAATCATCCAAGCCATTCTTATAGTCATTAACTGAATCAGCATCACAACATCACCCGGCAGTGCATTCCACAACCTCACTGTCCTGACTGTGAAGAACCTCCTACGTTGCTTCAAATGAAAGTTCTTTTCTTTTAGTGTGAAGGGGAGGCCTCTGGTACGGTGATCCACTTTATGGGTAAAAAGGTCTATATTTGTCTATAATGTCCTCTAATGTAAATGTCCCCTCGCAAACGCCTTTTTTCCAGAGAAAACAACCCCAACCTTGACAGTCTACCCTCATAATTTAAGTCTTCCCTCCCTCTAACCAGTTTAGTTGCACTTAGTCTCTGCACTCTCTCCAGCTCATTTATATCCCTCTTAAGGACTGGAGTCCAAAATTGAACTGCATACTCCAGATGAGGCCTTACCAGGGACCTATAAAGAGGCATAATTATGTTTTCATCCCTTGAGTTAATGCCCTTTTTTATACAAGACAGAACTTTATTTGCTTTAGTAGCCACAGAATGACACTGCCCAGAATTAGACAACTTGTTATCTACAAAGACCCCTAGATCCTTCTCATTTAAGGAAACTCCCAACACACTGACATTTAGTGTATAACTTGCATTTATATTATTTTTGCCAAAGTGCATAACCTGCATTTATCAACATTGAACCTCATTTTCCAGTTTGCTGCCCAGTTTTCCAGTTTAGACAAATCACTCTGCAAAGTGGCAGCATCCTGCATGGAACCTATAGTTCTGCACAATTTAGTATCATCTGCAAAAATAGAAACAGTACTTTCAATGCCCACCTCCAGGTCATTAATAAACAAGTTGAAAAGCAAGGGACCTAGTACAGAGCCCTGCGGTACTCCACTAACAACACTGGACCAATTAGAAAATGTTCCATTTACCACCACTCTTTGTAGTCTATCTTTTAGCCAGTTCTCTATCCAGGTACAAATACTATGTTCCAGGCCAACATTCCTTAATTTAACCAGTAACCTTCTGTGTGTCATGTATCAAATGCTTGAGCAAAGTCTAAGTAAATCACATCCACTTCCATCCCAGAATCTAGGTCTCTCGACCTTCTCCAGATTCATTTTTTTAATACTTTTTATTTTTGTCTGTATCAATTTTCATACTCAACGTTAAACTTTTTCATAATGTAAAAATCATATGATTTCTCTGAAATTCCAGGAACTCACTTCCACTTCTCTAGAAGGCAAAAGGATGGGTGGATCCCATCTCAAACTCTATCAACAAATGTGTCGCCTATTAGGGATGTAGCGAACGTCGGAAAAAAAGTTCGCGAACATATTCGCGAACTTGCGCAAAAATGCGAGCGGTTCGCGAACGGTTCGCGAACCCCATAGACTTCAATGGGAAGCGAACTTTAACATCTAAAAAAGACATTTCTGGCCAGAAAAATGATTTTAAAGTTGTTTAAAGGGTGCAACGACCTGGACAGTGGCATGCCAGAGGGGGATCAAGGGCAAAAATGTATCTGAAAAATCTGCCTGTGTGTGCTTGGAAGAGATAGTGTAGGGGGAGAGCTGTTAGTGATTTCAGGGACAGATGATAGTAAGTTTGCTGGCTAGTAATCTGCTTGATACTGCTCTGTATTGGAGGGACAGAAGTCTGCAGGGATTTGAGGGACATTTTAGCTTAGGTAGCTTTGCTGGCTAGTAATCTACTGTTCTCTTTAAACAACTGCCATACGTTGACCTTGTAGGCATTGTTTGCCCAGTTTTTTTGGACGCAGCCACTGAAGCACAGTTGCCAGAAAAAATATGCCATATAAATGCTGAAAATAGTAATTTTTCGCCATACGTTGACCTTGTAGACATTGTTTGCCCAGTTTTTTTGGACGCAGCCACTGAAGCACAGTTGCCAGAAAAAATATGCCATATAAATGCTGAAAATAGTCATTTTTTGCCATACGTTGACCTTGTAGGCATTGTTTGCCCAGTTTTTTTGGTCACAGCCACTGAAGCACAGTTGCCAGAAAAAATATGCCATATAAATGCTGAAAATAGTCATTTTTTGCCATATACGTTGAGTCAACGTATGGCAAAAAATGACTATTTTCAGCATTTATATGGCATATTTTTTCTGGCCTCTGTGCTTCAGTGGCTGCGGCCAAAAAAACTGGGCAAACAATGCCTACAAGGTCAACGATGTTGACCTTGTAAGCATTGTTTGCCCAGTTTTTTTGGCCGCAGCCACTGAAGCACAGAGGCCAGAAAAAATATGCCATATAAATGCTGAAAATAGTCATTTTTTTGGTCGCAGCCACTGAAGCACAGTTGCCAGAAAAATTATGCCATATAAATGCTGAAAATATAAATTTTTTTGGTTGCAGCCACTGAAGCACAGAGGCCAGAAAAATTATGCCATATAAATGCAGAAAATATGCATTTTTTTGGTCGCAGCCACTGAAGCACAGTTGACAGAAAAATTATGCCATATAAATGCAGAAAATATGCATTTTTTTGGACGCAGCCACTGAAGCACAGTTGCCAGAAAAAATATGCCATATAAATGCTGAAAATAGTCATTTTTCGCCATACGTTGACCTTGTACACATTGTTTGCCCAGTTTTTTTGGTTGCAGCCACTGAAGCACAGAGGCCAGAAAAAATTAAACCAGTAGGGTTTGCACCCTAGTTTGTAACGGTGGCGGAGGGAGGAGGACGCTAAAGGACAGCTGTGTGTGGAGTCATGAGGCTTGAAGAGAAGGACAGCTGCATAGAAGTCAGAACAAGTCTTCCGGCGTGCAGTAACCCTCCGAGATCCACCCCTCATTCATTTTAATAAAGGTCAGGTAATCGACACTTTTGTGACCTAGGCGAGTTCTCTTCTCAGTTACAATCCCTCCTGCTGCACTGAAGGTCCTTTCTGAGAGCACACTTGAGGCTGGGCAAGACAAGAGGTTCATGGCAAATTGTGACAGCTCTGGCCACAGATCAAGCCTGCGCACCCAGTAGTCCAGGGGTTCATCGCTCCTCAGAGTGTCGATATCTGCAGTTAATGCCAGGTAGTCCGCTACCTGCCGGTCGAGGCGTTCTTTGAGGGTGGATCCAGAAGGGTTGTGGCGCTGCCTTGGACAGAAAAACATTTGCAAGTCTGACGTTACAGACCGGCCAAAGGGCTTTGTCCTTGCAGGTGTGCTCGTGGCAGGATTACTGGCACCTCTGCCCCTGGAATGTTGATGAGTTCCTGAAGTGACATCACCCTTAAAAGCATTGTACAACATGTTTTGCAGGCTGGTTTGTAAATGCCGCATCTTTTCGGACTTGTGGTATGTTGGTAACATTTCTGACACTTTATGCTTGTACCGAGGGTCTAGTAGCGTTGCGACCCAGTACAGGTCCTTCTCCTTAAGCCTCTTGATACGGGGGTCCTTCAACAGGCATGACAGCATGAAAGACCCCATTCTCACAAGGTTGGATGCAGAGCTATCCATCTCCGCTTCCTCATTATCAAGGACTGCATCATCCACGGTCTCCTCCCCCCAGCCACGTACAAGACCAGGGGTCCCCAAAAGGTCACCACTAGCCCCCTGGGAAGCCTGCTCCTGTTGGTCCTCCTCCTCCTCCTCCACAAAGCCACCTTCCTCCTCTGACTCCACTTCTGGCACCTCTCCCTGCGTTGCAGCAGGTGCCTGGGTTCGTTCTGGTGATTCCGACCATAAATCGTGCGCTTCCAGCTCCTCGTCACGCTGGTCTACAGCCTCATCTGTCACTCGTCGCACGGCACGCTCCAGGAAGAAAGCGAAGGGTATTAGGTCGCTGATGGTGCCTTCGGTGCGACTGACCATATTTGTCACCTCTTCAAAAGGTCGCATGAGCCTGCAGGCATCGCGCATAAGCACCCAGTAACGGGGGAAAAAAATCCCCAGCTCTGCAGATCCAGTCCTACCACCCAGTTCAAAAAGGTACTCGTTGACGGCCCTTTGTTGTTGCAGCAGACGTTCCAACATAAGGAGCGTTGAATTCCAGCGAGTCTGGCTGTCAGAAATCAAACGCCTGACTGGCATGTTGTAGCGCTGCTGAATGTCAGCAAGGCGTGCCATGGCTGTGTAGGAACGTCTGAAATGGGCCGACACCTTTCTGGACTGGGTGAGAACGTCCTGGAATCCTGGGTACTTGGAGACAAAACGTTGGACTATTAAATTTAACACATGTGCCATGCAGGGCACATGTGTTAAATTTCCCAGTCTCAACGCTGCCAACAGATTGCTTCCATTGTCACACACCACTTTTCCGATCTGCAGTTGGTGTGGGGTCAGCCACCGATCGGCCTGTGACTGCAGAGATGACAGGAGTACAGATCCGGTATGGTTTTTGCTTTCCAGGCACGTCATCCCCAAGACAGCGTGACAACGGCGTACCTGGCACGTCGAATAGCCTAGGGGGAGCTGGGGGTGCACAGGTGTGGAGGAGGAGAAGGAGGACCCAGCAGCAGAGTAAGAAGAAGAAGAGGAAGAAGACGAGGTAGAGAGCGATGGAGGAGTAGAGGTGGTGGCAGAACCGCGTGCAATCCGTGGCGGTGACACCAACTCCACTGTTGTTGTTGTTGAGCTACCCATTCCCTGCTTCCCATTCCCAGCCATTACCAAGTTCACCCAGTGGGCAGTGTAGGTGACATACCTGCCCTGACCATGCTTGGAGGACCATGCGTCAGTAGTCATATGGACCTTTGGCCCAACACTAAGTGACAGAGATGCGGTAACTTGGCTCTGCACATGTTGGTACAGGTGTGGTATTCCCTTTTTAGAAAAAAAAATTGCGGCTGGGTACCTTCCACTGCGGTGTCCCAATTGCTACAAATTTGCGGAAGGCCTCAGAGTCCACCAGCTGGTATGGTAAAAGCTGGCGGGCTAAGAGTGCAGACAAGCCAGCTGTCAGACGCCGGGCAAGGGGGTGACAGTCAGACATTGGCTTCTTACGCTCAAACATGGCCTTCACAGAAACTTGGCTGGTGGCAGATGACTGGGAATGGGAACAGGTGGTCAAGGTGGAAGGCGGAGTGGAGGGTGGTTCAGATGGGTCAAGGAGAGCAGAGGTAGAGCAGTAAGATGCTGGACCAGAAGGAGTGTGGCTTTTAGTTTGCCTGTTGCCTTTGAGGTGTTGCTCCCAAAGTGCTTTGTGCTTGCCGCTCATGTGCCTTCGCATAGAAGTTGTACCTATGTGGCTGTTGGGCTTACCAAGGCTCAGTTTCTGACTGCACTCATTGCAAATTACAATGCTTTTGTCAGAGGCACACACATTAAAAAAATCCCACACTGCTGACTTTTTGGAAGTGTGCGATCTGGCGGTAACAGTAGAAGTTGGCGGCATTGGCGGCAATGGCGGGTGCGTTGGCCGGCTGAACACAGGTGCCGATACATGTTGTTGCCCTACTGATCCCTGCGGGCTGTCCTCCCTGCTTCTTCTAAGTCTTATTCTCCTACTGCCTCTCTGACTCTCCGTCTCTCCATCTGAACTACCCTCCTCTTGCTCTCTTCTACTAGGCACCCACAAAACATCAATCTCCTCATCATCATTCTCCTCAGATGCATCAATTTCTTCTGACACATCACAGAAGGAAGCAGCAGCGGGGACCTCCTCCTCATCACTCATCATTATGTCCATCTCTGTCGTGTTCTCTGCCAGAATTAAATCTGGTGTAACATCCTCATCTCCTTCATCTTCTTCTGCCAATAATGGTTGCGCATTACTCAGTTCAAGAAACTCATGGGAAAATAACTCCTCTGACTCCAGTGAAGAAGGGGCACCGGTGGTGGAGGAAGTGTTACGTGGGGTGGCCATAGCAGTGGAGGAGGAGGAGGATGTTGTGGTAAAGTTAGAAACGGTAGAGGATGGGGTGTGCTGTGTAAGCCAGTCAACTACCTCTTCAGCATTTTGGGAGTTCAGGGTCATTGGCTTTTTAAAACTGGGCAATTTGCTAGGGCCACAGGATTGCATAGCAGCACGGCCCCTAGCACGGCCTCTGCGTGGCGGCCTGCCTTTGCCTGGCATTATTTTTAAAAAAACAACAACAACAAAAACTCAGTTGGTTTTTCTGGAAACGATAATACACACAGCTAGATGGCGGTTTGAAGAAAACAGTGTGCAAATAATGCCTACAAGGTCAACGTATACACAGCAGTGGATACGGATTACGTAAAATATAAGAATGCTGCTTGAAAAAAAGTAACTCAAGTGGTTTTTCTAGAGACGATAATATTATCAATATTTAGACAAAATGTGAACAAGCTCACACAGCTAGATGGCGGTTTGAAGAAAACAGTGTGCAAATAATGCCTACAAGGTCAACGTATACACAGCGGTGGATACGGATTACGTAAAATATAAGAATGCTGCTTGAAAAAAAGTAACTCAAGTGGTTTTTCTAGAGACGATAATATTATCAATATTTAGACAAAATGTGAACAAGCTCACACAGCTAGATGGCGGTTTGAAGAAAACAGTGTGCAAATAATGCCTACAAGGTCAACGTATACACAGCGGTGGATACGGATTACGTAAAATATAAGAATGCTGCTTGAAAAAAAGTAACTCAAGTGGTTTTTCTAGAGACGATAATATTATCAATATTTAGACAAAATGTGAACAAGCTCACACAGCTAGATGGCGGTTTGAAGAAAACACTGTGCAAATAATGCCTACAAGGTCAACGTATACACAGCGGTGGATACGGATTACGTAAAATATAAGAATGCTGCTTGAAAAAAAGTAACTCAAGTGGTTTTTCTAGAGACGATAATATTATCAATATTTAGACAAAATGTGAACAAGCTCACACAGCTAGATGGCGGTTTGAAGAAAACACTGTGCAAATAATGCCTACAAGGTCAACGTATACACAGCGGTGGATACGGATTACGTAAAATATAAGAATGCTGCTTGAAAAAAAGTAACTCAAGTGGTTTTTCTAGAGACGATAATATTATCAATATTTAGACAAAATGTGAACAAGCTCACACAGCTAGATGGCGGTTTGAAGAAAACACTGTGCAAATAATGCCTACAAGGTCAACGTATACACAGCGGTGGATACGGATTACGTAAAATATAAGAATGCTGCTTGAAAAAAAGTAACTCAAGTGGTTTTTCTAGAGACGATAATATTATCAATATTTAGACAAAATGTGAACAAGCTCACACAGCTAGATGGCGGTTTGAAGAAAACACTGTGCAAATAATGCCCACAAGATCAACGTATACACTACTACAGCGGTGGATACGGATTACGTAAAATATATTATGGCTGCTTGAAAAAAGTCACTCCGGTGTTTTTTCTGGAGACGGTAATATTATGGATATTTAGACAGAATGTGAACAAGGTCACACAGCTAGATGGCAGTTGGTTGAATAACACACTGGGCAAAAAATGCCTACAGGGCAAATAATGCCTAAAAGGTCAACTTATACACTACTACAGCGATGGATACGGATTACGTAAAATATATTATGGCTGCTTGAAAAAAGTCACTCCGGTGTTTTTTCTGGAGACGGTAATATTATGGATATTTAGACAGAATGTGAACAAGGTCACACAGCTAGATGGCAGTTGGTTGAATAACACACTGGGCAAAAAATGCCTACAGGGCAAATAATGCCTAAAAGGTCAACTTATACACTACTACAGCGATGGATACGGATTACGTAAAATATATTATGGCTGCTTGAAAAAAGTCACTCCGGTGTTTTTTCTGGAGACGGTAATATTATGGATATTTAGACAGAATGTGAACAAGGTCACACAGCTAGATGGCAGTTGGTTGAATAACACACTGGGCAAAAAATGCCTACAGGGCAAATAATGCCTAAAAGGTCAACTTATACACTACTACAGCGATGGATACGGATTACGTAAAATATATTATGGCTGCTTGAAAAAAGTCACTCCGGTGTTTTTTCTGGAGACGGTAATATTATGGATATTTAGACAGAATGTGAACAAGGTCACACAGCTAGATGGCAGTTGGTTGAATAACACACTGGGCAAAAAATGCCTACAGGGCAAATAATGCCTAAAAGGTCAACTTATACACTACTACAGCGATGGATACGGATTACGTAAAATTTATTATGGCTGCTTGAAAAAAGTCACTCCGGTGTTTTTTCTGGAGACGGTAATATTATGGATATTTAGACAGAATGTGAACAAGGTCACACAGCTAGATGGCAGTTGGTTGAATAACACACTGGGCAAAAAATGCCTACAGGGCAAATAATGCCTAAAAGGTCAACTTATACACTACTACAGCGGTAGTAAAATAAAAAAAAGTAAAATAAAAAAAAAATGAATATTAAAAAAAAAAAATTACAGTTGGTGCTGCTGAACTACTAGGAGCAGCAGATTAGCACACCAGTCCCACTCCCCAACACTGCTAGACTAATAGCACTGGGCTCTTATAGTAGTAGTAGTAGTAGTAGTAGTAGTAGTAGTAAAACAACAAAAAAATAAATAAAAGCAGTCCTTACAAGGACTACTGTTATTGCAGCAGTCAGCAGATGAGATCAGAAGCAGGACAGCTGCCCACTGCAGCTACATACAGAGCACTGCAGTAGAAGGTAGATTACTAGCCAGCAAAGCTACCTAAGCTTAAATGTCCCTCAAACCCCTGCAGACTTCTGTCCCTCCAATAACAGAGCAGTATCAACACGATTACTAGCCAGCAAACTTTCAACTGTCCCTGAAATCACTAACAGGCAGCAGCTCTCTCCCTACACTATCTCTTCAGCACACACAGGCAGAGTGAAAAAACGCTGCAGGGCTTCGGTTTTTATAGGGAAGGGGAGTGGTCCAGGGGAGAGCTTCCTGATTGGCTGCCATGTACCTGCTGGTCTGGGGTGAGAGGGCAAAAAAAAGCGCCAACAATGGCGAACGTCGCGCGACGTTCGCGAACTTCCGGCGAGCGCGAACACCCGATGTTCGCGCGAACAAGTTCGCCGGCGAACAGTTCGCGCCATCTCTATCGCCTATAGAAAGACTGGCTATCATCAGAGCATAGCTGCAGAGATATATGAAGTTATAGGATCTTTTTATACATAATTTATAGGGATGCACCAAATCCAGGATTTGGTTGAGGATATGGCCTCTTTCAACAGGACTCGGATTCGGCCAAATCCTTCTGCCCGGCTGAAACGCATCCGAATCCTAATTTGTATATGCAAATTAGGGGTGGGGATGTCACAAAACAAGGAAGTAAAAAATGTTTCCCCTTCCCACCCCTAATTTGCATATGCAAATTATGATTCGGATCGGTATTTGGCCGAATCTTTCGTGAAGGATTCCAGGGTTTGGCCAAATCAAAAACATTGGATTCGCTGCATCTCTAATAATTAATAAGCAAAATACATATCAATGCAGGCCATGCTAGATTGAAAGAGCAATCCACAGACATGCTCATTTCACAAATAAGTACTTAAAGGGCATGTAAAGGCAAAAAAATAAAATCTCATTTTTACTTTCTTTAATGAAAAATAAACCTATCTCCAATATACTTTAATCAAAAAATATGTACCGTTGTATGCAGTGAAATTTTCCCTTCATTTACTGCTGTGGATAGGAATTGTCAGATGGTCCCTAACTGCTGAGCAGGGAAACAATCATACTTATGAACAGCAGGGGGAGCCCCCGCCTTACTTCCCAGCCATGCAGAACTCAAGCAGCTTTGTTTATGACGATCCCTAAGCAGCCCAGACCACACTGAGCATGTGCACAGTCTTAGTCTTGCAAAGATGTTTAACAAAGTTACAAGATGGTAACCCCCTGTAGCCAACTTTGAAAGCATAAATTATTTGTTTGATTAGGCTTGTGGTGCAGTAAGTTCATGTTTATATTTAGTATACAAAATACAGCATTTCTAGCCTTATTCTGTTTTAGACTTCACATGCCCTTTAAGTGTACAGATATGGGACCTTTTATTCAGGGCCTGGGGTTTTCTGGGTAAGGGGTAGTGATGGACGAATTTGTCCTGTTTCGCGTAAATTTTGACGCCCGCATCAAAAGTCAATGGGCATTCGAGTAATGTTGACGCACAACAGTTTTGACACAAGCGACTTTTCCGATGCGCGTCCAAAAATGTTTGACGCCAGCGAATTTTCGCAGTTTCGCGAATTTATTCACCAGCGCCGAAAAGTGAAAATTCCCCGCAAATTAACTCCTGCCGGATTTATTCGCCCATCACTAGTAAGGAGTCTTTCTGTAATTTGGATCTCTATAACTTAAGTCTGCTAAAAAAATCATTTAAACATGAATTAAACCCAATAGGATTGTTTTGCTTCCAATAAGGATTAATTATATCTTAGTTTGGATCAAGTACAAGTTACTGTTTTATTATTACAGGGAAAAAGGAAATCATCTTCAAAAATGTGAATTATTTTATTAGAATGGAGTCTATGGGAGATGGTCCTATAATAGGGCTCTTTTTGGATAACTGGTCTCTGGATAATGGATCTTACACCTGTGTAATGTAGGCTAATTACAGCTCGCAATGAGAAAAACTGAATTGTTTTGCTAGGCAAAAAAAATCATGAAAATAAATGTCACAAAATACATTGGAGTCAGGGTTTTTTTTTCTACATTTACCCAGAAAAGAAGCATATATTTTTCCTGCTAACAAAACACATGTAGAAATTCTAATAATGTCATTTTTACTGGTGCAAAAAAAAATCTGTTTGTTTTTTTTTTTTTTTGATGAAACTATGCACAAAAGTGTAGCAGAATTCTAGATTTGCAAAAATATTTTAGTGCTGGTGAAAAAGTAAATTTTACTGCAAAACTGAACCAGACAAAAAGTTGGCTCATTCCTAATGACAACTGATGATTCCTCTAATTGAACCATGAAAGTTTTGTGGATCAATGAGTTGCGCTCCAAGTTTTGAGACCTTTAAGATTTATGATAAACTCAAAATGATGAGAAGTTTCATCCCTCCAGCTCTGATCTTCTGAGATAACGTAGAAATCAATGAGAAGAGAATATCCTTAATTAATTATCCTTAATTGGATAACGATTTTTTTTTTTTAACTTCAAAAATTAAAAATCAACGTGGCTTCTCGAAGGCTGCAATTTGCAAAAATTATCATAATTAATGTCCTTGATTGAAGTTAAACGTGATGAACCCATTCTAGATTTTTCAGATTTTGCAGATTGGAGGAAATTAATTTAGGGAGAGGCACATTGGAGATGAATCAGGCGTCATAACTGTGACAGTACAATTATAATGGATGTGCCCCACAAAGTCACTTTCTACAGACAGAATTTTATAAAACACAAGATAAGATACAAATATGGCGCATCCATCCAAACACCCACATAGGATGATTTACTAATATTTATAAAATCATTTTCCTGTGTTTTTGCAATGAAAATAAAAAATATATCCAGACCTATTACAGGTATATGATCTGTAATCCAGAATGCTCGGGACCTGGTGTTTTCCAGATAATGGATCTTTCTGTAATTCTGAAGTCTGCTCAAAATAAATAAAACATAAAATAAACCCAATGGGAATGTTTTGCCTCCAATAAGGATTCATTATATCTTGGTTGGAATCAAGTACAGGTATGGGACCTATTATCCAGAATGTTCGGGACCTGGGGCTTTCCGGATAACAGGTCTTTCCTTAATTTGGATCTTCGTACTTTAAGTCTACTATAAAATCATATAAACACTAAATAAACCCAATAGGCTGGTTTTGATCCCAATATGGATTAATTATATCTTACTTGGGATTAAGTACAAGGTATTGTTTTATTATTACACAGAAAAAGGGAATCATTTTTAAAAATTTTGATTATAATGGAGTCTATGGGAGACGGCCTTTCCGTAATTGGGAACTTTCTGTATAACGGGTTTCCGGATAACCTGTACAAGCTACTGTTTTTCTTTTATAGAGAAAAAGGAAATAGTTTTTTAAAAATGTGATTTCTTTGATTAAAATGCAGTCAGAGCTTTCTGGATAACAGCTTTCTGGATAACGGATCCCATACATAACACATTTTCCAGCAAAACAATATATTTTCCCATGGACAGCCATTGTATGTAAACTTCTTCTTGTCTTAAACAGCAACTTTTGGAATCAATATTATACCTAGTTATGGGCGAATAAATTCGGCAGGTATGGATGCGCTGCGAGTTTCCGCATTTTGCCGACCGCAAATGTTTTCGCCACACTGCGTCAAAAATTTGCTGGAGAAAAAAAAAAAGCTGTCCTGCCTCAAAATTGGCGCGCGTAACAATTGTTGCGCGTCAAAATTATTCGTACGCCCATTGACATTAATGCCTTTGGACAAAATAGCAGCGTGTATAAAAAATGTCGCTCATGTCAAAAATTGTTGCTCGTTATTTTGAAGCCCATGGACTTCAATGCGTTTTGCAAATTTTCGACGTTTCGCGAAATGGGACAGATTCGCCCTCCACTACTTAAACATACTGAAAAACGATTTTGCTATAGATCTATAGGTTTACTTAACCTCAGAGCAGAACAACACCTTTAGATATAAAACCAGAGAAAGTTTTATTTGTATTTATACCTTTTATTGTATTCATAAATTAATAAATATTCTGCCATTTTACTTTTTTTAATGTTGGTAAATCATTCCCTTGGGGCAGATTAATTATTAATCAAAGGTTGGGGTTTGGGCATATCAGTGGAAAAAAATGGAATCCATATCTTTACTTGTACCTTGCTTCTTCTTTTTTTTAATCACAATCAGGTTTTTTTAAAAGTTTGCCAGCAGTCTTTCATTTTTTCTGAAGGAAAAAAAGCAACAGACACATCTTCATTTTAAAATCTGAATTCAGATGGATGACAAATATTTTTGCCCTTCTGACTATAATGTACGTTAGTCCTCTCTCCCAACACCCCTACCTGTCCCCTTATTTAAAGGGACACTAAACCCTGCTGCACTGTAAACCCCAGTATACTTTAAAGGAGAACTAAACCCTAAAAATGAATATGGCTCTAAATAACATATTTTATACAGTGAACTTATTGCACGAGGCTAAAGTTTCAGCTTGTCAATAGCAGCAATGATCCAGGACTTCAAACTTGTCACAGGGGGTCACCATCTTGGAAAGTGTCTGTGACACTCACATGCTCAGTGGGCTCTGATTGGCTGTTGAGAAGCTAAGCTTAGGGCTCGTCACTAATTATCCAGCAGAAAATGAGCTTCCCCTGTAATATAAGCTGATACTACAGGGCTGATTATTAAATTCTGATGCTAATTGCACTGGTTTCTGTGCTGCCATGTAGTAATTATCTGTATTAATTACTAATCAGCCTTATATTGTGACATTTCTATTCTATGTGTACTGTATATTGTGAGTGGGTCCCTAAGCTCAGTAAGTGACAGCAGCACAGAGCATGTGCAGTGAATCAGCAGAAAAGAAGATGGGGAGCTACTGGGGCATCTTTGGAGACACAGATCTTTACTACTAAAGGGCTGTGGTTGCCTTGGGCTGGTATTTCTAGCTACTTCTTTAGTTAAGGTTTAGTTCTCCTTTAACATATAATGAATGTTAAGGCATGTGGAAGCTGTAGTCCAGCAACATCAGGGTTGTATTCTTAAAGCAATATTGCTCAATAAAACATCCCCCCCAGCTCTCCAGGTCCTGCAACAGCATTAAAATGCAAAACAATCCACCAATGAGAATCCCAACTGACCAGTGTAAATCTGGCTCCATATTCTTTGTTCCTGCAACTGGAATTGGAAGCAATAAGCACAGTTTCCCAGCCGTAAACAAGTCTGAACTTTATGCCCATGTTTGATTCCAGTGTAATATGAAATTAAAAAACAAATTCACAATATTCTCTGTATGTAAGATAAGAGCAAGATGGCTGACATAGTGATGGCATCTGCGTTCTCACTGGTTGATTCTGTTGCATCTGTAACTAAGTTTTTGGTCAGTAGAATTCTCATAGGTGAATTGGTTTCCATGTGAAATTATGTTTTTTCTCAACTTCTATAGAGAAATAGAGGGCGCAGTGGGACACCTTTATGGTTGGGTTTAGTTTCCCTTTAAGTGCCATTTGGCCTCACACTCTAGAGAGTGAATTGTAATTGAATTGTAATTGTCCATACACTGCTATTTGTATATGATCAGTACAGAGAATAGACCAGCTTTCACCATCTCTCTGCCTGCAACAATATTACTATAACGCATATTTATAGTGTACATTAGGTTAGATTATTATTCTTCTATTAATCACAGCAAAGCGAGAACCACAGAAAAAGGTGCAACTGTAAAGTCCATTCATTAATTTTTTCATTTCTATTCCTGTTACAATCTGGTTCAGATCTGTAGTCCGATAGCAATAACAAGGAAACTGTTATATTCAGAACCTTGCGGTTATTCAGAACGTCTAGCAATTCGCAGATGAGTCCAGAGGGCTTACGTTTCAAATAAAGAACAGAACCATTGTTGAAGTGGAAGAGCGGCGTTGCGTTGAAGCCGCTGACAAACTCGTTTAGAATATTCTTCAGAAAAACACGTCTCAAACACTGGGCAAGAAAGAGAAGCAGAACTTATATGACAGCACCACATAGTGGCCACAAGGAAATATCTGAAATCAGAAGGAAAATATTCACTTTTCACAGGGCAATTTTAAAAGGAAGACTCAAGGGATAGCGATCATTGTAGGAATAGATGTCAACTAGATAGATAGATAGATAGATAGATAGATAGATAGATAGATAGATAGATAGATAGATAGATAGATAGATAGATAGATAGATAGATAGATACGATAGATAGATAGATAGATAGATAGATAGATAGATAGATAGATAGATAGATAGATAGATAGATAGATAGATGATAAATAGATAGATAGATATGATAGATAGATAGATAGATAGATAGATAGATAGATAGATAGATAGATAGATAGATAGATGATAGATAGATAGATAGATAGATAGATAGATAGATAGATGATAGATAGATAGATAGATAGATAGATAGATAGATGATAGATAGATAGATAGATAGATAGATAGATAGATAGATAAATAGATAGATAGATGATAGATAGATAGATAGATAGATAGATAGATAGATATGATAGATAGATATGATAGATTAGATAGATAGATAGATATATAGATAGATAGATATGATAGATATGATAGATAGATATGATGATAGATTAGATAGATAGATAGATAGATAGATAGATAGATAGATAGATAGATAGATAGATAGATAGATAGATAGATAGATAGATAGATAGATATGATAGATATGATAGATATGATAGATATGATTAGATAGATAGATAGATAGATAGATAGATAGATAGATAGATAGATAGATAGATAGATAGATACGATAGATAGATAGATAGATAGATAGATAGATAGATAGATAGATAGATAGATGATAGATAGATAGATAGATGATAGATAGATAGATAAGATAAATAGATAGATAGATGATAGATAGATAGATAGATAGATAGATAGATAGATAGATATGATAGATATGATAGATATGATAGATAGATTAGATAGATAGATAGATAGATAGATAGATAGATAGATAGATAGATAGATAGATAGATAGATAGATAGATGATAGATAGATAGATAGATAGATAGATAGATATGATAGATAGATATGATAGATTAGATAGATAGATAGATAGATATATAGATAGATAGATATGATAGATATGATAGATAGATATGATGATAGATTAGATAGATAGATAGATAGATAGATAGATAGATAGATAGATAGATAGATACGATAGATAGATAGATAGATAGATAGATAGATAGATAGATAGATAGATAGATAGATAGATAGATAGATAGATAGATAGATAGATACGATAGATAGATAGATAGATAGATAGATAGATATGATAGATAGATATGATAGATAGATTAGATAGATAGATAGATAGATAGATAGATAGATAGATAGATAGATAGATAGATAGATAGATAGATAGATAGATAGATAGATAGATAGATAGATAGATAGATAGATAGATAGATAGATAGGAAGAGTGAATCTGGGGCAGTTTCCCATTGCCAAAAACTTTACAAAAGAGCAAAATTTTCTTCAAGTGCATTGGAATGAATGGGAAGATGTCTGCACCTATTGTGGGTTTTTTTTACAGGACGTAATAAAACATTATATTTTCCAGTGAAACAAAAAATGAATTCCCAATTCAATTCAATGCCAACCACTGCCATTTTTTATTTTTTTCTGTGCAAATTATTCTTCTGGTGAATTATAATATAATATATATAATTAACAGCAGAGAGTACATGATTGTGTATAAAGCTTGAGAATCGTCATACATTTTTACGTGTGTTTGTTTTGCTACAGGGTATTTGGGCACATCAGTTACCGCTCAGACTGGGAACTGGTGAAAGTCGATTTCAGACCATCTTTCACTGAAGAATGTAGTGAGGAAGACTATGATCCATGGAGCCTTGCCACCCCACAGGTAAACAGGCTTATTCAGGCTTAACCTTTGCCCTATACTGAGACTTTATAGACTCACTGCTATAATAGAAATATTGATTTCCCTACATTTAAGCGTTTTTCAAAAGAATTCCATGACAGCTGGAAAGACTGGTGAGTCCTGTTATACCATAGCAAGACCATCTGAATAATAATAACCAAACATTGATTCCATTTAGTGCTTATATCATTGTAATGTGAATATTGTTATCCACTGGAAAACACTGTGACCCATTCCCCTTGCAATGAGCAAATATGCACGAGTGCAGTAAACCATAATTATTATAATTATTCTTTTTAACACCAACAAATAAAATTCTTACTTATTGACAGCATTGTACAACAATTGGGTATATGCAATAAACACACAAGCAAACCTACAAAACAACCAATAACCAATATAAGAGGTAAAGACGGCGCTGCCCAAAAGACCTTACAACCTAAGGACAGAGACACACGCAAAGATTCGGGGAGATTAGTCGCCGTGCAACAAATCGCCTCTTCTTCCGGCTACTAATCTCCCCAAACTACCTTCCCGTCAGAGAGAATCTAAGTCGCCAGCGGGATGGCACTCGGACATCTGATTTTTCGAAGTCGCCTGAAGTTGCCTCACAAGGAAACTTTTGGCGTCTTCGGAAAACGAAGCGCTCCGAGTGCCATCCTGCCGGCAATTTAGATTCTAGCTGGTGGGAAGGCAGTTCGGGAAGATTAGTCGCCCGAAGAAGAGTCTATTTGTTGCCGGGTGACTAAATCTCCCTGAATCTTTGCATCTTTTTCTGCCCTAAAACGAGAAGGGGCTGAGACACAAGCTGTGGGGATGGGCAATATCAGTTCAGATAAAGACAAGTAACTACTTACTTACTGCCTGAACCTATAGCAGGAGGACTATTGCAATGATGTTTCATAAGTGAAAACCTCATTATCAGTAAATGAATTAAAAGGGGAGAGGGGCCTCAACAAATGCTGGACTTCAAAAGGGGTGTTAACTCCAAAAAGTCTGAAAACCACCAAAATAAAGGAAGAATCAAGTGTTGGCCAATTCAAATAATTCCAGTATGGTCTTACTAAGTGCACGTTACTACCACAAAAATAATGCTGATTAAGTACAGCCCACTGCTGTTTTAGGTAAGCTGAAATTCAGTGAGTGGAGTTTCTGAACCACTGGCCACTGAATCAAGTGTAAGTTGAAGTGCAGAAAGCACTTCAGAAAGCTCAGAATTACGGAAAGGCCGGCTCCCATAAACTCCATTATAATGAAATAATCCAAATTTTTAAAAAATGATTTCCTTTTTCTCTGTAATAATAAAACAGTAGCTTGTACTTGGTCCAACCAAAGATATCATTAATCCTTATTGGAGGCAAAACCGGTTAATTGGGTTTATTTACCGTTTACATGATTTTCTAGTAGACTCTAGGTATGAAGATCCAGTTTATGGAAAGATCCATTATGCAGAAAAGCCCAGGTCTTCAGCATTCTGGATAACAGGTCCCATACCTGTACTTCCCTATAGGCAGCTGCTGAGGTTGCTTTGCAGTTTTCTGCACTTACAGTATGTACCTTTGTTCCCCTTGACCTCAATGGACTTTTGACATTAAATGTTGGTGTAAAAGTTATTCTTTTCTAAATAGGCATTAATAGATGGGATTTCTGTGCAAAAGGAAAACATCAATGCTGCTGCTTAATATCAACGCCACAGCTTATACATGTAAAACAATGCATTTTTATAAATATGGCTCATATTCCAGCTCTTATAATTGTTCTTTCCTTTTTTTTGTAATCGTTAGGGGGACCAATGCATTATGGGACAGCAGCGAAGTTTTCGGAGGAGAAAACTATCCTCGTGGTGCATTAAAGGGAGAAGCTTCACATCGGCACTTACGTCTAAGATCTGCCAGTGTGAGAATTCCGACTTTGTCTGGTATGTCTAATGCTGCCACTTATATCAATATACAATTTCTTTGGCACACCAGTTACTTTTTCAGGTGCATTCAACTCCTCAGGCTTCTTCCAAACCAGACTTCACATTCAATTTTCCAAAGGAATAAGCTCACCAATACCTTCGGCAATGCCTTTAAACCATTTATTCAGCAGAATGTGGCTCAAGCTTTCGGGGATCAACCCCTTCCTCAGTTATTTCACCTGAAGAAGGGGTTGATTCCCCCAAAGCTTGTGCCAAATTCTGCTGAATAAATGATTTAAAGGCATTGCCGAAGGTATTGGTGAGCTTATTCCTTTGGAAAATTTATTTTCATTAGGGGTGGGGAAAGTAATTCTCAGAATACCATGTCAGCTAGCAGAACTAGATTTTGGCTATCATTTGGGCATCTATAATATTCCTTATAATGTTTGTTGTCCCTCCAGCCATCTAGACTTTATATCTTGCATACAGCATGCTGAAATTAGGATCCTGTGTGCTTTCTCCTGTACATATTGCTGCCCAGCTCTGTGTATGCTGTTCCTGTTATTTATAGAATTAGGGCAATTATATAGAATATATATATATAGAATTAGGGCGCATTATACTTGCCAGCGGCTGCACCTTACCAAACGTATTTCTCTTTCAGTGATTATGGATATGAACAGGAGACACTTCAGAGATCACAATCCAACAAATGTTTTGCCGATTTCTGGTTTAACCCAGAGTCCCCACCTGAGGATTGTGTTATAGGTCAAACCTATACAAGTACCACTGGGTGAGTCTTAACACTGGAGCCAATGAAATGAGACAAAAAAGGATCAATACCCAATCAGAACAATTAGGGGCAGATTTACTATGGGTCGAATATCGAGGGTTAATTAACCCTCGATATTCGACTAGGAATTTAAATCCTTCGACTTCGAATATCGAAGTCGAAGGATTTAGCGCAGGAAATTCGATCGATCGATCGAAGGATTATTCATTCGATCGAACGATTAAATCCTTCGAATCGAACGATTCGAAGGATTTTAATCCAACGATCGAAGGAATATCCTTCGATGAAAAAAACTTAGGCAAGCCTATGGGGACCTTCCCCATAGGCTAACATTGAGTTCGGTAGCTTTTAGCTGCCGAACTAGGGGGTCGAATTTTTTTTTAAAGAGACAGTACTTCGACTATCGAATGGTCGAATAGTCGAACGATTTTTAGTTCGAATCCTTCGATAGTCGTAGTCGAAGGTCGAAGTAGCCCATTCGATGGTCGAAGTAGCCCAAAAAACACTTCGAAATTCGAAGTTTTTTTTATTCGAATCCTTCACTCGAATTTAGTAAATCTGCCCCTTAGTGGTTGATTTATTTACATTCAGACTTTTTTTTTGCACAATCCACAGGGGAAAAAAAAAATCACAATTTATTTTTTAATGTAATCGCATTTTCACGATCACAGTTTTTTTCCAAGCTCCTCTCTTATTTAATATTTGGCATAGACTCAGGGGGAGGAAGCACAATTTAGTCCTTTTATTTTAATCTTGAGCACATTTGAATATTGAACACAAATTATAGGACAGGGTCATAATTCACCATTTCATTGCTATTATTGATGTGGGAAAAGCACAGAGACCAACAACTAAATGAAAAAAAATGAAGTCGTTTATTATGAACAAATTGTTAAAATCCGGGCAGAGGCAAAAAAAAAAAAATATTTGTCCAGTAAAGACAAAAATACCTTTGCAGGAATATCTATGGGGTGTGCCTAATTTTATTGCTAGTGCTCTTCTGGAGGTTGGGTGTAAAGAGTTCAGAGACACTGAAAAAGTATGGTGGGTCAACTAGAATTACTGGGGGGGGGGGGTGCCTAACAACTTAGCACCCCCAGTGATTAACTTTTTTTTTTTTTTTAGAGGAAATACGTTTTTTTGGGTAATAACTTTTATCTATAAGCACAGTATGGCAGGTTTTAAGATGACTGCCTTGCAGCACTGGAGTTCTGGGTTTGAGTCTGACTAGTACACTGTCTGCAAGAAATTTGCATATTCTCCCCATGGGTTTCTTTCTGGGTACTCCTGGGTCCTATCACACCCCAAATACATCCAGGCAGATTATCAGAATTGAACCTAGTTTGTTATGTGAATGTGATAGGGAATTTATATTGTAATTTCCACTGGAACAGAGATGTGACTGATGTATAATCTCTGCAAAGGTCTTGGCAACATGGCACCAATATATAAATTATGCATAATAAGAATAACAATAATAATAACATCCTTTCCACAAGGCTTAGCTATCTGTGGGATACATTGAATATATAAAAATCGATTTACCGAAATGGGTAGTTTATCATTCAAGTGGAAAATTCAGTTATTATTTAAGAATTTTCTGTAAATGGATTTCAGAAATGCTGGAGGTGATGCAGTACCTTTGTAGACAGAGTTGTCCAGCTGCTAGCACTTTTCTGTTTCTCTCTGACAGCCAGAACACAAGGCCAGGAGGGTGCTAGGGAGTAGGAACTGCAGGTCAGCAGCAGGTTCTCCAAGCGATGTCTCGTCTGGATTTGCTGATAATACAAAACTGTGTTCCAGGCTCAGGGCATGGTCATATCTGCTTCATAGACACTTTGATATATTGGACAGTGAAATAAAAAGATGTGGTCCGGCATAAGATATTTGTGTTTATTGCTGTTGATATTAACATCAAGATGTAGGTTAGAGCTGTTTTACTTACAACATAAGTACCTACAGCAGCCTGCATCTAGGAACTGTATAAATCAGCACAGATATAAAACAAACACGGGTGTAGGAAGGGATTTACCTCCACCAAGCTGCCATAAATGTAACCTTCCCTCCACTGATATCTACTGTATATATATATACATATATATATCTACTATATATCTACTGAACCCATAGCATCTCAGTTAGAGAACAAAGGGGCCTGAAATAATGCAGAAAATGTATAATAGAGTTACACTAGCTCCCAGAAGGAGGCTGTTGAAGGTTGTAGTTTATATACTTGACCACACATTGGGTATCAGTGATGTCATATACATTATTATATCGTTTCATTAATACACGAGCATGTACTCCTAGCAAGGACATATTGTGGCCAAGAGGCCTTTCTCTGAGACTGTGGGGCAGGGTAAATACCTTCTCTGCACTTCAATGACAGATATAGTCACATTTGTCCATCCACATGCCACTGATCGACACATCTGCCCAATCCATCAAATTCGGAGATATTGGAAGAGATTTTATAGGTCGCTGCAGTTGGCCTATTACTGGGTAGAAGCAAAAAAAATCAAGGGAGGCCAATAGCTGTCCAATGGCTGTCTATGATCAAGTTTGATTCCAGAATAGTTGCAGAGGGGCTCATACATATAAGAATGGGCAGTTAACAAGACTGTTAGTATATATGCCTTGTAGTACTACAGGCAGGAGAGCGAGTAACACAAAAAATGTCCCAGCTTTATTGCTCCCAACACAATCAGCCAGAACATTTTGCAAGAGATAGAGGTGCAAAGATTCAGCCAGAAAGCTAAGATAGATTTCATTTTATCCAAAAAAATACAAATTTTTCTTTGTAATAATAAAACAGTAGCTTGTACTTGATCCCACTAAAATTTAATTAGTCCTTATTGGAGGCAAAACCAGCCTATTGGGTTTATTTAATGTTTATATGAAGGATAATTCAACCCGTAATAAAAAAACATCCCCCCTACACTGGGTAGACCCCCTCCCTCGTCCCACTCAGCCTAGCTGCCCCCCCCCCCGGCAAATGCCCCTAATTTTTTACTCACACCTTGGATCCTGGCCTCGGAGTTCACAGCAGCCATCTTCTTTCTTCTGTCTTTTTCGGAAGTTTCGGCACATGTGCAGTTGGAGTAAATTTCCAGTCCTGAACCACTGCGCATGCAACCACGAAAATTTTACGGAAATTTTTGTGACTTTCGCTGCGTGTGCAGTTGTTCGGGACAGGAAATATACTCCATCTGCGAATGCACGAAAATGCAGTCAATACACGAAGATTACCGGAGAAGAAAAAAATTAGGGGCATTTGCCTGGGGGGGGGGGGCAGGGGGTTTTTAGACTAAGGGTTGAATTCTCCTTTAAGGTATGAAGATCCAAATTACGGAACGATCCATTATATGAAAACCCCCAGGTCCCGAGCATTCTGGATAACAGCTGCCATACCTGTATTAAATTGCAAATAGGCATAGTTAGGGCAACCACAATCCGTGGCTTGTTAAGACACATTTGGGTAAATTTATCAAAGAGTGAAGTTCCGCCACTAGAGTGAAATTCCGCAGCTCTCAATTCATTTCTATGGGATTTTGAAAGGCGTATTAATCAATGGGTGAAAGTGAAAGTTCACCCTTTGATGAATACACCTTTAAAAATCCCATAGAAATGCATGGGGAGTGGCGGCATTTCACTCTAGTGGCGGAACTTCACTATTAACTTCCCTCTTTGATAAATATACCCATTAAGAGGATGAGCTGGAACAAATAGTATTTGGAAATTCAAAACCAGCAACATTTCAGAGCAGTGCACCCCTTCACCCCCCACACGCTCTCCTCCACCAGCACCAACCCTCTCCTGCCCTACTCAGGACTGAGCAGGCAAAGATAGTTAATCACGTTAAAATCTCCTGCCTCTCCAATCAGTGCCTGTGGGCATCATGCCACTACTAAAATCTTTCATCCTTTGGCTCAAGCCTTAATGGCTGACAAAAAAGAGCCTGTGATTGGCAGAGAAGCTCTGATAGACAATGTGAAGCCTGAACATTTTTCTTTAACATGCTTTTCCCCAGGCTCGCTTCCAGTTTTTCATATGCTGAATAGAAATGTAACCCTTACTAGAATATCTCCTTTAAATTCAATCAAAATGAACTCCAGTGTTAATTAAATTCAGGGCTTGTACTTTCCAGAGGAGCTCAAATGAAATCATGAAACTCCTGGAGCATGGAAGCCAATGGAGGAGAAAGAGCTCATTCCATTAGAATAAACGGCGCAGCCCTGTAGAAAATAATTGACTGTTTTACATTTTAGGCCCATCCAATTTAAAAGGCATTTAGTTATTTACAAATACAAGTGCATTTAGCAGACTAAAACCATGAACTGATGGGGAGACTCGCTTGGTTGGTGTCAATGTTTGTTGTTACACTTAAGTCAACATTTTACTATCAAATCTTGTATTTGAAATATATTTCTCTGATTATGTATGGGACTGAGCTGCTACTTTCACTCTCCAAACCATTCTTCTATCAGAATCTGAAAAAAACTTTATCTGCTATGGCTCCTACATTTTTGGAAAAAACTATGGTGACTCCTGTTTTTGTATTTTGCAAATGACCCCTTACGTCTCTTTATGAAATGCAGCCCATATGACTCCAAATGCATACTGTAAATAAGCATAGGGGGTATTTATCAAAGTCCGAATGCCAAAACTAGAAACATTTTAGTTCTTTTTTACTATAAAAAAAATTTTTGGAATTTATTAAAGGGCATGTAAAGGCAAAAAAATAAAAAAACATTTTTACTTTCTTTAATGAAATAGAAACCTATCTCCAATATACTTTAATTAAAAATGTGTACCGTTTTTATAAGAAACCTGATTGTATGCAGTGAAATTCTCCCTTCATTTACTGCTGTGGATAGGAATTGTCAGACGGTCCCTAACTGCTGGTAGGGAAACAATCATACTTATGAACTTATGAGCCATGCAGAACTCAAGCAGCTTTGTTTATGACAACCCCTAAGCAGCCCAGACCACACTGAGCATGTGCACAGTCTTAGTCTTGCAAAGATGTTTAACAAAGTTACAAGATGGTGACCCCCAGTAGCCAACTTTGAAAGCATAAATTATTTGTTTGTTTAGGCTTGTGGTGCAGTAAGTTCATGTTTATATTTATCATACAAAATACAGCATTTATAGCCTTATTCTATTTTAGACTTTACATGCCCTTTAAACCCTGAGGATGTTACAAGTCCGAATAAAAAAGTACTCCAACTCAGACCTGCCG
The DNA here is from genome assembly GCA_038501925.1 of Xenopus petersii. Lineage (NCBI taxonomy): Eukaryota > Metazoa > Chordata > Amphibia > Anura > Pipidae > Xenopus > Xenopus petersii. The sequence continues at coordinate 25,242,958 of CM076672.1, read as the reverse complement.
AGTTCACGTAGAAGTCAATGGGAGAAGTCCTGAAGATATCCTGACCTGCCCTGGGTTTCGTGCAATAATCCAAAGATTTGTGTTTTTTGGCAAAAATACGTAAAAAAAAAAAAATGCGTCAATTTGTATGATTCGATTTTTTTCACGATGTTATAGAGTTTTTTCCTGTACAGGAAATTTTTGGAAAACTGTATTGATAAATACGGGGGAAAAAATCAGTGCAGACTTGGTCTGACTATTTTACCGAAAATTATCAGAAATTTTCGGATTTTGATAAATAATCCCCATAATGTCTTTAGAAAAAATGTCCTCTGTAAGCTTGCTGTGGCTAATAATTCTTTTATATTCTGTAGGTATAGAAAACTTGTATCCAATGTATGTGAAGGTGGCGTTGACCTTCAAGAAAATTTAGTTCGGTATCCCTGCCCTCTGCTTGCTCCAAAGGGTCTCCGCATCACCATTAAGGGAGACTCCATCGCGGTGAAGCCTGGAGAGGAGATTACATTTATTATTCAACAGGATCAGGTATTCCATAATTCTATTATCCATTTAATTTTATTTCGGTTGTGCTGTCCATAATCCATAAATATTTATTTCAGGGGGTTCTGTTATTAATATTTGGGTTGAAAGATCTGGGAGGTCATTTATCAGTTCCCCAGAGGCAGCATCATAGGTTTCACAGCCATTCTTTGCACTTTGCAGCCTGCCATTTATTAATGAGACTTCTTGTGATTTATATAGTACAGTCATGGGATCCGTCTTCTGGAAAACTGTTATCCAAAAAGAATTACAGAAAGTCTGTCTCCCATAGACTCCATTTTAACCAAATAATCCAAATTTTGAAAAGACGATTTCCTTTTTCCCTGTAATAATAAAACAGTACCTTGTATTCAATCCCAACTAAGATACAATTAATCCTTATTGAAAGCAAAATCAGCCTATTGGGTTTATTTGATGTTTTAATTATTTGTAGCAGACTTCAGGTATGGAGATTCAAATTACAGAAAGATCCGTTATCCGGATACCCGTTAACACCCCAGGTCCCTAGTGTTCTGGATAACAGGTCCCATACCTATGCAATATACTGTAATTCTAGGAGGTTTGGAAATGCTAGGAGGTGTATCAAGGGAAAAATATCTAAGTAGTTCCAGTTTGCCCAAATATTGACCATCCTTCAACTATTCAACTATATTTCCCAGCATGCACCAACAGCTGATGGTGGGACGCAAGTATTTACTAAAATATCTGTTTTATATAATAATATGTCCTTAGAAATCATATTTTCTTACAATGGGCTCCTTGGCAAATGTCCTGCCCCACTATAGAAGCAGCCCTGGTGATAAGTGGCCGTACTAGAGTGTTAGTAGTTTACTATGTTTCTAGGGTCATTTGCTGCCCTTTGTTACAGGGGGATATGCTGAATACCAAGTACCAAGTGGACCTCGGGGGCGGAGTCAAAGTGAATCTCTCACTGACCAATGAGCCCATACAGCATCGCTATGAAAATCCTGGGATCTACAGGGTATCTGTAAAAGCAGAGAATATTGCCGGGCAGGACGAGGCCGTGATCTACGTGCAGGTTAACCGTAAGCATTGCCTTCTCTTCCCTTTGTACTGATGCAAATCCACTGAGTGTCATTTAATTCTCCCTTCCCAGAATTTCATTTCAGAGCTGGTTTTCATAGATTGGAATATCACAAAAGAAATGGGAGACAATTACACAGTAGGTGGTTAGAATAATGTAGCCAGGATGATACGTTTTGAATACCCCTGTCATTTGCTGCATTTAAACAGAAGGGGGGGTGAGAATTACATTTTTATTTCTTTCTTAGTAACTCGGCCTATAAATTACTAAAATATCCACACAATCACATGCTTTTATATCCATACATTTGACCAATTTCTATTTTAACCTGGTTGGTAGGTGCCTTAGTCATTCAACTTTCTGTAGCAGCAGTGAGGAAATTGTTCCCAAGTACAGGTATGGGATCCATTATTTGCAAACCAGTTATCCAGAAGGCTCAGAATTAAGAAAAGGCTCCCATAGACGCCATTTTATTCAAATTGTTTAAAAATGATTTCCCTTTTCTCTGTAATAATAAAACAGTAGCTTGTACTTGATCCAAACTAAGAGATAATTAATCCTTATTGGAAGCAAAACCAGCCTATTGGGTTTATTTAATGTTTACATGATTTTCTAGTAGACTTAAGGTATGAAGATCCAAATTACGGAAAGACCTGGAAAGCACCATGTCACAGGCATCCTGGATAACAGGTCCCATACCTGTACTGCTCATCCTCCCTTACCACAGGCACTCGGGTATTAGTGGGTATTAGTGGGTATTAGTGGGTTAGCAATGAAAGGTGTAGAATTGTAAAGAAGAGATTAAAACAAATAACCCATTGACAGTCCTGTAAATGGTTGATTGAAGGTTTCATGTATCAATGGACCTTTGGCAACTAAGGAACATGAGAATAAAACAATTCTATGTGACTTCCTATTAGCCTTTCAACACTCCCTGGGGAGGGGTTACTAAAAGCAACCAACCCTCTTATTTCCCTTGTTTTTGGGAATGTACTTTTTTTTATTGGGTTCGCGTAGTGAAACAAACTTCTCAACCATCACTTTGCCCTAAAGGCAAACATGTCCCTTAGTAAAGTAAAGGGCAGTAAATACCTGGTTCCCCTCGTCTGTCTGATGCCCCTAACCCCTACCTGCTCGTGGGTAAAAGCTCAAACGTAGGACCCATAGTGATGCGTGCATCGGGTAAACCCCGACCTGGACCCGCCCTCCCACAACCCGCGACTTCTCGCATCTGACTTTTGGGTTCCTTTTATAGACCCACGCCGCCCCACCAATAATGTCACAAAAGGGACGGGGCAAGCATACGCGTGGCTATAAAGCCGGAAAGGCGGAAATTGAAGGTGGCGGGTGGGGAGAGCCAGAGAAGAGCTCGACCCGCACCCACCCACCACCCGCGAAGAGGAGTGCAAGGTCTGCCCAAACCTGCCCGAATAGCCCGCACATCACTAACCCTGACCCCCTACATTTTAAGAACAAGGTCCTTGATGTTCATGAAAACAGTAAATTAAAAAAATATTGATTTTCGCTTTGTAGGTAGTGCCTCCTCTTTGGGTGTTCACCAAAAGCCCTTGATGTTCTCTCACATTTCAAAATTCCACTGAAATACATTTATGGTAGAAACACAATGAGGGACAGCAGCAACTTATGGAAGGGCTTTCCATCAACCTGACAGAAGACTTGATATCAGAACCTGTCAGATTCATAGAAGTTGTCCTCTATTATAGGCTGTAATTCAATCAAAGCTTCCATGGGACTATTTGCTTAGACAGTACACTCTGGTTGCAGCCCATAGTCTTGACAATTTAATGGTTTTAGTTGGACTCAATTCAGATTAATTCTATCAAAATATACAAAATAAAATATCCCCAACTTTTACTAAGGGGATTGCCCTGCTCCTTCTCTCATATTGATCGTTTGTCTCTGTTACCAAATGTACTGAATCATTTCTAATATTCAAGTAGAACAACCTACGGTCTGGCAGCTTGTGAGTCATAATATGAATTTATTCTGCAAGCGGCCAAATAACGATTTGGAATGTGTTTCCTTGTTGGCTGCACCATTGGAGAGTTTTGCCAGTGAATTACATCTCTGTTATTTAATCCAAAGAATACACACACATAAGGACATTAAATCAAAGCATATGGTAAAACAGTGACAATACTAAATACAGGTACCAATGTATAAGCAATTGTAACACGTTTTTGGGCGATAAGGGCACACGGGGTTAATCACCAGTTAGTAAACGAGAGCATGGGTTACACTGAACTCTATCACTGAAGGCAGGGCCTTCGCAATTAAACCAAATAAAACCAAAAAAGAAATGGGCGCCAGGAGGTTCTTGCAGTCAAACAGAACAAACTTTTATTTGTTAGAGACAAGAGAGTCTATAACATTATATTCCTGCCTCTCCCTGGCCTCATTCACAGAGTCCCTGCTCCCTGATTTATCTCTCTAGAGATACTGGTCCCTCTAGGGCAAACTGGCTTTACTGGGCCTTGTATGTGAGAAAGATTCGGCGGCTTTGATTAAGTTCAAGCATTGGTTAAAAGTGACATCCATCAGCCTACAGCGCCGCCTGCACATCATTATGGCCAACTGGTTATGGTCGGAAGAAAATTAAGTTAGTTTGAAAAGGAAGTAGAGTACATTTTATTACTCATATTTCTACTCAAGTCGTCTCCTCTTCATATTCCAGTCTCTTATATAAATCAATGTATGGTTGTTAGGGTAATGTGAACCCTAGCAACCAGATAGCTGAAATGGCAAACTGGAGAGGTGCTGAATAAAAAGCTAAATAACTCAAAAATATTGATCACCAATAGTCAACATTTAAGCTTGTTCCTTCGATTGGAGTTGCAGGTACCACAATTATCTAGGCAGTCAACTCAACATCCACCATGCATTATTTATATCTAAAGTGTCATGACATATACTGTATGTTGGTGACATTGCTTTTGGGTATATTTATTATCCTCTTATATATTATTTTTCTGTATAGGGTATCCAACCATGTGATTTATAAAAGTAGTACAGGTATGGGATCCGTTATCTGGAAACCCATTATCCAGAAAGCTCCAAATGACAGAATAGCCGTTTCTTATAGACTCCATTATAATCATATAATCAAATTTTTTTAAATGATTTCCTTTTTTCTCTGTAATAATAAAACAGTGGCTTGTACTTGATCCCAACTAAGATATAATTAATCCTTACTAGCCTATTTGGTTTACTTAATGTTTACATGATTTTCTATTAGATGTAGGGGGTTACTTCCGAAACTCCGAATGTAAAAATCACAAAAAATTTAAAAATGTTTTTTCGAAATTTATTAAACCCAGAGGATGGAAAAGTCAGAATCTGAAAATCTTGCATCTCAGACCTGTCAAGGTTGTATATAAGTCAATGGGAGAAGTCCCAATGATTTTTTTGATGTGCGCTGGGTTTTGTGCAATACCCCGAAAAGGAGTTTTAAGGCAAAAATCTGAGTTTTCGAGTGAAAAATCCGATAAAATTGGAAAAATCGGATGAAAAATCCGAAAACATTGGAAAAATTGGATGAAAAAGTCAGAAAATAATCGGAAAATCGGGTGAAAAATAAAAAAAAATTGGGAAAATCTGATTTTTTTCCCGCAAAGCTAATTTTCAGGAAAATGTAATAGTAAATAACTGTAAAAAACCCGAGCTGATTTGATCGGGGTTTGTAGCCGAAAATATTGAGATAAATTCGGACTTTGATAAATAAATCTATCAAGATCCAAATTATCCCCAGGTCCCAAGCATTCTGGATAACAGGTCCCAGACCTGTACAACGCCTTGATTCACCAGGCAGGTTTCTGTTTATAGTTATTCTTCTGTTAGCTGTATTATCCCCAGCGATTTAACAATAAAGAGACAGTGATTTGCCAAAATGTATTCAGCTCAGACTATTAAATGGAGACTGTCAGGGTTCCCATCATGTCATTTGGCGGTTTTGGGTTTTTTTTTTCCTATTGATTCTTAATGACAGTGACTAATCTGTCATCTGACCTGAGCCAAGAAAATAGATCTATCTTCTCCTAAATGAGATTGGTCATTTACTGCAACAAAACAACGGGCTGAAAATTCCCGTCTTTGATACATGACTCCCCAATAGATTCTCCTGTTTGGATGTTACTGACAGTGATCACAAAGTGCCTCCACTCCTGAAATTCCAATTCACACCGCTTGGTATCAGTAACCTCTTAAATAAGTGTATTTTTTTTTACTTTTCTACTTTTCTTAAAGATGGTAGCATTAACAATTGCCAGCATGTAATGGGTACTTAAGGTAATACCCGCTACATAAAGCTTCTTCTAGGTCTGGCACACTCAAATGAAACTTGCATGCCAAAATGAATTGGCTGAATTTGAGGCTTTATTCTTCATGTTGCCTCTGCCAAAGCAATTGATGCAAATGAGCAGTTTCCTATTTTGTTAGTAAGATTCCTGGTTTATGTAGTAATGCCTCTGCAACAACCGCAGGAAGACATGTTATTATATTAGGCGGTTGTGTTTGTGCCCTGCAAATCTGCTTTCCTGATTGATCCACCCAGTGTGTGTAATAAATGTGCTCACATAAGTTATCAGTGCAATTTACTTACTAACTGCAGTAGGTGTAAGAAATGTGAATAAAAGCTATAGCAAGGGAATGTAATTACCAGCGCCTGTTTATTAAATTGATACTGACATTCCTGACATTATAATTCTCCCTGGCACTGCAGTTAGTGTTTAAAGACTATTTTTTATGCTGAACACAGATCTGACAAGTCTCCATGCAGAGTCTGCTGTCTGCTCTGTAGTATCTGGGCTCGGCATTTCCCTGCTGTTCAGGCTGTAAGTTTTGACATATAGGAAGACGCGACTTCCAGTCGGGAGAGCCATTTTTATGTCAGGATCAAATTAAACCCCTAAAGGGGTTGTTCACCTTTAAATTAACTGTTATTATGATGTAGACTCTAGAGAGTGATATTCTGAGACAATTTGCTATTGTTTTTCATTTTTTATGTTTGGGTTATTTAGCTTTTTATTCAGCAGTTCTCCAGTTTGCAATCTCAGCCTTATGGTTGCTAAGGCCCAAATGACCCTAGCAACCATGCACTGATTTGATTAAGCGACTGGAATATGAATAAGAGAGGACTGAAAAGAATGATGATTAATAATGAGTAGCAATAACAATACATTTGTAGCCTTACAGAGCATTTGTCTTTTTAGATGGGGTCAGTGACCCCATTTGAAAGCTGGAAAGTGTCAGAAGAAAAAGGCGAATAATTCAATAGCCATAAAAAAGAAAAATGAAGACCAGTTGAAAAGTTGCATAGAATTAGCCATTCTATAATATGCTAAAAGTTAACTCAAAGGTAAATCACCCCATTCAAGGAAGCCTTTGGGTGAAACAGCAACGTCAGGGCCTGATGGCTGTTACTAGGGATGCACCGAATCCAGGATTCGGTTCGGGATTCGGCCAGGATTCAGCCTTTTTCAGCAGGATTCGGATTCGGCCGAATTCTTCTACCCAGCCGAACCGAATCCGAATCCGAATTTGCATATGCAAATTAGGGGTGGGGTGGGAAATTGCGTGACTTTTTGTCAGAAAACAAGGAAGTAAAAAATGTTTTCCCCTTCCGTCCCTAATTTGCATATGCAAATTAGGGTTCGGATTCGGTTCCTTCGTGAAAGGTTCGGCCTAATACCGAACCGAATCCGAACCCTAATTTGCAAATTAGGGTTCGGATTCGGTTCGGTATTAGGCCGGACCTTTCACGAAGGATTCGGGGGTTCGGCCGAATCCAAAAAAGTGGATTCGGTGCATCCCTAGCTGTTACTGATGATGAGAGTTAGGACCAAGGAGGCAGATATAGCACAGGCAGGAAGAAATAGTCCAATGTGAGGTATCCAAAGGGTTAAAGAGACTCAAGGTCAAAATCCAGGCAAAAGTCATGTCAGGCAGTGACCAGCCAAGTGGGTCAGGAACCAGGAATCAAGTCAGTAAAGTAGGTGCACCCGGAAACTCACAGAGTCAGACCTGTATTTGGTCTTCAGTGTCTATTTTTTTCTGAATCTCCCCAAAATGCCACGTGATGACATCACACCATTTGCAGACACACAGCATGCAAAGTACAAGGAAAGGATTGCATGCTTTTTTTTTTATTGCACTTTGCATGCAGCGCTTGGGTTCACAAATGAGCCCTTTCGTTTGGAAATGCAAATATCATTTAAAAATTGAATATTGATTTGGACGGTAGACAATAGGAGACAATATTGAAGCCGGGTGGATTACATCTGTTTTTGCACTTTGCCTTCCAATGTTGTAAATTGGATTTAGAATGAATGAATACAGTTTCAATTCAATTAAATGTTCCAATGACTGTTCCTCTAAACAAACAACAGTAAAATATGCTTGGTTAATACTGGATTCAAATGTTGTCTTGTTTCTTAAAGGAGAAGGAAAGGCTTTGTGCACTTGGGGTTGCCAGTTGTTAGACACCCCAAGTGATTGTATTGACTTACCTGAAACCCAGGGCCAGTGCTCCTATCAGCAGAAAACTGCACCGGCCCGGGGTTATACCAGTGAGCACCACAGAGAGATCCTCTTTCGGCTTTCTCCTTCTTCTCGCGGTTGCACATGCACAGTAGAACGAAAAGCCGAAGTTTAACTAAAAAGACGCTATTTCGTTCAACTGCGCATACTTTTCCCCCGGGAAATTTGAAGAAAGAAGAAGACGGAAGTAGATTGATCCGTGTTGCTCACTTGTTTAACCCCAGGCCGGTGCAGTTTACTGCTGATAGGAGCACTGGCCTGGGCTTTCAGGTAAATTAGTACTATCACTTGGGGGTGCCTAACATTTGGCACCCCCAAGTGCAACAATCCTTTCCTTCTCCTTTAATACCTGTCCTGTCCCATCCAATATAACTAGCTAATAATCCCAGAATGAAAAAAACCAAAATGTTATTGCCATTAGTTCATGTTCTTTTTCTTCGTTTCGGAGAAAGTAATCTGAGTATTGTTAAGTATCACAATTGTACTTATGGATTCTTCTCACAGCTCCTCTTCAGGCTCTGCATCTTGAACTGGTGCCAGTGGTTGGCAAGAACAAAGAAGTGAATCTGACGGCTGTGATACAGCCAAGGAATGCAAACTTGACTGTGTTTTACTGGTGGATTGGAAACAACTTGCAGGTAACGTTTTGTATTTTTCCACTCAAGCAGATTTAACATGGATTAATCCTGAAGCTCATTACTGCAAGTGGAGCAGAACTGGGCAAGCAAGCCTTTACTTAGACTTTCATAGGATGATTATACATTGGAGACTGGGTTTGGCCTTATTGGATGATTGTGAAATGTATCTTCTGCTAACAACAAAATGGCACTTAATAGCACTATTCTGATATATACCCCTCTTGAGTTATAGAGGTAAAATTGTAGTATGTGTCTTGGAAAAACAAATATAATAGAATTAATCTCTTTTTCTTTTCTTTTTTTTTCTTAGCCGATCCTTACACTGGAAAATTACCTTGTGACCAGATTTGCTGAGGCCGGAGAGTTCCGAGTCACGGTGCAAGTCTCCTGCTGGAATTCTATGTTGCAGGATTCAAAAACAGTCAAAGTCTTTGGTGAGATTTGGCTATATCAATGCAAAACTAAAAATTAAAGAACTGTCTAGAATATAAATATATACATAAATATATATATATATATATATATATATATATATATATATATATATATATATATATATATATATATATATCCCAAAACATGCCTGTCCAACATCTCATTCCCATACTAAGGCAAGGCTATATTAGCCTCTATTCATTTGGGAAGTTTTCCACTAGATGCTGCAATATTATTGGTGGAATGTTCTTATGCTCAGCCAAAAGAGCATTATAGAGTTTGGGCACTGATGTTGGGGATCAGTCCTGACTCACAGTTGGCATTCCTATTGTTTGCACAAGTGTCAGTTGGGTTGAGTTGGGTCCAGGGTTAATCCAGTCATGTTCTTCCACTCCCATCTCAGCAAACTCATTCTGTACGAAATTTGTTAAGTACATGGGGGCGTTATTGTGCTGAAACAGGAAAGAACATTTCACATACTGTTGTCATATAGTAAAGGTCTGGAATTATGGTAGATTTAAGGTTTTCTTTCAATGTAGTCAGGGACCCTTGCACAATCCATGGAAAACAGCTACACCAAAACCTTACCAAACTTTAATGTTAGTATTATAAATATAGGTAGGTGGTGTTCTATTGGCAACTGCCAACCCCAGACTGCCAGATGTTCAAATGCTATGTATAAATCCAGAGGAAGTGTTTCCACTGTCCCCGGCTCCAATGGTGGCAACCTGTACATCACTTTGGCTGACAATTGCAATGGTAATGTTAGGTTTCTTTGCCTCTGATCACTTTCTACAAATAGCAGAGCATTATAGTGTACAGACAGGCAGATAGCTAGCAAGAAACCTAGACTGATGATAGATAGATAGAGAGAGAGAGAGAGAGAGAGAGAGAGAGAGAGAGAGAGAGAGAGATAAATTAACGATAGATAGAGAGAGAGAGAGAGAGAGAGAGAGAGAGAGAGATAAGAGAGAGATAAATTAAAGATAGATAGATAGATAGATAGATAGATAGATAGATAGATAGATAGATAGATAGATAGATAGATAGATGATTGGTAGATAGATAGATGATAGATAGATAGATAGATAGATAGATAGATAGATTGATAGATAGATAGATAGATAGATAGATAGATAGATAGATAGATAGATAGATAGATAGATAGATAGATGATTGGTAGATAGATAGATGATAGATAGATAGATAGATAGATAGATAGATAGATTGATAGTTAGATAGATAGATAGATAGATTGATAGATGGATGATAGATAGATAGATAAATAGATAGATAGATAGATAGATAGATAGATAGATAGATAGATAGATAAATTAAATATAGATAGATAGATAGATAGATAGATAGATAGATAGATAGATTTTTCCAACTCAGAGAAACAAGAAATTCATACATAAAAAGTGATGCAACTTTGCACTGGTTTTTACAATAAAACTTTGGCTATATACATGCATTAGTCAGCTAAGTGGGGTTGGGAAAGAATTTGCAGGTGTCTTGCTTCTGAGGGTCTGAATAAAAGGATGAGTAATAAAAAGTAGCAATAAAAATACATTTGTAGCCTTACAGAGCATTTGTTGTTAGGGTCATTGTCCCCCATATGAAAGCTGAAAAGTGTCAGAAGAAGGAAAATTGTTTAAAAAAAAACTATAAAAAAGAAAATATGAAAAGTTGCTTAGAACTGGCCATTCTATAACATATTAAACATTAACTTAAAGTTGAACCACCCCTTTAACTTACTGCAAATTAACAGCTATTTGCAATGTAATCCTCCTGATCACTTCCAAACACCATCCTGTCCCAGAATTGGATAACCGTGTAATAGCAGACAGTAGTCATGGGAAAGACAGTTGTACACCCCTAATTGTGCTAATTGATCCCGGCTTCAATCTATGTACAGAGGCAAGAAAAAGAAGCATCAGATTTCTTAAAAATTTCTGGGGTGATTGATGTCTAGCAGACAAGGTTATAGAAAGGAATTGGCGTATAATGAGAGAGCCAATCAGTTATATGATATAAAGCAGCAGAGGGCATAATGGGACTTTGTCTTGCAGATCAATACCAGCTCCTATCACTGATGTTCAGCAAACACCTGGATATGTATAACCCCAACATCCCAGAGTGGAGAGAAGATATAGGACTAATTGTAACAAGACTAATAACAAAGGTACGCATAGACATACTCATTTTACATATATCTGTATATTTATATACTAATCAATCACTATCCAATCAGAGTAAGTCATCTTAATTACGTTTGCATATATATTTTTAAAATTTTCATTATAAACTGCCTATCTGTAATGAAAGTGAATGCCTGGCCACTGTAAATTACTGCAGGGGTCCAGTATTGCACAAAGAATAGTAAATGCGTGTCGGGAAAACCTAACTTTGCCGTGATCATATTACTTAACTAAATTATGAACATTTACAACAAATGGATCAACACTGGGAAGGCATGTACACAGATTCTGTACTGAAGGTCCAGATTAGTTTATCCTTCATCTATTATGTCATAATATTTACATCTCGCGTATATAGCTTTTTAGGGTTTGATACTTCCTCAAGTGAACAGTCAAGTAAGTATAAAATTATAATATAAAATTAATATTGACTGAACCATTCTCATATTTGTATTATATAAACTTCAGAGCAAGATTGTCTACTTTATGGGGCCCTATTATTTGTATAAAGTTGGGTGACCAATCTAGGAGCTGCAGATTAGGAAACTCCACGGGACCTGGGGTTTTACCGTCTTTCTGTCATTTAGATCACCAATTTCTTAAAGGTTGAGTTGTATTTAATCCTAAAAATTCAAGTAAAAAAAAAAAAGACAATTATTTTGGGGGTTAAAAAAACGAGTTTTTGTAAAAAAAAAAAGTTTATCAAGATTTATTAGACCATGATGCTGGAAATAACTCAAATCCGAAAATACTCCAGCTAAAACCTGTCGAGGTCATGGCAGAGGCCCCTTGAACCATTTGAAGATATTTATAACCTTCATGATGTTCGAGTTATTATCGGCTCAAAAACTCGATTCATTCGAGCAGTTCATGTTTTTTTCCCGTGGAAAATTCAATTAATGAAAATTTTCAGGTTGTTCACCTCTAATTCACTGATTCCAGTTTTTTCCATTCGAGTTTTTTCTTAAATCGGAAAAAAATTGAGTTGTGAATTCATTCAAGGTATAAAAAAAGTCACAAAGCTCTAAAATGTGACCTTTGATAAATAAGCCCCTAAATCTATGAACAAAAATCATGTAAACATTAATTAAACCCAACAGGATTAAGGATTAATTATATCTTAGTTGGGATCAAGTACAAGCTACTGTTTTATTATTACAGAGAAAAAGGCATTCATTTAAAAAATATATATATATATATATATATATATATATATATATATATATATATATATATATATATTTGATTAGAATGGATTCTATGGGAGATGGCCTTCCCATAATTCGGAACTTTCAGGATAACACGTTTACAGATAACAGACTCAATACTTGTATGATAATTTTTTTAATTTCTAAAGAGATTGAAGAAAATTGTTGCAAACTTTCAATTTCAATTTTTGCCTAGCTGAATTTTCAAAATAATTTTGTAAATTTAAATGACAAAATTCAAGAACAAAGCTGCCATGTTTCTCTAGAAGTCAACGGGAAGCGTAATTTGATTATTGAAGTTATTTTACATTTTTAAGATGAATGGAACAATTTCATTTAATTTTTTTATCCACGGCTTAACATGGACTTTACTTCTGTTGAATATTCTAGTAACGGAGGAAACAAAATGTGATTGTGAAAATAACCTCGATTGAGCTTCATTGTGTTTTTAATTTCTTGATGGAGTTTTGAAAAAGCTAGTGGAAACTCTCCCTCCCCATGTTTGTCTTTTCTGTATTTTACATAGTACCTTTGTACAATAATGTAAGTAAACTAAGTACATACTTGTCCCGCTGTCATAGAAACCCGTTCCTTATAATTTGTTGATATTACAATAAATCCCGTCATTACAGGTATCGTTGTAGTCTACGACGCATTCTGTAGTTACACAGTTTGGGATTATATTTTCACAGTTAGTGTTTGAAAGCAATTTTGGAAAGGCTTAAAATTTAATTACTTCTTTGAGTCAGCGAGCACTCCGCTCATTTCCAACATACGCTTCCAATGCGCGTCTCCTACTTACTGGGAATTGAGAGGACAAAGAAGCCAGCAGGATATTTTATAGCATTTTTTTTTTTTTTTTTGTGATTTAAAAGAAACGAGAAACGTCTGATATTCTTTTTTTATTGTCCAGAGAAAGCTCTCATACTTTGAGGTTTTAGCATTTGGTAGCACCCCAAGAAAAGAGCGTGATTGATATCCGCGTCATTTGGCCTTGGCAGACATCACTATTACAAATGGGCTGCAGAATGTTTATTTAGGGATCTGAATAGAAAAGTTGCCCTCGTGCAGAGTCGAGTTACTGATCTTCCCACATTATTGTCAGATGTAATATACGACTCAGTGTAAAAACAATGAATTTCGGAATCGCCCTGGATACATTATATCATCCTGTCCACTGGTCATTAGATTGAGGTTTTGGCTTTTCCCTCATATCCAGGGCAACCACCACATTTGTTTATAGAAAAGGCTCTTTGTAATTCCTTCTTGGCCATTTCTTTCCAAAAAAAATCCGGATCCAGGATCTAGAAGCTATAATTCTGAGATGCGTGTGCTTGAGAGAATCAATCATTCCTCGAAAGTCGTATAATAAGTTCTGCATGTACAACAAGGGGTCTGTGTTGCTTGTCTTAAACAAGCCATTTAGTCTTTCATATTTTGTAGATTATAACTATTAGGTGGAATTAATGGAAACTAAAAGTATTTTTTTTTTCTATATAATAGTCGCTAATATTATAGTTGTCAACTTCATGCTAAAGTCACTGCCTGGTTCTGGTTCTCTGGCTCTGGAAATGTCTGTCCCTGGTTTTGAAAACTGAGAAAAGAATGTCAATGGTACTGTCATGGAAAAGGGAGTAGTGATGGGCGAATAAATTCGTGAATCTCCCGCAAAAATTTGGCAGTAAAAAATCGCCACCGCCAATTTCCGATTTTCACAATTTTTTCGTGAAAACGTTCGAATTGCTAGATTTTTTCATTGAAAGATTCAAATTGCTTGATTGTTTTAGTGAAAATGTTTGAATTGCTGGATTTTTTTTGTGAAAACTTGACTTTTTATTGAAAAGGTTCAAATTGCTCTATTTTAGTGAAAACTTTTAAATTGATCGATTTTATCGTGAAAATGTTCCAATTACTGAAATTTTTAGTGAGAACATTCAAATTGCTACATTTTTAGCCTTTTCCCAAATTTTGCTGGAAATTCGCAAATTTTCGCGAAGCGAAACGGGAGAAATTCGCCCATCAATAAAAGGGAGGCTTAAAGGGGTTTTTAAAGGGGTTTTTAGTATGATGTAGAAAGTGATATTCTGAGACAATTTGCAATTGGTTTTCATTTTTTATTTTTTTGTGATTTTAGAGTTATTTAGTTTTTTGTTTTAAATGATTTTTATTGTTTTTACAAGTTAAACAAGCAGAAACTTTGACAAAAGATGTTATTTAGCTTTTTATTCTGTCCGGTCCAGTTTTATTTTAGCTGTCCAGTTTGGAATTTCAGCAATTTGGTTGCAAGGGTCCAAATTACCCTAGCAACCATGCACTGATTTGAATAAGAGACTGGAATATAATTAAGGGAGGGTCTGAATAGAAAGATGAGTAATAAAAAGTAGCAATAACAATAAATGTGTAATCTTACAGGGCATTCATTTTTAGATGGTGTCAGTGACCCCTATCTGAAAGCTGGAAAATAAAAAAGAATAATGAAGACCAATGGGCGTAATTATAGAGGAAGACAGACCCCTCATTTTGCCAGGCCCTCCTGGTCTGCTTCCTCTATAGCTAACAAGAACCCCCCCTTCACCAGCCGCTCTCTTACCTGGGGCAGGGAATCAGAGTGCAAGTCGGGACAAGACAGAGATCAGGCACGGAGTAGGGTAAATCCTGGTGAAGAGTGGGTGGAGCCATGGCAGGAAGTGGGCAGAGGCGGGAAGTGGGCGGGAGGATGGGGTTTGGAGTGTGCTGTGTCCCTCTGAAGATTTTTTGCAGGGGAGCTCGGTGCACTATAGTTACGCACCTGATGAAGACCAACTGAAAAGTTGCTTAGAATTAGCCATTTTATAAAATACTAAAAGGTAACTTAAAGGCAAACGACCGCTTTAAAATACATCTGCAGTAATGTAACCATGACCATTAAGTATTACATATTGGTAAGTGCGCCCCTTTTGAACACAGTTCTATGGGGGCAGATTGGGAGTGTAGAATTCCCACAGCAATTCTTCAAGTGCAAAGCAATAAATCACATTGGATTGTACCCCCTTTGATGCACCCTGCCCAATACATAATAAATTACCCCTTATGTGTTCGGAGCCAGTGTAATAGTCAGACATTACATCAGACAGACATTACATCTGCAGGAATATTACATTAAAAGCATCAAAATGTAAAACTTCCCTATTTACAGGAAACCAATATCCCTGAACAAACGATAGTGACGGTGGTGAAACCAGGACTTCCGACCACTGCAGAGCTGTACCTGCTTCCGGCTACCAATGTAGAGAAAAGAAAGAGGAATGCACCAAATGATAAGGTAAATCCTTTACAAGTTAGGTATGTACAAACTGATATATATATGACAATATAGAGAAGTGTGCTCTCTGCCTGCACTCAAAGCATTTTGCTCTTGTTCTTTGCTGTCTACAAGAAACAACATAAATCCTTCCTACAATTTTCACTTTTACATTCAGGGGCAAATTCACTAACATTCGTAGTTTCGCCAGGCGAAACTTCGCCGCACTTCGCCGCACTTTGCCAGGCGTAGTTTCGCCAGCGCTCCGCAAATTCACTAAGATCCGAAGTTGCGCACAGGGGTAGCATAAGTTTTCGAAGTTGCGCTAGCGTTGATTCGCTATGTAAAGCGAAGTTACGCTAGCAAAGGCTAATTTGCATACGGCGCCAAATTCAAATTTCAATGGAGGAATACGTATCAGCACTACAAATGCCTAGAAAACCTTCAAAACATCAAATAAAATTTTTATTTTGCCCTACACATGTGCCCACTGTATAGGTAAGTTGCCATGAGTCAGGAAATGTAGGGGGGAAGGAGGGGAGCCCCAAAAAATTTTTCGATCTTTTTCAGCCTATCACCCATAATGTAGAAAACACGCCAGCGTTTTTTGGGACTTTTTTTTTTGGGATTTTTTTGACTTTTTTTGAAGCAATCCCTATCTACTCTATTGCGCTTCGCCTGGTCTGAGGTGGCGAAGGAAGTCTAGCGTAAAAGGTAGCGTTCAGTACACTGCGCGCGTTAGTGAACTTGCGTAGTTACGTCGCTAGCGAAACTTCGCCAGGCGTAAGGGTGCGAAGTAACACTAGCGAAACTACGCCAGCGTTCGTTAGTGAATTTGCGCAGTAACGATAAATGCCAAACACTAGCGAATTAACGCTAGCGTTCGGCGCTTAGTGAATTTGCGCCTTAAACTCTTTTCCTTTCTAATCCCCATGTTGTGAGACCCCTCAATGTACTTTCTTAATCACTGTTATCTAGATCTAATCCTAGTTATGTCTGCCCTGGATAATTATAGCAGTTTAATTAAGATGTTGCATTGGTCATGTTCATCTATCATATTAGCATAGTCGTCTATCAAATAGCACTCCAGTCTGATATATAGTGAGCAATGAATCACTGAATTCATATGGGATTTGAGAACATGAAATACCTCTGGGCTTTGAAAACCTTTTTTTGAAGCAAGAGAAGGTCATGGTGTTATTTAAAAACATCATTATAACTCAATCAGGATTAGCAGCCTGATTGATCCAGGTACTAGTATGTTTTAATTTTTCCAAAGGACTTACAGAACAAGAGACGCCATTAGGGCAGTGACATAGAGAAGATTTTAGGCATTTTGCCTGCTGTGTTTTTTTTTAACTCTCCCAATTAAAAATCTCCCCCCCCCCATTGCCTCCAATGTGGATTGTCTGTAAGCACCAGCACTAGCTATAGTTAGTTGATCCTCACCTCCTCACGCATCAGTCCCAGTGCTTGTGTTTCATATTATCCTTTATGGGTAATGGGTTAAAAGTTAATGGGTAGCAACCAGAAGAAGAAGAACATACACATGTCTTGCATCAAGGCTAGTTTCGCCGTGGAAATGACGCCCATAGACTTGTATGGCAGCGTGCGTCAAAAAGAAAGCCGCGTATCGAAAAAATTTCACTGTGCGTCAAGAAATTTTTGGCTGCGAATTTTTGACGAAATGGGACAAATTCGCCCATCCCTAATCAAGGCCCATGAGGTTCACAATATCTCATCAGGATCGTATGACTTCTGTCACTTTTTGTTACAATAGGGATCTCAACTTTCCTAATTTACTCTGTGACCCTCTTTCCTAACTGTAGCCAAGGAAAGGTGTTTAATTTTTAATTTTTGGAGAACATATGGCCTGGCCTTGATCAAGAAATATGAAACAGTTACTGCAGACTTGTAGTATAAGTCTCTGATGAGTAAGACATGACACAAAGCAATGGTCATGACATGGTAAAGCAAGTAACTAACACTAGGTTAACCATCAGACCTTCAAGCTACTTTAAAGCATGGAATTAACAAGCTCATTGTAATTTCTGGTCAAAATTAACTTGAGCATTTTAAAGAGCATTTAAAAGAGCATTGTAGAGCATTGTAAACTAGAAAGGGACGTTTGAGAACAAGTTGGTTTGAAAAAACATGTAAGCTCACTGAATGAAATCTGATTGGCTGTTGTTGGCTCCTTCCACTTTTGGGCATCCAACCAATGTCGCCTTTTCATTTGGGTTCACTCCATAACTATGTGATTCAAGTTTGGTGAGTGTAGCCTCAAAGCTGTAAGAGTGGCAGCAATTTAAATTCCCCATTCACAGTCAATGCTGTTGTTGGCTCCTCCCACTTTTGGGCATCCAACCAATATCGCCTTTTCATTCCTGTTGACCCCATGACTATATGATTAAAGTTTGTTAAGTATGGCCTCAAAGCTGTTAGAGTGGCAGCAATTTAAATTCCTCACTTAGGGGCCGATTCACTAAATTCGAGTGAAGGGTTCGAATGAATAAAACTTCGAATTTTCGAGTTTTTGGGCTACTTCGACCATCGAATGGGCTACTTCGACCTTCGACTACGACTTCGAATCGAACGATTCGAACTAAAAATCATTCGACTATTCGACCATTCGATAGTCGAAGTACTGTCTCTTTAAGAAAAACTTTGTCCCCCTACTTCGGCAGCTAAAAGCTACTGAAGTCAATGTTAGCCTATGGGGAAGGTCCCCATAGGCTTGCCTGGGATTTTTTGATCGAAGGATTTTCCTTCGATCGTTTGATTAAAATCCTTCGAATCGTTCGATTCGAAGGATTTAATCGTTCGATCGAATGAAAAATCCTTCGATCGATCGATCGCAGGATTTGCGCAAAATCGGTCGACTTCGATATTCGAAGTCGAACGATTTTAGTTCCTAGTCGAATATCGAGGGTTAATTATCCCTCGATATTCGACCCTTCGTGAATCGGCCCCTTAAAGTCAATGCTGTTATTGGCTCCTTCCACTTTAGGGCGTCCAAACAGTATCCCCTTTTTTTGTTCCTGTTGACCCCATTATTAAATTTTTCAAGTTTGGTGAGTGTGGCAGCAATTTAAATTTCCCCAATTCAAAGTTAGTGCTGCTGTTGGCTCCTTCCACTTTAGGGCATCCAACCAATATCACCTTTTTATTCCTGTTGACCCCATTATTATATTTTTCAAGTTTGGCGAGTATGGCCTCAAAGCTGTAAAAGTGGCAGCAATTTATATTTCCCCATTCAAAGTCAATGCTGTTGGCTCCTCCCACTGTAGGGCATCCAACCAATATCGCCTTTTCATTTCTGTTGACCCCATGATTATATTTTTCAAGTTTGGTGAGTGTAGCCTCAAAGCTGTAAGAGTGGCAGCAATTAAATTCCCCATTCACAGTCAATGCTGTTGTTGGCTCCTCCCACTTTTGGGCATCCAACCAATCTCGCCTTTTCATTCCTGTTGACCCCATGACTATATTATTAAAGTTTGTTAAGTATGGCCTCAAAGCTGTAAGAGTGGCAGCAATTTAAATTCCTCACTCAAAGTCAATGCTGTTATTGGCTCCTTCCACTTTAGGGCGTCCAAACAATATCACCTTTTTTTGTTCCTGTTGACCCCATTATTCAATTTTTCAAGTTTGGTGAGTGTGGCAGCAATTTAAATTTCCCCAATTCAAAGTTAATGCTGCTGTTGGCTCCTTCCACTTTAGGGCATCCAACCAATATCACCTTTTTATTCCTGTTGACCCCATTATTATATTTTTCAAGTTTGGCAAGTATGGCCTCAAAGCTGTAAAAGTAGCAGCAATTTATATTTCCCCATTCAAAGTCAATGCTGTTGGCTCCTCCCACTGTAGGGCATCCAACCAATATCACCTTTTCATTTCTGTTGACCCCATGATTATACTTTTCAAGTTGGGTGATTGTGGCCTCAAAGCTGTAAGAGTGGCAGCAATTTAAATTCCCCATTCAAAGTCAATGCTGTTGGCTCCTCCAACTGTAGGGCATCCAACCAATATCGCTTTTTTCATTCCCGTTGACCCCATTATTATATTTTTCAAGTTTGTTGAGTGTGACCTTAAAGCTGTAAAAGTGTCAGCAATTTAAATTTCCCCATTCAAAGTTAATGCTGTTGTTGGCTTCTCCCATTTTGGGGCGTCCAAAAATTAACTTGAATCGTGGAGCATTTTAAATAAATATATTCTGCCAGTAGGTCCTAGTCCCGTAAAGTTGCTTCTGTTTTTGTGATGACATGGGCTAAGGGTCTTTTAAATGGTTTAGTGCATGGCAAAGGTAACCTGTGCAGCTATATGACCCTATCTGATCACCAACTCATCAGCTCATTAGTTGTTGCAATTTTTCCTGATGCCCAATCAGCATCTTGCACAGTCGCCCGAGTATGATCAGCCTGGAGGCCCTGCAAGTGGACCCTTAAATGTACAGCACATTCAACTGCAAACTGATTATATTGTATCAACATTTGGTGCGTGTGTTTCCAGCTTATATAAAGTAAATAACTGAGTTTGAATAAAGAGCCAAAGATTTCACGCAGGGATAATCCAAACTTGCTGATCTACAATTCCAGCCGCAACAACAACCTTGAGAAGTCACTGAAGCTTGTTTAGTCTCCTGACTGAGAGCCATTATTTGAATGTTACCTGTGCAGTTACTAATGTATGTGTTCCATTTATTTCAGAGAATAGCTGTGATAAAGCAAGCCCTCAACGCGCACAACATTAGTTTCTTCCTGAGGGGTGGATTTTGGGTCTTAGTGACGCTAAGCGATTCGGAATCAGGTAATTCTGCTTCTCTTTCTGTAAGTCATTACGGAAACGAAAGTCCTACAGGCTACAGTTGACATTTCTGTTGTGTAGATGTTTGCTAGTTACTCTAATTTGCTGCAATAAGAAATCGTTTCTACTTCATTGTATCCCTGACTCTTTGAAAGGAAACTGTTCACTTTTGTAATAGCGGCTCTGGGATTTACGTTAGTCTGGGGTTTCTAGAGTTTTTCCTTTTGATTTTTTCATGTTCTTGGAAGCTTAAGATACTGCTGTCAAGCGTTGAGTTTGATGTTGATTCTCAGACCCTGTGGGCCAAACTCAGTGCCTTAAAAAGATTATATACACTCTATAAAACCTATGTAACTGTTATACTCTTTTGCTTAGAAAATCAGGACATTTAGGGGACATTACACCTGGAGACACTTTTATGTGCCATAAGTCAGCTGTTTGCTATCCAACAGAATGGAAACTGTCAGTGGGGTAGAACATTTTCATCACACAGGTTCTCACCAAAGGACTGATCAAAATCCCTTGTACTCCATTATTTGTTTAAAGGGAAACTCCGGCTTCCAAACCAAAATTTGATAAAGAGGCCCACATAAGACAGAAACCCTAATATACCCATCACAGTTATCTGTTTCTTCAAAACTTATGAATAAATGCCATTGTCTATGCTGAAATTCAGCTGTTTAACAGTTCTTCTCTTTCTGCATCATTTGAAATCCTGGCAGGGAAGGAGGAACTAAACACTGATGTTGTAACAACGTCTCCACAGCTTACAGACAGCATGCAGGAACTACATAACCCACAATGCATTGCACTGTCATGTTCCTTTCCTTATTGAAATCACGTGTGCAGGGAATTGTGGGGTTTGGAGGATGCAGGCTGAGGACAGATGGCTGTTGATACAAAGTAACAGTAGTCAGATAACTCAGCAAAGTAGTCAGACAGATCAGCAGAAGAGCAGCGGGTTAGGCTTTCAGAAACCATTAAAAATCATGAAAAATCTGCATATTTAAATGATGTATATTGCACAGCTTGAAACTACGTTTACTTTTAAAAAAGTTCAAGTTATGTTTTTGTGGCTTTCCCCTTTAAATAGTAGAGGGCTGGGATTGGGGGGGAGGTGGTACCAAAATTGGGACAATTTCTCTTCTCCTCACCATGTACTTTAACTATTTGAGAAAAAGTAAGTTCTATAAACACAAAAGTCATGTTTTATGCTCTGATTTTTATAGAACATAATATTAATAACATACAAACTGTTTAGTTTCTCATCAACTGATGGAACCTATTTATCTTAGTACAAAGAACAAAAACGTCTCCCCCATTTATAAAATACAGTACAGTAATTAAAGGATTAGGATTTATGAACATTGAGTGAAATCACTATGCCACCTGGTGAGGCAGACAAGGGAAAGTTGTGCTCACCACTATTTTTTAAAACCATTAGACGGGGGTGCAATGAGGGTGTGACCACAAAATACATATAGACAAATACAAGAGTCCTCTGCACTCAACCCATTATCAATATATTTAAGACAGAGACATTTTGTGCATACTGCTACTGAAAAATGCCTTACCCTTTAAACAAAACAGGGATTGTTTGTCCATATATTGCAATATATTTAATCTGGCCAACTACGTCACAGTCATCCCATATCTGGCCAGTCCTACGCTCAATTTTATCTGATTCATTAAGAATTCTATTGCTTCATTATACATTTTACAAAGGGACTAAGTTTTACCAGCAACTTATTTGCTGATTTCAAAGTAAAACTCCCAAACTTGGCTGCCCTTTTATTAGACACCAGTGGAATCACCTGACTATAGCTGGGAAGGGTGGGAGCTACAACATGGAGCTGGTCACTGCTCCTGTATAACTATAACAAACAAGGGAGAACAGGTAACCTACAAAGAATGAAAAGACTGTATAACTATACTGAGATAATTTAGAAGAGTCTCCATTGTCAACTCCAAGTTCCAACCAAGAGCCCGTCTGCTTACTATTAATGTAGAGGAAATTGAGGGTAAAACAGGGGACATTTATGATGCAAAACTCAGTATGCAAAGCGGAAAAAGGGCCACAATAATCCATTTTTTCGCACTGCAATCAGCCATTGTTTCCCATTTGTACACGTCTGATCCCCCTAGCATTGCCATAGGTCCTGCACTCCTTTCCAGAATACATAGAATTGCCTGTTTCCCCTCGAATACAGAGCTATATACCCCCCTAATTTGTACGTCATTTACACATGCAAGTTAAAGAGAGCCAGATGGCAGGCAGTAGAGAGAGGACTGGCCTGTGCTTTTGATGCTGCTCTCTGTACTGGGAACCACATTTTGAATGTTGCACTCAAAGTAAAGAATTACCTAGGGCACAAGTGTTTGTTAAAGGATAAGTAAACCTTAAAACAAGTGAATGAAAAACTGATGAGGGTACTATTTGCAAAGTACGTTCATTATTTTATTTTATTTTTTTAATTCCAAGATATTAAAGAATACATGTACTGATGTTCTTTTGGTTAAGAAAAAAATTAGAAATCTTTCCTTACCAGAAGAACATCAGCGCAGCCTCTTTCTTTCTCCTGACAACTGCCTTGTCTACTTGGTGGTCAAACTGGTGGGAGAATGACCAGCAGGTGGCGCAGTTATAACAAAATTCATTCATATTAACAGCACATGTATCCTTCAATATCTTGGAATTAAAAAAAATCTTGAATGTACATTGAAAAAGTTTTTAGAAAAGCATCCTCATCAATTTGACATTCACTTATTTTTAGGGGTTACTTATCCTTTAAGTGAACCCAATGGGGTGCACTCCTGCCCCTCTACCCCCCAGGAATCCATAAATAACATCTCACATGTCTTAATGTAGGAGTTTCAAGGGTGCTTTGGTTTTAACAACAGATGATTAAGCTGTAAGTTGTACTTACACAATGTTGGGATGATAGTTAAACAAGAGTCAGAGTACATGTGATCCCAAGTATTTGTTAATTCAAATCAAAACCTCTACAGGAATCCATGATAAGTGAATTGTTGAAGTTGAACTGTGCTGTATCTGGGCAGATGTTATTCTGTCCCAAACATTACCAACTAACTATTGTATTTGTCATTCCAGACTCCCAGAGAATTGGAGGAGCCGGAGGATATTGGGCCATATTCATTATCTTTGCCATCTGCCTTGTACCAGTTGGAGCTTTTATCCTTTATAAATTCAAAAGGCAAGTTAGATAATTAGAATTATGTTGGGATTCTAAAGTAATCCAATGTTAAACAGACATGATACTGGTCTTTCGTGCATACAAAGGCCAGGGAGCATCATACCTCCTATTAAAGGGCATGTAAAGTCTAAAATAGAATAGGGCTAGAAATACTGTATTTTGTATACTAAATATAAACATGAACTAACTGCACCACAAGCCTAATCAAACAAATAATTTATGCTTTCAAAGTTGGCTACAGGGGGCCACCATCTTGTAACTTTGTTATACATCTTTGCAAGACCAAGACTGTGCACATGCTCAGTGTGGTCTGGGCTGCTTAGGGATCGTCATAAACAAAGCTGCTTGAGTTCTGCATGGCTGGGAAGTAAGGCGGGGGCTCCCCCTGCTGTTCATAAGTATGATTGTTTCCCTGCTCAGCAGTTAGGGACCGTCTGACAATTCCTATCCACAGCAGTAAATGAAGGGAGAATTTAACTGCACACAGTCAGGTTTCTTATAAAAACGGTACACATTTTTTAATTAAAGTATATTGGAGATAGGTTTCTTTTTTATTAAAGATGGGATATAATTTTTTTGCCTTTACATGCCCTTTAAACGCTTGTATCCGTGCTGCACGTGTGATCTGTCCCCCACAGGAAATCTATAGTGTTAAATGTGTAAAATGTGGAGCGTCAGGAATTGGCAATAAAATATCACTTTTAATAGTCCACTTAAAAACTATCCAAAATGTGCATATATCAGGCCAAGGGAATCTGCGCATTACGCATTTCATGGCATCTCGCCACTTCATCAGAAGCGATGAAGAAGTGGCAAGATGCCACGAAACGCATAAAACGCAGATCCCCTTGCCGTTATATGTACATTTTGGAACGTTTTTAAATGGACTATTAAAAGTGATATTTCATCGCCAATTCCTGATGCTCCGTGTTTTACACATTTATATATATATATATACATTTATGATACTGCCCTTTATCAAAAAAGCAATATTTTCTTTGTCTTTTATCGTTTGTAAGAAGAAAAAAAATTGGTTCTCCCATGTCTCTTCATAGTGAAGACGACTAAGTAAGTATTTTCCCATTGTCAGTATTTTGCCAACTGCCAGTGCTGCTTTATTGAAGTCTGCATATGGTATTTCCATTGCATTGCTTGAGAGAGCAATATGGCACTTCCTATTTCCTGTCATTATTCAAGACGCAGCTAATTAAGTCTGCTCTCTTAGAAGAATAACCCATCACATGCCCATATGTATGCGTGAAAATTCAGAATAAGCAAAATTGGGTAAATCCTGATGGGGATTGATTATATTTTGCATTTAATTCAAAACTAACAGCACATGTGCTTGAGCCTGTGTTCTGAAATGATAAAAATAAAATGAAATATCTCAATAGAAATGTCATATAATAATACATTTATTTTGGTGAAGGTTATGGAAAGTAATACCAAACAAGTAACCCACCAGTTAATAGTGCTGCTCCAGCAGAATTCTGCACTGAAATCCTTTTTAAAAGGGGCAAATCCTTTTTATATTAAATTATGAAATTTAGCATGGGGCTAGACCAGTGATCCCCAACCAGTAGCTCGGAGCAACATGTTGCTCTCCAACCCCTTGGATGTTGCTCCCAGTGGCCTCAAAGCAGGTGCTTATTTTTGAATTCCAGACTTGGAGGCAAGTTTTGGTTGTATAAAAACCAGGTGCACTGCCAAACAGAGCCTCAATGTAGGTTGACAATCCACATAGGAGCTGCTAAATGGCCAATCACAGCCCATATTTTGCACCCAGGAACATTTTTCATGCTAGCGTTGCTCTCCAACTCCTTTTACCTCTAAATGTTGCTCACGGGTTCAAAAGGTTGGGGATCCCTGGGCTACACATATTGTCAATTTCCCTGGAGCCCTCAGGTCATGTGACTTGTCCTCTGATAAATGTCAGTCACTCTTTACTGATATCACCCCCTCCATTCCCTCTCCAGCAGCTCATCAGCAGCCTTTCAACAGAACAATGAGCAGCTAACCAGAATTGTTCGCATAGGAAAGCACCTGCTTTTTTCCTGCTTGGGTGCTATTCTCATGTCAGCCACTAGGTGCTTTTAGCACTGCAACCACAACCCATGTCGTGGTATAATAGGATCAGCCACAATGATGATGGCGGCCTCCCCACCAATATTACAGCTAAAAAAAATATGTTTGTTGGTTCAAGAGTAACATTTTAAATAGTAGAGTGAATTATTTGCAATGCGTGATTTAGAAATAAAAAGTATACCATAAAAAATCATGACAGAATCCGTTTAAGGATTGAGAAAACCAGTACATTTCATAGAATAGATTTGTCTGCTGTACACAGGTGGCCTGGTATATTGACAGGAGAACATTAGTCTGAGGTCTATGTAAGCTGCACTTATAAAGCAAATAATATGCTGAACTTCCATCTATCTGTAGCTTTAGCCATTGGACATATCATTTTGTACATCAGATGATTTCTGAATCTACCAGATAACCTTTTTTTGGCATTAAAACGTTGTTTTCTGCTCCTACTGTAGGAAAATGCCGGGGAGGAATGTTTATGCTCAGATGCATAATGAAAAAGAGCAGGAAATGACAAGTCCAGTCAATCACAGCGAGGACACCCAGAACATTATCCAGGGAGAGGAGTTTATTGATGATGACATGGACTCGCAAACTCTAGGACATGGGAGAGGTAATGAAAGGGCCTTTCTTCTTCGTCTTGTGTTATTCTGATTAGTGTTTTGTGACTATTTCTTTCTTTTTAGTAAATTGTTTGTTTTCACGGGACTGCTTTACAATCCACGTAGGAAGAAAGATTAGAGGGAATCTATTGTGCATAAACAGTAATTGTCGCATCAATGTTCACCTCTTCTAGAATTGCATATGAGTGACTCCATGTTACCTGGAGGTTCCTGAACATTTCTGAAAATCAAACGTGCTATATGGTCACCTATACAACTGACTTAAAGCACAATTCAACCCCCTAGTTTGATAAGTCCCCACTGGCCCCCCTCCCTGCCTGCTAAGTGTTACTCCAGCATTGAGTATCCTGTAGGATTACTGACCACAAATGCAGAGTGAGTGCAGCGGAGCTCAATGGCGCCATCTTCCAGCGCTTTGGTAACCTTCAGATCTTCTTTCAGCGCTTTAGCAATCTCCATGACTTCTGGCGCATGCGCAGTTGTAAAATATGGCGTCTGTGAGCTCCCATGCGCTCACTCTGCATGTACTGCCAGTAATCTTACAGGAGACACAAATTCTGGAGTAACACTTAGCAGGGGGAAGGCAGTGGAGGGGGCCAGTGGGGACTTATCACAGTGGGGGCTTTAGTTCTTCTTTAAAGGGCACCTGTCACCCTAAAATAGTTTCCCTCACCAGCGCTAAGTTGCCCGCACTGGGAGAGAGCTGGGTGCAAGCTGCCATGTTGTGTGGCGTGCATGCACACCATGAGCTTCTGACCAGTGTTCAATCTAAGCTGTCCGCTCATGTGCATGCACACAGATTTTGAGGCTAACCCTCACAACAAAATGTGGTGCACACAAAGAATTATTTTACAACATTTTGTATTCATTTTAACCTGAATATAAAATTTTTAAAATGTGCACAAACGTTTAAAATGTGCACACAAAAGAATTTTTTTCAACATAGCCAAGAGGGAATTAGAGGGAATAACTGCTTCTGATTAAGTGCCTGACAGTCTGACACCACATGCTTGTGCATAATGAGCACGTTACAGCACTCATTATGCACATACATGTGTCCCAACATGGTCGCCTGCACCGTGAGCTCCTTCCAATGCAGGCAGCGTAGCGCTGGAGGCAATTTTTTTTTAAAAAAAGTATTGTTTCCCCCAATCAGAGTCTGGGCTCTATTAGCCTGTTCCACTGATGTGGCAAGCTGTTTAAGGTTGGAGGTGCCCTTGAAGCCCATAAGTGCTGAGCACCAACAGCAGAGCCTGGCCAAATAGTATTGCTGCCCAAAGCAATACACTCTCTTTGCTCAGTCCCAGCTCTGCAAAACCTCAGCCCACAACTGCGCTCCACACAAGCAACCTGCTCACCCCTTCCACTCTCTACTTATTCCTTCAACCACAATCATCCCCCTCTTACTGCCCCCTACATTGCACCTCTGCTGCTTATCTCGAGCCCTGGTCAGCAATAGCCCATTCAGTTATCTCCCTCACAAGCTCACTGGCAGTTTTGCTGTAGACATGTTGCAATGAATAAGAAGGGACTCATACACCCTTCCTGACTTTGTAGCTGTTTAGATGTCTCCAAGCACTGTGTATCCCTGTGCAGGACATGTATCCATATACTAAATATCTGGCATGGAGTTCTGCACATGATAGATTGCATTTAATGTTCACTAAACCATTTCAAAAGTTGAATGAGCCACGACAAATCTGAAATGCTGCACAGATAAAGGTTCTTATTGCTCTTTATTGATGCCTGGTATCTAACACTGATACATTCAAAACAAGTAGACTTAATGAGCAAGTCCAGTTGTTTAAAGGGATACTGTCATGGGAATTTTTTTTTTTTTAAACGAATCAGGTAATAGTGCTGCTCCAGCAGAATTCTGCACTGAAATCCATTTCTCAAAAGAGCAAAAAGATTTTTTTATATTCAATTTTGAAATCTGACATGGGGCTAGACATTTTGTCAATTTCCCAGCTGCCCCATTTCATGTGACTTGTGCCTGCACTTTAGGAGAGAAATGCTTTTTGGCAGGCTGCTGTTTTTCCTTCTCAATGTAACTGAATGTGTCTCAGTGAGACATGGGTTTTTACTATTGAGTTTTGTTCTTATATCTGCCAGGCAGCTGTTATCTTGTGTTAGGGAGCTGTTATCTGGTTACCTTCCCATTGTTCTTTTGTTTGGCTGCTGGGGGGAAAAAGGGAGGGGGGTGATATCACTCCAACTTGCAGTACAGCAGTGAAGAGTGATTGAAGTTTATCAGAGCACAAGTCACATGACTTGGGGCAGCTGGGAATTTGACAATATGTCTAGCCCCATGTCAGAATTCAAAATTGAATATAAAAAAAATCTGTTTGCTCTTTTGAAAAATGGATTTCAGTGCAGAATTCTGCTGGGGCAGCACTATTAACTGATTCATTTTGGGAAAAAAAAATTTTTCCCATGACAGTATCCCTTTATGACTTATCACTACTAGATACTGTATACTGTGACCTGGATGAATGAAAAGCTTCATAAAAATATTGATATATGACTCATAGCATCATGACTTCACTCAGACAACCAACCCTACGACTATACTTCAGGAATGAAGCCATTAACTGCCAAGTCCACCATGAAAATATCCCTGCAATGCCCCTCAGGCCAAACTGCATACATTTGGCTCAAATCGGCATCAAATTCTAGCACACAGCTTTACAACTTGTCAGATGGTAATATGCTTCCATTTGTTTTTATTATCTGCATTCAAGTGTGCAGGATATTTCCCAGAAATGTTTTGTGCTAATGTACCAGCACTAATGCAAAGTGATATGCCTGACAAACATTCCAAAACTCACCCTGCATCAGGTAATATGAACAGACTGACATCCTTTTATCAGTCCAATCTGGATGTCACACAGACATTGCCGGCCAACAGAGAGACTCTCTGAGAAATACTTGGGCAAAAGGTATTTTTTGCCCAAAACGTGTCTTTTTTTTCTATCTATGTCACAGGCGTTCCCCAAATTAGAACCTTGAAAAATGGACATGTTGTGGTAGGAGGAACATTGTTAAAAGGCATTAACACTTTTTGAATAACTATAATGTTCAGGGCCATCTTGGGTTCTCACCTTCCCTCATAGCAAAAGTGCCCTTGATAATGTTGATCTCAAGACGGTTGCCTGTGGGCTGGATATGATCTCACAAGACTTCTCTGCCTACCTGATGGCCCCATTCAGTCCTTTTTATTGTAATCTATTTCTGTGTATTAAAAGTGAAGTCATTCTCCTGTGCTGGCAACATGTATGGAAGCTACACATGATGTTGCTTTCATTGCAACCACTAGTATCTTACCATACAGTTCTTACATTTCATTCTGCAGTTCAGTACAGTTTGGGAGAAAAACAGATTAAATTCCTACTCAAGCATCTTAATGTAATGGAATTCCACCATAGAGTTATTTTCTGTAGAATGGCCTTCTACACAAGATACTGTAGCACTGCCTACAAATGCCAAATCAGTTGTTTTCAGTCTTTTTTGGAAAGTGAAGTCTTCTGAAATCAGAAGTTATTTACTTGTCTCATGCCATACACACAGCACTGCCTAGAGATCAAAAATGAGAGACTGCAAATTACAGTCTTTTTTGATTCAAGATCTTCTTTTAGTTTGAGTATTGGTCAGGAACCCCTTAGCTCATAACAAGGATACAGACACACAAAAATTATTGTTGTTCCAGATATTTGGTCATAGTTTCACAAATATTTAGGAGAGCATATATCTCTAACTGGCCTTTCATTTGTGTTTTCACAGGGGCGTAACTACCGGGGGAGCAGGGGGTGCAAATGGGCCAGGGCCCGCACCCCCGCAGGGCCCCCCCGGAAGATCGTGCGCGCTGCAGCCGGCTGGAGTCGGCTGCAGGTGCAGGGATACATCGTGCAGACGAGAGTGGGGGCGGGCCCGACTGCACAGCCTGCACCAGGGCCCGCCCCCACCAAGTTACGTTACTGTGTTTTCATAAGTATCTAGGAGAGCAATAAGGCATTCTCCCTGAATTTCACCCTATCTGGCCTTTAGACTAGCTGACCCACATTCAGTGGTCTGGGTGATGACTTTAGTCCTGGAAGTATCTTGGAGAGCAATCATCTTTCTACTCTTTTCACTACTTGATCTTCAAGTTGGGTTTTTAAAAGTATCTACTACTTCATCTTCTGGCTTTCAGAAGTACCTAGGAGAGCAAAAATCTTTCTAACTACTGTGTTTCCTGGCTGGGATTTCAGAAGTATCTGGCAGAGCAAAAAAACATTCTCCCGAAATGTTACTCTATTTGGCCTTCCAACTGGGCATCCTTTGGAGGGGCAACTCTACAATTAGGGAAGCACTGCCCTGGATTGATGACTGCATACCAATGCATAGATATTACAGCTGGGCGTATTGGCTTTCAAACGTAGTTGTCGCTAGTTGTTGTCCTTGTTTTTCAACATGAACAAACATTTAGCCATTGCTCATTGTTTAATAACTTCATCTAAGTAAAAGGCTGAATGCTAAGTTGCTAGACTTATTTTGTACAGTCTTTACCCTAAAGTAAGTAGTTACCAGAGCTACAGAAGTGAATTATCCTTGAGAAAGAGCAATTTGGTACAAGTGATTTATAAATCTTTGTGAAGGGGAAAAAAACATGAAAATAGACATTTTTCACTTCATATTCTGCCTCGAACCCCAAGAGAACTAGAGCCGCTGACACGACCCGTCTTCTCGTCCCTTTTGTGTATAACAATGTTTACCTTTTCATACATGGATGCATTTCCAATTTTTTCACAGCTTTGTGAATCCAGCTTTTAATCTGAATGCAAATGATGTCTGTGTAGTTTGAATATATTGTAAACCTAACAATGAACAATGACGAAACTGTTCCCGAAAAAAAAGTTGAAAAATGATTGAGATTTCGTTAGACTCTGCTGTTACTGTTTAACAGATGTAAATGTACCAGAATTCCACAGCTTGATACAGATTTTACATATACAAAAACAGAATTTCAAGTGATATTGGCACATCTAAAGCTGGCCATTCATAGCAAGACCCATTTGGCACAATTTGGCCAAACCATCAGATCTTTGCCAGATTTGGCTTCCCGAGTTTGTGGGCTTTGTAATCCACTCAGCTACAGACCTCATTAGCAAGAGTGGCCCTAGAAGAGAAGTCGGCGAGCACTCCACATCCACTCAGTAGTTTAAAACGAAGAATTTTATTTCAACAGGTTAAAAACAAACATTGTGGCAAGAGTGGCCCATCCAGAGGCTAATGTCTGCCAGTACATGGTCACTCTTGTCTTATCTACAATCTCTAGTGCCCCAAGTATAGGGCTCTTGTGTAATGGCAGTGGGCTTTGCACAGGTCTATTAAAGGGATACTGTCATGGGGAAAAAAAAATTCAAAATGAATCAGTTAATAGTGCTGCTCCAGCAGAATTCTGCACTGAAATACATTTCTCACAAACAGATTTTTTTATATTCAATTTTGAAATCTGACATGGGACTAGACATTTTGTCAATTTCCCAGCTGCCCCTGGTCATGTGACTTGTGCCTGCACTTTAGGAGAGAAATGCTTTCTGGCAGGCTGCTGTTTTTCCTTCTCAATGTAACTGAATGTGTCTCAGTGGGACATGGGTTTTACTATTGAGTGTTGTTCTTAGATCTACCAGGCAGCTGTTATCTTGTGTTAGGGAGCTGTTATCTGGTTACCTTCCCATTGTTCTTTTGTTTGGCTGCTGGGGGGGAAAAGGGAGGGGGGTGATATCACTCCAACTTGCAGTACAGCAGTAAAGAGTGATTGAAGTTTATCAGAGCACAAGTCACATGACTTGGGGCAGCTAGGAAATTGACAATATGTCTAGCCCCATGTCAGATTTCAAAATGGAATATTAAAAAATCTGTTTGCTCTTTTGAGAAATGGATTTCAGTGCAGAATTCTGCTGGAGCAGCACTATTAACTGATTCATTTTGAAAAATGTGTTTTTTTCCCATGACAGTATCCCTTTAAAGAAGAAACCCTCCGGACTGTCATCGTATCACTGCCCACATCTAAAAGCCCTATCTCTTGACCTTCCTTAGAAAGTAACCTTAGTAAGTTAGTGAGTTACTAATGGTAAAAGGGAAGAAATATACTATCTCAGTGTATTTTCATGTCAGGAACATAATGGTGGCATTTGTTTAGAGGTATCAGTATCACTTTAATTTCTTTTCCCCTTGACTTTGTGCACATCTACCAGTGTGCTTCCACTTTCACTCATCCTCTGTATCCTATATATTTTATCTTGCTTACTGTTTTTATGGCCCATCCTTGGAATTCCTCCACACCATTGCCTTGCAGTGAGGCTCTCTGGCAGAGCTGGAAATTTGAGCAGCTACACGATCCCCTTATTGTCGATGCCTACCAGTGCCCATACGCAGGTCAGTGGCATGTTCGATGGATGTCCTGCTCCTCTCCCCCCAGTGTCCCCTCAACAATATCTGCACTATCACTGCACAATAGACCTTGCCACAGTTATGGTTCCTCCACAACCCAACCAAGATATCCATGCTTTGTCATGGATCAGACATGGAGATTTTTGGTTGTTGTTATTGCACCTTTTTTTTCTATGTACTTGTAAAACCACCCTTCTTTTCCAGTGTGTAGTGAGAAAAGAAACTGTATCGACACGCAAAATAGTATAATAACGCTCTTCTGTTTCTTTGCCAGGTAATCACTCAGGCGTGGTTTTAAGCATTAATTCCAGAGAGATGCACAATTACCTGGTTAGCTGATGTTCACAGCTGAATTCAAATCTTACAGACTTTTTTTCTGTATTGTCTTATATCTCCGTGGGAAATCAAGAGAGTGAGAATGGACTGTAACAAGAAGCGAAGTTCATTGTAACTGCTCCAGAGACGCATACATGTCTGTTGCTGTGGAAGATCAACTGGACGCCCAATTGTTTTAAGGACACGATTTCATAAAAAAAAAACAGACAATTGCTACGAGTCATATTCAAGTGGTAGCAAATTTGTAACCCAAGGCACATTTTCCGTCTTGTATTCATACTCTGTACTCCATGTAATGCATATATGTGTTCATCTAGAGAAGCTTTTTTTTTTTTAAATTGAGTTTACATTTCTTTAGAATAATGAAATTCCCGATTGATGTTTGATGTTTCTGAATCTCTAGCAGTTAACATTGTTCTACGGGGTGTTTCCATCTTCCCAGTATGATTATACAGTATATTGGCAAAAACCACTCCATACATTGAACCATTATTAAGCTATTTCCAATTAAGAGTTCGTCGTCTTAAATGAATTACATAAAGTCCCAACATCTGTTTTTATGTGAAAGAATGATTTTGCCCTGTAGACTTATGATCAGTAGCTGTACATATCAAGGGTTGAAAAGATAGCTACAAACTTCCCAAAAGATTTCCCAAACTTGGGTTGTCCAGGCTTTTGGACTGGTGAACTATGGCCTTAACCACAAAGAAAAAAATTTTCTTGGTAAAGGAATTTGAATCTTTCATGTATTTTCCATTGGTAGCAGAGTTATTCCACTAATGGTACAATAATTCCATATAAAAGACCTAATAAAAGTAGCTATAAGAACAAAAGTAAAAGGCAGTAAAATTCGAGTTTGGTCAAAACTCACAATTTCGAGTTTAAAACAACAAACTCAAATTAAAATTCAAGATTAATCATCCCCCTACCCTGGAAACCATTTGAATTCTATAGGCCGCCAGCAAAAACCTTAGTAAAGGGGAAGTAAAGTCTAAAATAGAATAAGGCTAGAAATGCTGTATTTTGTATACTAAATATAAACATGAACTTACCGCACCACAAGCCTAATCAAACAAGTAATTTATGTTTTTAAAGTTGGCTACAGTGGGTCACCATCTTGTAACTTTGTTATACATCTTTGCAAGATCAAGACTGTGCACATGCTCAGTGTGGTCTGGGCTGCTTAGGGATCATCATAAATTATCAAAACGGCACAAGTCAAATAATATCTGCCAGAAGCAGATACAACAAGGTTATTAATCAGAATATGCAGACTGCACTGGGTCCTGTGTTGTCATGTAATCTAATGTAGTTTTTGTGTTGTTTAATACAAACTTTATCTAACTCTGCAGAACCAGTGGCTTCAGCAAAATAATCCTCCAAATAGAATCCCAGTTTATCTATTTAAATCTGGCTCCATGATCTTTGACTTTGCAGCTGGAGTTGGAAACAGTAAAGGGGATGTAAAGGCAAAAATAAAATCCAATATAAAGCTCTACACAGTCTCTGACTGCTCTACAGGGAAACAAACAAAGCTGCTTGAGTTCTGCATGGCTGGGAAGTAAGCGGGGGCTCCCCCTGCTGTTCATAAGTATGATTGTTTCCCTGCTCAGCAGTTAGGGACTGTCTGACAATTCCTATCCACAGCAGTAAATGAAGGGAGAATTTCACTGCATACAGTCAGGTTTCTTATAAAAACGGTACACATTTTTTAATTAAAGTATATATCATTTAAAAAAGTAAAAATGGGATTTTATTATTTTACCTTTACATGCCCTTTAAGGATCTTGAAGAAGGAGACAGTATGTGACCTAGTATCGCTACATATATCATCAAAGTTTTTTTGATTAGTGAAGATATCTTCTGTTTTGTATTTTGATAGTTCACCATAGATCTCATTTGTATTAAAGTTTCAACAAGTAACTCATGGATGTTCTTTACACAGAGTTTCACTAGGTGTGCCATCACCATGTCACTTGAAATGAAAAAAAAACACATTTTGGTAAAATCAGAGCAAAATGTTATGTTTTCTTTGGTCTGGGACAATGGCTTCTGGTGGTGGTACTACAGTATAAAGACTGAGCAGGAAATCCTCTGATACTGCAGTTTTAGACCTTTCCTTATAAGCAGTGTTTATCTTCCTTTTAAAAGCGAGTATGAGTTTATAGTATATTTATGAGCACACAACATTTTTGCCTCCATATTTACACAGGATAAGTAACCTGCCCCAGACCCTGAATCTCAGACCCTGGTTCTAATTCTACAGGCAACCCCTTACTGGAGGACATATTTATCAAAAATTAATTTGTGAGTTTTTCCCCCAGTTCAAATAAACTAGAATTTTTGAATTTCTAAAAATGTCATGTAGAAAACTATTGAATAAAACCGTGGAAGAAAATTGGAATGCATCAAACTCGTATTCTACTCATAATTTTTAATGGGTCTACAAGCTCTACAAAAATTTGAAACATTAGAATCAAAAAATCACGACATTTTGCCTAGAATAACTCGACTTTTTGACTTCTAGTTTTGCAATCAAGTTTTTCATTTTAATTTTTTTTGCACTAAATAAATATCAAACATTTGAGTTTGAATCCACAATTTAATCTCACATGTTTTAGTGCAAAAAATTCAAATAAATTTGAGTGTCGATAATTCACCCCTCTTAGGGTTGTCTCAAAATGTGCCCTTCCGAGGAGGTCAGTGAGGGTGTCTGCCACAGTATGTAGTGCCTGCCCAGCTGCCAGATGGATTTATTTGGTGTAAGGATCAAGGGTAGGTGGTTGCAGCTGAATACAAAGTGGGCTCATATTGGGTCTACCATCTTAGTATTACACCAGGCAAGAGTATCATACGTTGTGTGGCAGCTGCCATTGTAGCTCCCACATATATATATATATATATATATATATATATATATATATATATATATATATATATATATATATAGAAAAATATACATGCAAATTGGCAAAGAGAGAATATTCAATTTAGGGATGCATCGAATCAACTATTTTGGATTCGGCCAAACCCTTCACGAAAGATTCGGCTGAATACCAAACCAAATCCGAATTTGCATATGCAAATTAGGGTTGGGAAGGGGAAAACAAGTCACTTGGTTTTCCTCCCCGCTCCTAATTTGCCTATTAGGATTCGGTTCGGCCGAGCAGAAGGATTTTGAATCCCAATCCTGCTGAAAAAGGCAGAATCCCGAACCGAATCCTGGATTTGGTGCATCCCTAATTCACGCAGAACTCTTTGATATTCTACCTAAAAGGAAGATAATCTCTAGTTATATCTTTTACCTAGGAACGGACAATTACATAATTTGGTTGTGGTTTATTGCAGACGTAGCCTTACAATTTGTTTCTTTACTATTATATGTTTAATCCCTTATGTCAGCAATTTCTCTAAAACATTCCAAATGTATGTAAAAATTGGTGTTTTTGCATTACGCAACTATTACTCCATAAGTGACGTGTCAGTATGAAACGTTCATGCAGATAATTCCTGCCTCCGCCGCGACACACTCATGTTAATCTCCTCCCCACGCAAATAACCCGCGTTCTCACCAGCCATCCCCCTATAACACGTTGCCTCAATTTTCCCCTTTTCAAATGTTTTATAGCACAGTAAAGACGGAATTTTTTTAAGAAAATGGCAAATATGTGTTCCGTTTACTTGCAAGTGTTTCTATGTATGGAAGGATATTCACGTTTCTCTAAATTATTATGAAATAAAAGGTGGAAACATGGAATTTTACCTGTTTGTGTCAAAGCCTTGGCTCTTTTATTGAATGGGACTATATATTGGATGGATTCATAAAAGGGGGAACATTTTGAATGGTTGTCGAATAATATTTTTGTATGATATACAAACAAAAAAAAAACAAAAAAAACAAACCTTTCTTCCCTCTCTGATGTTATTTGTTAAAATAGTAAAGGGATAAAACATCAGGGGAAAATTTTGCATTGATATATTTCCCTAGCCAATTGAGCCTACATTGAGTCCACCAAACGACTCCAAATTGATTGTAGGAGGTCCCCATAGGCTTAAACACCAATTAGGCAGTTTTTAGATGGCGAATAGTAAAATTGAAATTCTTAAAGGGACAGTACATGATAAATTTCACCTTTTTTTTTTAAAATCCGAATCGGATTTGGACGATTCCCTAGTTGGATTACACTACAATAATCTCAAAATTCGAATTTAAAAATTCAAATTTTCAATTCGACCCTTGATAAATCTGTCCCTAAATGTACTGTTATATAAAGCTGTTCCTTGCACCATTGTATATTTCTCGGTAATAATAAAACAGTTGCTTGTATTTGATCCCAACTAAGATATAATTAATCCTTATTGGAAGCAAAATCAGCCTATTGTGTTTATTTAATGTTTACATGATTTTATAGTAGACATTAGGGGGTTATTTACTAAAATCCGATTTTATCTAATTATTTTAAGTAAAAAAATAACAACCAAACTTTCATAACCGATTTGACCTTATTTATTATTTAAAAAGCTTGAATTAATCGGTTCAGGGAAAAACCTGAAAAAATGGTACGAAAAATCATATTGTTAGAGTGTTTTGGGATTTTTCCTCAAATCACATGATTTTTTCGGGTTTTTGTCCAAAAAGATCGGATTTTCTGGCTAAATCCAGCGCAGACCACGATAACTTCCAGTTAGTATAGGGACCTCTGCCGTTGATTATACACAACCTCGGCAGGTCTGAGATGGTGGATTTTTCGGATTTGGGGTTGTTGCAGCATCAAGGTTTAATAAATCTCCCAAAATTCGAGTTTGAAAAAAAAGAAAGAAGAAAAATTTGAGTTTTGCCCAGAAAAGCCTGACCAGATAAATTCGGAGTTTAATGAATAACCCCCTTTATGTATGATCCAAATTACAGAAAGATCTGTTATCTGGAAAACCACAGGTCCTGAGCATTCGGCATAACATGTCCCCATACCTGAATTAGAACACACACAGTCGCAATGGCCTGTTTTGATAGATTAACCCCATCATAACGTAAGAACAAGAAAAGGTGGGCCCTTACCCCTGGCTACTGTATAAAGCCAATACTGTTTTACTAATTTCAGCCTGTGAATCTCTTTAAGAATCCCAGTTCACTTTCATGAGTTTATCTCCTATTTGAATAGCAGATTCAGACTGGTGCCTTGGTGGTCTTCACAAGCTAAAACCTCCAGCAGATGTGTGCTCAGAATAAAATATGATCAATAATAAGTCAAAATGTATATATTTTAACTGAAACGCGATGGCTTAGGAGCCCCCTAAGAATAAATGTGTCTGGCGATGTGTAGCTGAGATTTTGAAAAGATCAGCAATTATTTCTGTCTTTAAAATCATATATATTGGTTAAAAAATAAATAATGCGTTAAATGCCGATTATGTTTGATTACATTTAACGCAAGAACAAAAATAGTGACCTCGCTGTCAAACATGCCCCATCAATTATATTAACGCCATTCAGTATTGGTGAGGTTTATAACGGCAGTGGCTCAGATGTCAGAGTATTTGGGAATGGATTAAGGAATACAATATTTATGCATCAGCAGAATTCTCAGAATCAGAAAAGAGCATTTGTCTCACACCAACACCATCATCTTGGACTCCCATTATCTGATACAGAAGTGGTACACACCCACCAGATTTGTAATAAGAATCTCTATGAAATTGTCAGGGAATGAAGCTGTATTCTCAAGCAAAATCTCAACCGATTTATCAAGGGTCGAAGTCAAAATTCAAATTAAAAAAATTAAATTTCGAGCTATTTGTGTACGTCGACTAGTGAATGGTCCAAATTATATTCAAATTTAAAAAAAAATCGAAAATCAAAATTTATCATGTACGGTCTCTTTAAAAATTCAACCATTCACCATCTAAAACCTGCTGAATTGCTGTTTTAGCCTATGGGGGAC
Organism: Xenopus petersii; assembly: GCA_038501925.1. Classification (NCBI taxonomy): domain Eukaryota; kingdom Metazoa; phylum Chordata; class Amphibia; order Anura; family Pipidae; genus Xenopus; species Xenopus petersii. The sequence continues at coordinate 25,203,617 of CM076672.1, read as the reverse complement.
CTCCTAGAACCTATTTGGAGTCAATTGGTGGACTTTTTTTAGGAAAAACTTTAAATCGAATTCGATCGAATACAATGTTACTTCGATTTGTACGATTCAAATGAAAATGATCTATTCACCTGAAAAAAAAACCCTTAGGGGCACATTTACAAAGCTCGAGTGAAGGATTCGAAGTAAAAAAAAAACGTAGAATTTCGAAGTTTTTTTGGGTACTTCGACCATCGAATAGGCTGCTTCAACCTTCGACTACGAATCGAACGATTTGAAGTAAAAATCATTTGACTATTCGATAGTCGAAGTACTGTCTCTTTAAAAAAAACTTTGACTACCTACTTCGGCACTTTAAACCTACTGAGCCTATGGGGACCTTCCCCATAAGCTTTCTAAGCTTTTTTTTGATCGAAGGAAAATCCTTTGATCGAAGGAAAATCCTTCGATCGATGGATTAAAGTCCTTTGAATGGTTCCATTCGAAGGATTTAATCGTTCGATCGAAAGATTTTTCCTTCGATCAAATTATTTGCGGTAAATCCTTCGACTTCGATATTCAAAGTATTTTACTTTGATGGTCGAATATCGAGGGTTAATTAACCCTCGATATTCGACCCTTAGTAAATGTGCCCCTTTTTTTACATTTTTTAATAAATTTAGGTTGGTCTTTTTTTTTATTAGAATTTATACGTTTTTTTTATTCAAAATTCGACCCTTGATAATTCTGCCCGAATCTCCATTTTGTATGATTTTCAGGCCATGAAAACGAAACCTATCTCCAATATACTTTAATTAAAAAATGTGTACCGTTTTTATAAGAAACCTGACTGTATGCAGTGAAATTCTCCCTTCATTTACTGCTGTGGATAGGAATTGTCAGACGGTCCCTAACTGCTGCGCAGGGAAACAATCATACTTATGAACAGCAGGGGGAGCCCCCGCCTTACTTCCCAGCCATGCAGAACTCAAGCAGCTTTGTTTATGACGATCGCTAAGCAGCCCAGACCACACTGAGCATGTGCACAGTCTTAGTCTTGCAAAGATGTTTAAAGGGATACTGTCATGGGAAAAAATTTTTTTTTCAAAACTCATCAGTTAATAGTGCTACTCCAGCAGAATTCTGCACTGAAATCCATTTCTCAAAAAAACAAACAGATTTTTTTATATTCAATTTTGAAATCTGACATGGGGCTAGACATATTGTCAATTTTCCAGCTGCCCCAAGTCATGTGACTTGTGCTCTGATAAACTTCAATCATGCTTTACTACTGTAATGCAAGTTGGAGTGATATCACCCCCTCCCTTTTCCTCCCAGCAGCCAAACAAAAGAACAATGGGAAGGTAACCAGATAATAGCTCCCTAACACAAGATAACAGCTGCCTGGTAGATCTAAGAACAACACTCAATAGTAAAAACCCATGTCTCACTGAGACACATTCAGTTACATTGAGAAGGAAAAACAGTAGCCTGCCAAAAAGCATTTCTCTCCTAAAGTGCAGGCACAAGTCAAATGACTGGGGGCAGCTGGGAAATTGACAAAATGTCTAGCCCCATGTCAGATTTCAAAATTGAATATAAAAAAAATCTGTTTTTTCTTTTGAGAAATGGATTTCAGTGCGGAGCAGCACTATTAACTTAACTTACATTTTTTTCCCATGACAGTATCCCTTTAACAAAGTTACAACATGTTGTAACTCGGCAGGTTTTAGATGGCGAACGGTCAAAGTCAATTTTTTTTTTGTAACTTAAATTTTTATTTATTTTCAGAATAAACAAGTAGACATAACAGATTATGATGAACATCATCATTACTCAAGGTCCAAGCTGTTCCCTCCAATACTTCCAAATACAGTAATAAACTGTGCCTAAGTATTGGATTTGACAATGATTGTAAGATAGTACAGCAATTGTATAAAGAGAAATAAAGAAAAAGGAACATATAAAAGGGGAGGGGAGAAAATACAATATAAACAAATGAAGTCATAGGGAGGGGAAGATGTAGCTCGTGGTCAAATGTCATAGCTTTGGCCTATCAGTAATTACCAGATAATTTAAGAGCGGTCGAGTCTAGTCGACATGTAATAGTCCCAGTTGCCCCAGATATTGCTATGCAATTGTAATGTATTGTTGATGCGGGCAGTCATTTCCTCAAATTTCTTGTTGCTCTCTAGTCTAAGGATTATTTCTTGGATGGTTGGGATTGTCGGAGTCTTCCATTTGGAAGTAATTGCTAATCTGGCTACCTTGGATATCTGGTTAACCAATTTCTGGGCTGCTTTTTTCAATCTAGGAATAGGAAGAGCTAATAGTAAGTGAGGCATTTCTATATTCATTGGGGTTTTAAAGAACGCTATTATTAGGTCCACAATTTCCTGCCAGAACTTTATCAGTTTGGGGCAAGCCCAAAGAATGTGATGTAATGTACCTTTGTGGCTACATCCTCTCCAGCATAGTAGACTGCTTTGTGGGTACATTTTGGAGAGTCTATCAGGGGTTAGGTACCCAAAGTCGAATTTTTAAAGAGACAGTACATGATAAATTTCGATATTCCATTTTTTTCCAAAATCGAATCTGGACTATTCTCTTAGTCGAAGTACACAAAAAAATAGCTCGAAATTCTAATTTGTTTCATTCAAAAATTCACCTCGACCTTTGATAAATCTACCACTAAGAGTAGAAACCACAAACAACTCTAATACAAAACTTTGCCAGGTAAAAGTTGTCGAGGTCCTATAGAAGCTGAATCTATTGCACCTTTTTCAATCAATTCAGACTTATTTTTTCAATAGGAATTAAACGAAACCTCACATTTTTAGAAATTTTAGAGGTATTTTTTCCGGATTGTTTTGCATTATTTTCCGTTTGTACTTTTTTTTATTCAGATCTTTTAATAAATGGTAATGGTGGTTTTAGAGAAGGTGAGTTTAGTCATGGTTTCAAAAACCTCTAAAAACACAAAAAATAGACTTTTAATAAATAGGCCTCCACTTGTATTTTCTTTGACACACAAGAATTTTCTGTAGACTGAAATTATAGGAATATTTCTCACCCTACAGAACAAATATTGCAAACTTTTCAAAAACAAAGCATGAGAATAATTATTGGTAGAAAAAAAAAATCTCTTGCAAATTTCTTTTTTAAATGAAATTTACTAAAATAAATGTAATAATGTAATTATATTTTAAATCATTTTCAATTAAATTTAAATTACCTGGCAGCAAAAATGTTGAAAAAAGAATGTATAAAAATGCAATTATATATATTTATATGTAGGCATAATAAATAAACAGGCACACACAAGTATATTTAATTATATTTACTAAATGAATAGTGCACATAATTGTGTGACACCCACGTGGGTGCAAGTCCATATCAGCACTGTGTACAGAAATATTATAAAGAATAATCTAAAAAAAAGCAATAATTCATTTAATCTACTTTAATAATAAAAAGCAGACATGTCTTTATTAAATAAAATATGTGCATTTCAAAAATTAAATATGTCCCATAAAAGGGATCTATTTACAGTCAAATGTAAAGTTTCTGAGAGGAATTTCAGCACCCTTCTGGTTCATTTCGTGCCTTTTTTTTCACAGAATTTTTCACTTTAGATAATTTTATTTAAAAATACAAAAAAAGGTAATTATTACATTCATAAAGGGCAGTTGGTTGTACAACATATAGCTATGTGATCACCATATATTACAAAAAAAATTCAAGATACAATGATTTTACACTTAATTTTTCGTTTTCTTAAATTTGAAAATATCAGTAGGATACAAAAAGATGGCACAATTATAAAGAAAGTGTTTCTAAAATACAAAGTTTCTGCTAGCCTCTGATTGATCAACTGGGATTGGTACTACAGCAGAAAATGGAGATGGCAGTTGCAGGGCACGATCCTGATGATGGAGCAGTCTTGGCTCAATGTGATGCACTCTTTTTCACTACAGTCAAAGTTCTTCCTCTTTATATAAATAAAGAATGATTATTCTCATACCAATTAGCCAATGTACAAAAACTCACAGATACAATGTTTGACTGTTTTCAGTGTAATTCATCAAAAGTGCCACCTCTATTGCTATATTGCATTTAATGTGATTGGGTGTCAGTCATAGAAAGGGCTATTGTGTTAGCACTGGGCCTGTGATAAAGAGTCAAACTGCTCGAAGACCTCATAAAATGAATTCTCAAAGCTCAAGAAGAAAATTAATTTTGATCTTGACACAAAAAAAAACCAAACGATTTTCTTCCGCTCAAACCGAGGTCCGTTCAAACCATTGGCTACAAGAGTGTTTTTGAATGAAAATTATTGTTGTTTCTTGTCAAGATATCTCCAGTTGCTACATGAGCAACTTCATGAGGACTTCAAACTTGAGAAAATTTTACGCCAAAAATGATTACTACCCAAGAACAAAAACGTGTTCATTTTCCTGAAACTGGATTTTTGAAAAAGTGGTCCCCACGTGAATATTATAGTCATCAGCTTTTTGGAAAGTTTCAGTTCATAAGTTAATAGTGTCTCAATTGAAGAAGTGTCCAGTGATATACCATTATTTGGAAGCTCCGACTGGTGGCCTGAATAGTTGGCATCATGGCTACTACCATGAGTTACAATGAACAACGGACCTCCCACTTGAACGATTAACATAAGGTAGACATATTGGGTGAAACAAGGAGTGCAAAATGTTGAGCACATGAATTATGTTCTACTCAAATTCCCACAAGCCATGGTTTAAGGTGAAAGTCACCTTAAAATGTACTTTGATAGCAATTATATAGTTGGGATACAAAACTGGATAATTTATCAATACTAATGTAATGTCAAAATGACCTACCATATTAAGGACAGGGGAGGTGTCAAACTAATTGTTATGCACCAGTGGAATACTCCCAGAATTCTTAGCTATGCTGGAAGTTACATTTCATAGTAATAAGGTTCATGTTCTACTTCCTTGATCTAAAGAATGCAGAACTCAAGTACAAACAGTGGAAGAACTAAGAATGAGATCAGTTGGAATATCAGTGGCCCAAGACCACACTATGGGACAGATTTACCAAGGGTCAAATTTCGAGGTGATGGGAGTCTTTTTAAACTCCCATCAACTCGAAATTCGAATAAAAAAAGACCAAGCCGAAATCTATTAAAAAAATCTTATTTTTTAACTTCAAATGAATAGGTTGTATTCAATCGTTAGAATCAAATTCAGATGGTATTCGATCGAATTCAATTCTAAGTATTTAAAAAAAAAACTTTTGATTTTTCAAACTCCACCAAATTACTCCAAATTGTTTCTAAGAGGTCCCCCATAGGCTAAAGCAGCTATTCGGCAGGTTTTAGGTGACGAATAGGCAAAGTCGAATTTTTAAAGAGACAATACATGATAAATTTCGATATTCTAATTTTCAAATGTTTTTCAACTTCAATTTGGATTATTCCCTAGTTGACTGGTGGATCAAATACGATCTTACTTCGATTCGAATGATCGAATACAGCCTATTCACCTGCAAAAAAACGTAGATTTTTAAATACATTTTCGGTTGGTCTTTTTTCATCCGAATTTCGAAGTTATGGGGGTTAAAAAAAAAACATCCCATCACCGTTGATAAATCTGCCTCTAAAATCAGCTCGAAATTCAAATTTAAAAATCCGATTTTTTCAATGCGACCCTTGATAAATCTGCCCCGATGTGTTGTCCCTTATCTGACCCTGTTAAAGACAGCTCTAAATGATCAAAATGGCTGTTTATGAAAAATGAACAGAGTGGTATTTGAATACATATGCTGAGTATTAACAGCTAGAAGGATAAAAATGCTGCAAGTTGGTATTTTTCAACGGTGATATTTACAAAATAGGACAGCATTCACAAAAATTGTATAAAAAATGATCATGGCTTTGACTTGTCTAGAGGTTCTTGTAATCGTAATAAAATCATGTTTCTATTAGTTCAAGAACCCAAAACGAGTTATAGGTCACCTGCAAACAGTAAATGCTACTGGTCACTATACCTGGTGAAAACGGTGTCGATTTTATTATATAACCCCTTTAAAGCACAATCTTGACAAAAAATAAAACTGCAGAACTTTATATATCCATAAATTGTACTGAAAGTTGTCATTGCTTAAATTTGATGCTAAGTAATTATCCCAACTTAAGCCTAAAAAAAATTGTACCCCCAACTATGAAACAAAAGGACACGAGTCTTGGTAGTAGAACACAGGTATTTCACTATATCATTATTTTAGGAATCCGCTCAGCAGCAGGTTGAATCTTTCTGATATGTATTAGAGATATTTGCCATTTTGCCAACTAACTAGTTACCCTTGCTTTAAAATATTTTCCTTTATCTTTTTGACATTCTGAAAATGACTGAGACAATGTAATGGTGAGGCAACTCTCTGCAAGTTACATTGGAGATATGTCTATATTTGATTCAGGACTAGTATTCAAGCTTTTTTGGAACCACAGCTCCCATGAGCCTACATCAGGAGGTTTCTTTTTTTCTTTTTAAAAATCATACTTTTTGATGCCTCAACTGTTTTGGATCATTTTTAAAGACTTTCACCTAACTTTTTGATAATATCAATGATGTTGGTTTCTCCTCCACACAGAACCTTCGAAACCCATTATTTCTTATAACTAGAATTAGCTTTTTGACAAAGTTAATTAAAACAAAAAATCTAAATTTACAATTTTTCTGAATATTTATGATAAAGTTTACAAACTGGTCTAAATAATGCGTTCATGTATTTTCTGTTCCAAAATCTCAAATTAAAGGGCATATTTATCAAGGGTTGAATTTAGAGTTTATGGGAGTTTATAAAAACTCCCATAAACTCGAAATTCTAAAAAAAAATGACCAATTGAGATTTATTAAAAAATTTGAATTTTTGAAATTCGGTGAATAGGATCGACCTATAACAAAAAAATTTTTTTTTCAAAAGTTCACCAAACGACTCCATATTGATTGTAGGAGGTCCCCCATAGGCTAAAACACCAATTCGGCAGGTTTGAGATGGCGAATAGTCTCATTTGAAATCTTAAATGGTCAGTACATCATTTTCAAATTCGAATTTTAATTTTTTTTTAAACTCAAATTGAATTTGGACTATTCCCTAGTCAAATTACACTAAAATAAACTCGAAATTCGAATTTTCAATTCAACCCTTGATAAATCTGCCCCTTAGTATGTAATAGAAAACCAATTATAAGCAACTTTTCAAATGGTCTTTATTTTTCATAGCTACTGAATTATTTGCCTTCCTTTTCTGACTCTTTCCAGCTTTCAAATTGGGTTCACTAATCCCCTCTAAAAAACAAATGCTCCACAAGCCTACAAATGTATTGTTGTTGCTACTTTTTATTACTCATCTTTCTATTCATGCCTCTCCTATTCATATTCCAGTCTCTTATTCAAATCAATGCATGGTTGCTAGGGTAATTTGGACCCTAGCAACCAGATTCCTGAAATTACAAACTGGGCAGCTGCTGAATAAAATGCTAAATAACTCTAATGAAAAATTAAAACCAATTGCAATTAGTCTCAGAACATCTCACTCTACATCATACTTAGAGCGTCATTTACCAAGTCCGAAAATATCTCATAATGAAAAATACTCCAACTGAACCCGGATTGATTTTTCCCCCCTTATTTATCATTTTCCCGAAAAATTCCTGTGCGGAGAAAAACTATAAAATTGTGAGGAAATTTGAATTGTATGAATTTTTCACCGAAAACTGCGACTTTTTTTTAAATTTGTTGCCCAAAACCACAAAAGAATAGTGTTTTCCCCTTAAAAAGGCCAATGAGATAAATTCGTACTATAATAAATAACCCACTTAAAGTAAAGTAAGGCTCAAAGATGAAGAACCCCTTTAAAAATTGTAGGTACTTGTGCAGTAGAATCTTCTCATTGAAAACTCTTCCTAATACAAATGATTACACAAAGACACTGTAATATATTTGTTTTGTAGAAGAACCCAGACTTCTCAGACTCTTTCTTTTGGTTCCACTGACTTGTGCTTAAGGGTATAATATGCAGAGCCAACAGATTTTCTCAGGCACCTCTCATTGCTTTTCAACAGCTTCCTTTCCCAAGACATATCCCAGAAGGTCCAAGGTGTATATATTTTTTGACATATTTACAGACATAAATTAAACAAATTAACATTAAATGCAAATATACAAATAAATAATTTAATCTGAGGATTGAAACAAAAAAGTACTTTTTTTTCCTTAATTTGGGCTCAGGGAGATGTATCTTATTTTTGTGATTTGTATATTCCCTTAGGCCATATAGATTCTTGTAATTGTCAGATTTTGTATGAAATAACTGAAAACATATTTCTCAATACAGAAATGTGCTTTCATTTTAAACATTTTGTGTCCCTTCAAACTTTTACATTTACATTAAAAAGTGACCCTGCAGCACAAAACACAATCTTTGTGGATAGAAAAGTAAGCGTAAACTGGAGATACAGGAAAACGTTTCCTTATATATTAAATATATATAATTTGCTTTTGATTACCCTTCTGGGAATAGGGCGGACAACTCAACCTCAAGGTCAATTAGGGTGCCTATTTGCTCTCCTTGATACCTTTAGACGGCCATCTTGAAGCTCAATCAAAACTGAGATATAGGGTACAAGCTTATTTGATGTCCTAGATATTCTTGGAACAATGGCTGAATGACTGATACGTCAATGCTTTCCTATATCTATCACCTTCTTATGAGCTAAGGGGGTCCTCGCCAAAGGCTGTACCTCCAAGGGGGGCTTGAACTGAAAAAAAATCGTCCATGGCCCAACAGATAGACCTTGTTTTCTAAAGTTTGACTGCTGACGAACACTCCAAAAAGCTTAATTTTTGTCCATGCATGCTGAGCCCTTCATTCCCACAAGCCAAACAGACATTTGCGGGGAGACGTAATAAAAGTTGGTAACCAAAAAATTGGCACAATGAGAACAATTTTTCCTTTGTACAAGAGACTTGCTTTCTTTAGAGATTTTGCAAACCTTTTGCATCAATGAACATTATGGGGGTAATTTAATTAAACTCGAATATGTCTCATCTTTTCATTAAGGGAGAAGGAAAGGCTGTATTTACTTAGGGGTGCCAAAAATTAGCACCCCAAGTGATTGTATATACTTACCTCACACCCCAGGCTGGTGCTTCTATCAGCAGAAAACTTCACCGGCCCGTGGTTCTTCCAGCGAGCACCAAGGATCGATCGGCTTCCGGCTTCTTCTTTCTTTGCGCAGGTGCGCCTGCATAGTAGAGTGAAAAGCCAAACTTTAACAAGGAAGTCAGCTATATCATTCTATTGCGCATACATCTGCCCCTGGAAATTTGAAGAAGGAAGAAGATGGAAGCCGATTGCTCCGTGCTGCTCGCTGGAAGAACCCTGAACACATGCAGTTTTCGGAGCACCAGCCTTGCGTGTGACATAATTATATATAATTACTTGGGGGTGCCTAACTTTTGGCACCCCAAGTAAATACGCATTTCCTTCTCAAAAACCAAGCTCGACCAAAATCCAATACGATAAAATCGAGCAAAAACCCAAATTGTACAAATTTTTAGGATTTACCGGCTGAATTGCTAGATTTTTTTCGGGTTATCGCCCAGAATTCTTTAGGTCATCGGACGAAACCCAGCTCAAATCTCATTATCTTTAAATTGTAAAAGGGACATCTGCCATTGATGACCATGGCAGGTTAATTAAAGGTGGCGGAATTACAGATTCAGAGACTTGGGGTATAATAAATATCGCAAAATTCAAGGTTTTTTTTCATGAAAAAATTGAGTTTTCATTCCAAAAAACCTCGACCAGAAAAAAATGGAAATTTAGTATATAACCCCATATGTGTAAAAAAAAATAGAAATCAGAACAAATAATTAAAAAATTATAAAAATAAAAATCCCACCTTGTGCAGTCTTAAAAAATGGGCTGCTGTTTAATGATAAATATTATATTGTGATGTGCAAATTGTTCTTATGTATGCCATTATTATCATTTACAAAGTTTTTTACATTTCCAAACTAAAGTCTATTAGTGAAGAGGCTCATATGGTGCTGCAGAAAAAATATCTTTTGATTCCAGACTTCTTGTGATTGGTCAAGAAAGGCAAACGATAACATATGTAATCTGACTTTTTCAGGCAACATTTGACATTCACAGGGCAGGGACATTGGTCATTTGTTCAGTAACTCTTATTCTTATAATTATAATCATTTTACTAGCCTTTTCCAACAAATAATGGACTAGAGATTTTGTGCTTGATTTCACAACAGCAACCCTTCTGACCAGTTGGAATTCCTTGTACAAATGATCCAACATCTGTTCTTTTTGGAATGATGAGATAGCACCGACCTACTTATTAAGAATCTAGCACACAAAAGTCCATAAATAACAGAATAGAGGTGCTTAGGGGTATAAAAGCTGGAAGGATATAATTCATTATGATTTCACCCTTATTTGCCCATTGCACATAAAAGGAGAGCTGTTCTTCTTCTTCTGCATCAAGTGGAACACTAGGTAGCACTTTTGGAGTGACGGGTTGAAGGTGGAGTCTTTTTCTGAACTCTCCAAGAATTTATATCTATTTCTTTTTGGGTTTACACTTCCTTTTTAGGATCTGGCCCTGTTGCAATGTATTCAAGACCATGATAGCCGTGCTTTGTCAAACCTATATTGGAATGATCTAGGTAAGGACAGGACCCCGTATGGAATAAAGATCATTTCAAACCAACCATCTCCATCACTCCAGTATATTTTGAGCCATGTACTGAGCTTGACTTTGACAATGGGCTGAAGGCACCGCAATAAGAGAAACTTGATCGCTGAAAGCCGTTTCCTTTACAACCAGCGAGTATAAAAGTTGAGGGAAGTAGCAGACTGCATTAAAACTTAACAGTATGCTTCAACGTTGGCGCTTTGAAGATGTTTGACGTGACCTTCCACAAGCGCAGAAATCAAAGATAACACTTCTCTTTGTAAGGAACACGTAAGGAAATGACAGACGGATGAAGAAGCACACTGTACCAGCAGCAAAAAAAAAAAAAATGGAAGAACATTGGTAGGAGTTCTGTTGAAGGCTGCATTTGAGACTGGTCCTTTCACTGCTGTCCCACAAGCACAATGCAAGTATGGATTTTACGCAACAGATTTGTAAATCAGGCTGTACCAAACAGGTGGCTGGTCAGTCCCTTGGTCGATGCTAGTTAAGGCAGTTACAGATGAAAACAAACCTCCTTTTCATTATGTGCCATTTTTGAGTTCCCATTCCTTTAAAAAAAAAAAAAACAACAACAAGTGACATTTTTATCAGAACGCTCTACATATGTAAATAATGAAACCAAAGTACCCAGTGGAAACCCATAGAGACATAGGGAGAATATACCAACTCCTTGGAGATACTGCCCAGGTCAAAATCAGAGCAATCTATTGAAAGTCACATTGTTTTGCTAAATGCCTGATGAAGATCCTTTGGGGAGGTTAAAACGCATTATCCAGTAGCGTAACTAGAGTGCGCTTGGCCACCCTGCAAACAAATCTCCAGAGGGGCCTGACGCACTCTGATCACCATCATCCCAAACCTTCCGTCCACTTCCCGCCCCAACTCCGCCCACTCTGTGTCCCTGTTTTTTTTTTTAGCTATAGAGGAAGCAGACCAGCCCCCTTGTTCCCCAAGCCCCTCTGCAACTGCGGGGTCTGTTACTCTACAGTTACACCACTGGCATTATGGGTTATGGATTATTCACTCTGGGGTTGCTGCAATGTGTCAACCCAATTGAATTCACAACTTGCTTCTTTAGAAGAAAGGAGGTTCTGCCAAAATATTTGGAAGGGTTTTATTACAGTGAGAGCTGTGAAGATGTGGAATTGTCTCCCTGAATCAGTGGTACAGGCTGATACATTAGATAGCTTTAAGAAGGGGTTGGATGGTGTTTAGCAAGTGAGGGAATACAGGGTTATGGGAAATAGCTCATAGTACAAGTTGATCCAGGGACTGGTCCCATTGCCATTTTGGAGTCAGGAAGGAATTGTTCCCCCTTTGAGGCAAATTGGAGAGGCTTCAATGGGGTTTTTGCCTTAAGGTAGCCATACACAGGGAGATCTGCTCATTTGGCGATGTCGCCAAACGAGCGGATCTCTCCCTGATATGCCCACATTGAAGTGGGCGATATCGGGCTGACCCAATCGTGAGCCCTACGGCCCAATGATTGGATCAGAATGGAGGCAATACAGGTGGTCGGATCACAGGACTGCATCAATGAACAGATGCGACCGCAATACGACGGGATTTCTAACCCTGCCCGATCAACATCTGTCCGACTTTCAGGCGGATATCGATTGGGGAAGCCCGTCAGAGGACCCCACACACGGGCCAATAAGCTGCCGACTCAGTCTGTTGACAGCTTTTTTATTGGCCTGTGTATGGGGGCCGTTACTCTGGATCAACTATCAGTTAGGCAGGTTAAAATAGGGTTAAAAGGTTGAACTTGATGGACACGTATTTTTTTTTTAACCTAACTTACTACAGTATGTTACTATGTTTTATTCTGGGTGCATGGATGAACTGGACCACTGGGATAAATTCCAGTGGGCCCAGAAAGTGGTTAGCCCTTTCCACAAGCCAGCCTACCTCAGTCACCTCTACCTCATGTTCCACTGTGGAATGCACGGCCACCTTTTAAATATTAATGATGAAAAGCACAGGAGCTGGGAGTAGTTTTGGCTTTGGCCGAGTGGCGGTGGGCCCTTTGGAGGATCTAAACTACTGTACTTCCTAGCCATAATAGCCATAATTGAACCCAAGACCCTACTGTGGAGGGGCAGCTATTACCCATGTCTCTCTTAAGTTATCAGATCCCAAGGCTAGGCATACACAGTGTTTTGACTGCTTCCCATTTGCATGTATAGGAAGTGCTGTCTTGGCATTCACTCCAATGGGAAGAGATCAGCATGTGGATCAAACAGCGACATGCACCCCCCATACATGAAGCAATATCTCTTACCTTGGCCTTCCTTAAAACATGACCTCGTACAGGCGAGTTCCTTGCAGAGGGCTGTCTCTTTAAAAGGGCTGCGCTGTTCACAGGTAGGGAGCATTCAGCATCACTTGTATCGCAGCTGGAGATGGGAGAATTCTCCACCGTGCGGTGCTTGAGGACCGGAGACTGCAAAAACCGAGAGAATTCCATTATAACCTTCACACCCTTGAAAACATATAAAGGCCAGCTGGAGCCCACAGAAATGTTCCTTTTAAAATAATATGTGAAAAACACTACTCTATCAGTCAATACTTCTCAGTGGCTGCCATATTGATCAAGGAGGACAGTGATATTGATAATCCCATTAAGTGAGAAGGTTTCCAAGATCTCTTGTGCCAATATTCAATAGATACAACTGAAGCAACTCTTGAAAGACAAGCTGAGTGCTCTCTGTTTCTCCTATAAAATGACCGTATCTGTAACTAAAGGAACAAGTGCCTCTGATTGAGAGACTGCCTTCAGTAGATTATTCATATATGTTAAGTGTACAGTTGCCTCGAGCAAACAAAATCCATTAGACAGCACAAGCAAGTGTTGTACTTCTTTGACGGATACACAAACTGAACATAATACAGTCTAAAATAATATATACTCTTCAACAAACATTCATGTAAAATAGCTCATATTTAGCAATTTGATATCACAGCCCTGTTGTACAGTCCAGCCATAGGCCAGATCATTTAAGTTACTGTGTGCAGGAAGCTTCTTCGGACACTTCTCTGCTCATTAAAGGAAAACTATACCACCAAAATGAATACTTAAGCAACAGATAGTTTATATCAAATTGAATGACATATTAAAGAATCTTACCAAACTGGAATATATATTTACATAAATATTGCCCTTTTACATCTCTTGCCTTGAACCACCATTTTGTGATGGTCTGTGTGCTGTCTCAGAGATCACCTGACCAGAAATACTACAACTGTAACTGTAACAGGAAGAAGTGTGGAAGCAAAAGACACAACTCTGTCTGTTAATTGGCTCATGTGACCTAACGTATGGTTTGTTCAATTCAATACAAAGTCGGAAGTCCATATTATTATCAAACCAAGCCCACGGGACTCGCCCCAGTTCAAAAGGGCCATCAACTATAGAAAAATTTATATAAAAAAATGATATAAGTCCCAAAGCTTTCTTCAAGTAAAAAATATTAATTTATTGAAGTACATTTTAAAAGAATTATAGCTGGTACATACTACCTCCCATTTCCCACCTTACGCGTTTCGCACCCTCCGGCGCTTAGTCATAGGTGTGTCTATCAGTAGGGGGTCGTTCACAGAATTTAAACCCAAGTAGTCCCACCCCTTTCTTGTTTAAAACCAATCATGGGTCACAGGCAATTATCCCTTCTCAATACTCTTTAACCCATAATGTTTCTTGAAGGATGTATGTACCAGCTCAGTAATATAACAATTTATACCTCACATTGCGTACAAAACTTTCTTTAACTTCACAGTTTATATAATTGGTTATTACACAATGTTATTTTTAACAGTATTTTTCACATAAGTTAGTTAATATCTAGCCTTGCACAAATTCCATTCTTGTCAGCCTTATATCACATGTATATATTATCTCCATTATAACCATTTTCATAATAAATCTCATAAAACAAGTGTATTCTTTTTCATTATACATATTTAGATATAACATGTCACGTCAAATTCATGATTTAATCCCAATGGCAACCGCGTTCCTAAATGAAAAATCCAGTATACTTCTCTCTTATGTAGTAATTTCTGATGATCCCCCCCCTCATTCCTAATCTCACTCTCTCTATTCCCTGTATGGAGAATTGATCTACATCCCCTCCACTACATAACGCAAAGTGTTTAGTGACATTGCTCTTCTCTACCATTTTGGGGTTCCTAATCTGACTCAAATGTTCCCTCGCTCTCTCCTTCAGTTTCCTACCAGTACACCCGACATATTGCTTGCAGCACTTCAGACAGGTGATCAAATAAACCACGAATGCAGTGTTGCAGTTAATATATCCCTTAATTTCAAACTCCCTTCCTGTTACTGTGGACTTGAATTTTTTAGACACTTTCTTATATGTACAGGTAACACATCTGCGAGGCTCCCACCTTAAGGGACATGTTGTCACCTAGTTTGTTCAAAACGGAATCTAAGAAACAAGATTTGGGACCGCTGGTATCTGTGGGTAGCTACAAATGTGGTAGTCGCAGATGTGTTACCTATACATATAAGAAAGTGTCTAAAAAATTCAAGTCCACAGTAACAGGAAGGGAGTTTGAAATTAAGGGATATATTATATTGCGTAATAACCAATTATATAAACTGTGAAGTTAAAGAAAGTTTTGTACGCAATGTGAGGTATAAATTGTTATATTACTGAGCTGGTACATACATCCTTCAAGAAACATTATGGGTTAAAGAGTATTGAGAAGGGATAATTGCCTGTGACCCATGATTGGTTTTAAACAAGAAAGGGGTGGGACTACTTGGGTTTAAATTCTGTGAACGACCCCCTACTGATAGACACACCTATGACTAAGCGCCGGAGGGTGCGAAACGCGTAAGGTGGGATATGGGAGGTAGTATGTACCAGCTATAATTCTTTTAAAATGTACTTCAATAAATTAATATTTTTTACTTGAAGAAAGCTTTGGGACTTATATCATTTTTTTGATATAAATTTTTCTATATGTATGGTTTGTTGGTATGTTTGTGAGTACAGTGAATCTTACGATCTCAGGGGGAGGCCCTTATTTTTTAAAAAGGCAATTTTCTATTTATGATTACCCAATGGCACATACTACTAAAAAAGTATATTATTATGATAATGGTTCATTTACATGAAGCAGGGTTTTACACATGAGATGTTTTACTCAGTATCTTTTAATAGAGACCTACATTGTTTGGGGGGTATAGTTTTCCTTTAATACATTAATTTTGCAACTTCCACATTAAAGGATAAGTAAACTTTTAAAGTAAGTGAATGTAACATTGATGACGGTGCTATTCTAAGCACGTTTGTAATTTTTATTCATTATTTATTTTCTTTTTTTCCCCCCAACATATAAGGGATACATGTGCAGTTAATATAAATTATTTTTACTATAACAGAACCACCTGCTGGTCATTTTCCCACCAGTCTGACCACCAAGTAGTCCAGGAAGTTGTCAGGAGAAAGAAAGAGACTGCTCTCATGTTCTTCTGTTTAGAAGAAAAATAGAAATTGTTCTCAAATCTTTCCTAAGCAGAAGAACATCAGAGCAGCCTCTTTCTTTCTCCTGACAACTTCCTTGACTACTTGGTGGTCAGACTGGTGGGGAAATGACCAGCAGGTGGTGCTGTTGTAACAAAATTATTTCATAATAGAGTCAGCTGGAAAGAGCAGCGCCGGATTTCACTTCTGGGCGCCCCTAGGCCGCGCGGTCCGACCAGGCGGCCGCGCGGTCCTTGCGCCCGCCTTCCCAGCGCGCCGGTGAAAAAACGCCGGCGCAGCTGGTGCAGTTGAACGGCGGCTAAGCGGCATGCCGCCCCTATTTCTTTGCCGCCCTAGGCCCGGGCCTATGCGGCCTTGCCGCAAATCCGGGCCTGGGAAAGAGTCAGAAGAAGGCAAATGTTTCAAAAACTCTAAAAAAGCAAAAATGAAGGCCAATTAAAAAATGTTGCTTAGAATTAGCCATTTTTTTAACTTACTAAAAGCGAACTGAAAAGTGAACCACCCCTTTAACAATATTGGCATGACTGCGAATATGAAAACAAAAGTAAAATATGAATGTAAACTGCAAGAGTGCTCAGTGTACACTCTGTGTAATTATACCGTAAGTGGGGTCAGAGAACATATGCCCCCCTTTAAATTTTAGCCCCATCAATATATAACTCGAGCAATAGGGCCGCAGTGCTAAACACCACTCATATCAGAATCATTTGGAATTATATTTGTATAGATAAAAACATCCAGAAACTGAGTGCTCTGTGCGTAGAAGCTGATTGCAACCGGCACGACACAATGTGAACGCTGCATGTTGCGTCTTCGTTCGACAGTCGTGTCGGGTGCAGACAAAACAATTTTTTTTTTGTGCGCCTTCTTACTTTGATATTTTCAGTGTCGGATGCAATCAACTTCTACGTACGACATTTGTATTACTTACATTAGATTCGGCACATCCGATGTGACGCCTGCGATTAGTCTCATAGCGTCGGAATGAAAGGTATCACCGGTAAAATCTCCCAAGGAATTCTACCCTTATGTGCAGCCATGCATCAAAATGAATTGCTAATTAGCCAAGCAGGCTGTGGATTCCATAAAGGGATACTGTCATGGGAAAAAACATTTTTTCAAAATGAATCAGTTAATAGTGCTGCTTCAGCAGAATTCTGCACTGAAATCCATTTCTCAAAAGAGCAAACAGATTTTTTTATATTCAATTTTGAAATCTGACATGGGGCTAGACATATTGTCAATTTCCCAGCTGCCCCAAGTCATGTGCAGAATTCTGCTGGTGTAGCACTATTAACTGATGCGTTTTGAAAAAAACATGTTTTCCGATGACAGGATACCTTTAAGTGTCCGGTTTTAAAGGGGTGAGGTGGCAACCCTACTTGTAGCTGCAGCTGTGAGGCTCTGAAACTACAACATGTGGCTCCCAACCCTCTCCAGCTAAAATCCTCTTAAATATATCAAGTTCTCTTATAACTGGAGCCTTTACCTGTGACCGAGATGTTCCCTGCTTGGGTTCAATAGTGAGGCCGAGTGTGACGCCCCCAGCCATGGCTTTCTTCAGACTCTCCTTCACCTCCGTAAGCTCCAATTCAAGGGCAACCCGCTCGCCCTCTTTGAGTCTGCATTCATCCTCCAGCTTCTTCAGCTTGTCTTCCAGCAGCACCTGGGATTTTCTCCCTGCAAATCACACAGCGGATGGTGGGGTATTATCACTGGACTCCAATATGGCAACTCTATGTTAAAGGGGAACTCCACCCAAAAACCCCATGGAAGAAAATGTTATTTGAAGCACAAATGTCAAAGGTTTTAAAGTTATTTCTACAATGAATTCACATGGAAAGCAATCTTCTGCAGCTCCAATTGCTGAATGCTTGTTAACTGCAACTGCACTTGGGTTATTTATACCTATGTCTCCTTTGTGTGTAAATAGGGGGGTGCAATCCCTGTACCTTATGTGTTGTTCTCTCACGAAGCAGCAGTAGCGTCACACTTTATGGCTGAAATGCTAGAATATTCTGTTAAGATATACATACACAAAAATCAATGACCATAATGGAAGTTGATTTTGTTAACCAACTACGTATTTATATAAACAGTGTTGGCTGTGACAATCACTATCAACTTCAATCCAAAACAGAAAACACCCGCTTTTGCCCTTATCCACCACCAGGTGTCAGTATTTAAGTTTGGATATTGATCTTGCCGGCCTGTAGTTCAGTTTTCTGATTCCAAGGCCAGAATAGTAAGGAAAAAAACATGTTCTTGAGAAAAAGAGTTTTGCCATTTTTAATGCCATCTTCTCATTTCTGCTTTTAACCCTGTACTTGCTACCCCCGTAGAATCTACAGAGCTGGCAGTGCCACTGTGTTAACACTAAGGTTACAAGATCAGCTGAATATTCAGGCACAAGTCTAGAATATCAAGGTAGAACGGCCACAGTGATTGTAATTTAATTTAAATGCAATCAGTGCAACCCCTTTAAATGCAACCAGTGCAACATCCATTTATTAGAAGGGCCCCTGCATTTTTAAGGGAACTGGCAACCTTACTCAATGCTGTAGATTCTACAGTTCCCGTTTTTATTATCTAGGGATTAAAAATAACTCTCCATTTTTATTAACTGTGCTAATTAGGGCGATGAGCTGCTTTAGCCAAGCAATAGAGAGGGTATCTCTGAAGCAGGCAATAGGTGAGGCGGATACAGAGTAGCCTGCTTACTGCTCATTGGTTTTGATAGATGCAGTAATTAATAGTAACCAACCAAAAGTCAGCTCTTAATGGGACCCCTTTGTAACATGAGCTGAGTGAATGGGGCTTGTGCTAAACATACTATTTGCCTATTGTTTAAATTAAGAAATATCTATGGGTTCTGTTATGTCTGGCACTAAAAAATATGAAGCCAGTTTTTCTTCTGGTCCCACAGAACCTCTCTAGACGAGCTGATAAAACTAATTACCAGCCCGCTGAGAAGCCCCTGACAAATTGCCCTGTTTATAAAGAAGAAGGGGGCAGTAAGTTCAGTCAAATTAGCCCAACTTTCAAATGAATGCTTTTTAATGGTGAAAAATAGGAAATTATGTTTTTTTTTATTAAAACAAATGGCAGAATGTAATTTCATATTGATCAGAACTTTGTAACTAAAAACCCCTGTTTTATATATAAATATGACATTGGCTGTATAGGTTCACATAAATATAGTATTTTTATTTTCGAACAAAAGTCCAGGTGTTGCTGGGTTTCTTGAATAATGTATGAAATTTTACCTTGCACCTGGGCATAGAGTAGAAGTGGTGTGCCATTCTTCAGTTTATATATATATATATATATATATATATATATATATATATATATATATATATATATATATATATATTAGGGATGCACCGAATCCACTTTTTTGGATTTGGCCGAACCCCCGAATCCTTTGCAAAAGATTCGGCCGAATACCGAACCGAATCCAAACCCTAATTTGCATATGCAAATTAGGGATGGGAAGGGGAAAACATTTTTTACTTCCTTGTTTTGTGACAAAAAGTCAGGTGATTTCCCTCCCCGCCCCTAATTTACATATGCAAATTAGGATTTGGATTCGGTTCGGCCGGGCAGAAGGATTCGGCCGAATCCGAATCCTGCTGAAAAAGGCCGAATCCTGGCCGAATCCCGAACCGAATCCTGGATTCGGTGCATCCCTAATATATATATATATATATATATATATAAATATAATAAAATAACCTTTCAGAAGAAGAAGCAGCAGGAATTTTTGCGTAAAACTTACCAGCATTGGCTTCGATGGCAGCTCGTATGTCCCTTCTCTCCTTCCGTAGCTGAGCCAATCGGTTTCTTAGCGCTTCTTTCTTTTTCAGCAATTCCTCCTCTTTCATCTGCAGTCTTTTTGCATCTGCTTCCACCCGGTTCTTCCCATATTTGTACTGCTCGGCATCTAAGCTCACAAAAGGAATCAGCAGGCGTGAGATATTATTAGCAGCAGCATTATATAGCACCAAAATGATTCTGCATCATTGATTCTTAATGTAGATGTCCATCAGAAATTGTGATCTTTGGTTAAAAGTTGCTATCCCTGATCAAGCACCATCCCATAACCTGACCACCAGTACAAACATGCCTAACAGTATATACGAAGGAAAAAGACCGGCTGATGTTCTTACTTGAGGCAGCGCGTTTCACGTTGGTCGCCGGGGCTGCATTCTTTGGCTGGCTGCTGTTTATTCTTGGTTTTGCAGCAATGCCGTTGGCCATGGCAGGTGGCTTCTTGCTCTTTAGCTGTTTGGGAGAAATATTTCAACATTAATTGTTATTTTTCTGACTTGGCTCTTTGATTTGACTCACTTATATAAAGCAAGAAAACATAAAGCTTATTTACAAGCACCTCAATAAAAAAAACAAAGGCACCAAACGTTCTTATGGCAGGATCCACAGTCTATTCAGAGCTGCGCAATATGTTGGCGCTATATAAATACATGATAATAAAATAATAAGACCCCCTAACAGTCTAAATAGCCACTGTCAGTTGTCATGACACTTCTGGTGGTTCAATGGCTGGTGCATTATTTGCAAAAGTGCAATAAAGTAGAGGTAAAAAGTAAGTAAATGTATTCACTGGGGGCGGGTGCCTAACAAATTGGCTCCAGTGAGTACAACTTTAGACCTGTGTGTATATATACTGTATACCGTATATTTTTTTATATATATATATATATATATATATATATATATATATATATATATATATATATATATATATAAAAATAAACAAAAATAATATATATTATAGTATAACGAATCTCAGAAAACAAAAGTTTCGAGCAGTTCTAAGAAGAGCAATATGACAACACTCTCTCTGGAAACACATTTTTATCCGACTGGCCAAAATGAACAGCAGGTGGCGCTGTTGTTTCAAATTCATTAAAACAGCTAATATCTTTTAAGGGGTTCCATTTTTCTTTAAAGGGATACTGTCATGGGAAAAAAAATTTTTTTCAAAATGAATCAGTTAATAGTGCTGCTCCAGCAGAATTCTGCACTGAAATTCATTTTTCAAAAGAGCAAACAGATTTTTTTTATATTCAATTTTGAAATCTGACATGGGGCTAGACATATTGTCAATTTCCCAGCTGCCCCCAGTCATGTGACTTGTGCTCTGATAAACTTCAATCACTCTTTACTGCTGTACTGCAAGTTGGAGTTACATCAACCCCCTCCCTTTTTCCCTCCAGAAGCCAAACAAAAGAACAATGGGAAGGTAACCAGATAACAGCTCCCTAACACAAGATAACAGCTGCCTGGTAGATCTAAGAACAACACTCAATAGTAAAAACCCATGTCCCACTGAGACACATTCAGTTACATTGAGAAGGAAAAACAGCAGCCTGCCAAAAAGCATTTCTCTCTTAAAGTGCATGCACAAGTCACATGACAGGGGCAGCTGGGAAATGACAAAATGTCTAGCCCCATGTCAGATTTCAAAATTGAATATAAAAAAATCTGTTTGCTCTTTTGAAAAATGAATTTCAATGCAGAATTCTGCTGGAGCAGCACTATTAACTGATTCATTTTGAATTATTTTTTTTCCCCATGACAGTATCCCTTTAAGAAACACTGATCTAAGTGGCATGGCTGTCACAGGGGGACTTTATGACTCGCTGTGGCCTAAGGCCCAAACAGCTGTTTGCTTCTACCACAGTTGCTGAAATATGAAAGCAAACAGTTTACATCAATATTTCTGACCACTAACACAAGTCATTTCCCATGGATGGGATTTCAGGAATGTTACTCCTATCTCCAGCAGGCAGGATGTGAATTCACTCACAGGAACAGCTAAATGTCTTGTCTGTGTAGACCATGTGCTGATAGGGCTGGTAGGCCTTTGTTATCTGCCACCAGACGTCATGATGTTGTTCCATCATCCCTACCTGGAAGTAAGTTGCTGAAAATATCTCATTTACTTTCATAAACCTGGATCCTTATCAGGATTTCATTCTGTTACTGGAAATTGCAGTACCTCCAGAACAGGACAGATAAAAAAATCAACATGTTGTCTCTACTACAGTGAATGGAAAATGATGAAATACCAATCTGTTAGCAGCACTGTAATTGGCTTTGTCTGCTATGATTACTGCCTTTTCATGCAATGTTACATGGATGAGCTTTTCCACATGCTCACATTATGCTCCAATGAGAAATCAGACTGTGGAGCATGTCCCCTGGAGGGAGAGGCAAGTTGTCATGTGCTAGTAGATTTAGATTTATCTTTATCATATATGTTTATTGAGAATCAATGTACCATCATCTCAACAAAATCAGAGATTTGGGTATTTGTTACTACTTTATTTGATCTGAATGGTTATTGGTAGGTCAGGAGATTGCACTGCATGATCGGTTGTCCGATATTAAGGCTACATCTGCAAGTCTATGGCAAGCTTAAAAGTGATAGCTGACGGAGATTTGTTGCCCTGAGATAAAAATGCACAACTGCAGGCGTCAAATGTCTTGAAAATGCTCTGTGCCTGCCCTATGTGCCCTGTGTGTCATACTCTGCCTGCCATATGCTCCCTGTATGTGACATACTCTGCCTGTCCTGTGCTCCTTGTATGTGCCATATTTTGCTCCTTGTGTGTGCCATACTCTGGCTACCCTACGCTCCCTGTGTGTGCCATACTCTGTCTGCAATATGCTCCCTATGTGTGCCATACTCTGCCTCCTATGCTACCTGGATGTGCCATAATTTGCCTACCCTATACTCCCTGTGTGTGCCATACTCTGTATGCCCTATGCTCCTTGTGTGTGCCATACCCTGCCTACCCTATGCTCCTTGTGGGTGTCATACTCTGCCTGCCCTACGCTCCCTGTGTGTGCCATACTCTGCCTGCCCTATGCTCCCTATGTGTGCCATACTTTGCCTGCCCTATGCTCCTTGTGTGTGCCATAATTTGCCTTCTATGCTACCTGGATGTGCCGTACTTTGCATGCCCTATACTCCCTGCGTGTGCCGTACTTTACCTGCCCTGTACTCCGTGTGTGTGCCATACTCTGTCTGCCCTATGCTCCTTGTGTGTGCCATACTCTGCCTTCTATGATACCTGGATGTGCCGTACTTTGCCTGCCCTTTACTCCCTGCCCTATACTCCCTGTGTGTACCATGCTCTGTCTGTCCTATGCTCCCTGTGTGTGCCATACTTTGCCTGCCCTATGCTCCTTGTGTGTGCGCCATACTCTGCCTTCTTTGCTCCCTGGATATGCCGTATATTGCCTGCCCTATGCATCCTGTGTGTGCCATACTCTGCCTGCCCTATGCTTTGTGTGTATGAATACAACTTTAGACCTGTATGTATATGTATATATGTATGTATATACATATATAAATAAAACAATATATATTATAAAATATAATTATATCAAATAATAAAAAGAAAAATAACATATAAAATATATACTGTATATTATATAAAAAAATTATATATATATATATATATATATATATATATATATATATATATATATATATATTAGAACCCCCAGTAGAACCTCCTGTATATTGTGTTACAGAAAAACACAAGAGATTTTAACCAATATTACCCAATGACAAAGAACGATGCCCCAGCGACTATTTTCCGATTGGGTAGAAAAGAATGTGACTGCCTCCAGAAGAAAGTATTGTAATCACTACTGCTATACTAAGAGAATGAAGGTGGCCAAAATTGCCTGTGTGTCACTGGCATCCAAAAATGTTTGATCCCTTTATACATGGTATAGTAAGAGCAAACACCTTGATTATTAAACACATACACAAAACTAAATCAAAGGCTCATCACCAATTTTATTATAAGATGTCTCTGTGTCTGTAATAAAATTAGTAATTTCATTTCATATTGTGCATTTGGTTCCTTAGTAAGCTTTAGACATGTATGCTGATCAGGGGAACATGTATACCATGGCTAAATTTTGGCCACATAGTTGTGTGCAATGTCTGACCTTAAGGGACAAGTAGAAAGAGAATTAGAGAAACAGAGTGCTGAAGACAGGAGACAGAACATAAGGCAAGTGATACAATAAGAATAAGACTGAATGAGCAGGAAGTAAAGCTAAACATGCAGGATGGGAAAGGGATCAAGCATAGAACAATAAATTGTACCTGAGACTGGGAACTGAGAGGTCCCCTCCCTACAGCAGAGTTGTTAGTGACAGACTGAGAAGACAGACTGGATGAGACAGGAGATTTGTAGTGGTTAGGAGGGAGTTTATCAGAAGAAAACCTATTGGCTTTTTTATCAGCTGGTGGATAGCGGGCAAAGATTTTCGGAGATGGTAAGTTATCGTACAGGTCTGCATCATCGTAATATACTTCTTCTCCATTCTTTCTGTTACGGTATGTCTCATAGTCCTCATCAGGTCTCCACTGCAACACACATACTGGTAGTGTTAGCCAAGAGAACATGCAACAGCACAAAAGAGTTACTGGATACCATTGTCGGGTACAAAAACCGTAGAGTAGTTGAAATAAAGGTCATAGATCAGCTGTCTGTACACAAAAATATAATGAGCCTGTCTTCTCAATGATCAGAAAAATAAAGTACAACCTTCAAAAAGCCCTTCTTCAGGTACTCTAAAGATCGCCAGGTGAGTGAAAAAAGCAAGCTTATCTTAAGGTATGGCCATACAATTTAGAATAACTGAAGGAAATAAGAACTTTTCCATACAATGACCACGGGTGGATGTTTCTCCACAATGGGTTCAGAGAGGTTCCACCTGGTTTCTTGCATCAAGCCAAGATCTTGACAACTCTTATCAAAATAAATCTTTCTTTCAGCAATATTAGACAAGAATACAGTAGCCACAAACAACTAAAAAATCTTTAGGTCAAGGTAAAAATAGCTAAAACCCACCAGGGGTAACCAGTGCTGCATAAAGGGATACTGAAATGGGAAAAAAAAAATTCAAAACGCATCAGTTAATAGTGCTGCTTCAGCAAACTTCTGCACCGAAATCCATTTCTCAAAAAAGCAGAGTTTTTTAAATTTAATTTTGAAATTTGACATGGGGCTAGACATGTCAGTTTCCCAGCTTACCCCAGTCATGTGACTTGTGCTCTGATAAACTTCAGTCACTTTTTACTGCTGTACTGAAAATTGGAGTGATATCACCCATCTAGCCTCAATTTTCACATAGACAGCACTGAACAGTTTAGTTTTCTTAAAAGGCCTTTATCGAAAAAAAGGGCTTTTTTCTTGGACAGATATACAGCGATGTTTCAAGCTAGCAACAGCCTTTCCTCAAGCAGCCTAACAACAGAACAATAGGAAGGTAAACAGATAGCAGCTCCCTAACAGAAGATAACAGCTGCCTGGTAGATCTAAGAGCAGCACTCAATAGTAAAATCCAGGTCACACTGAGACACATTCAGTTACATTGAGTAGGAGAAACAACAGCCTACCAGAAAGAAGTTCCATCCTAAAGTGCTGGCTCTTTCTGAAAGCACATGACCAGGCACTATGATCTGAGATGCACCTACACACCATAATTACAACTAATGGCTCAGGAATTCAATTTTATATTGTAGAGTGAATTATTTGAAGTGTAAACAGTGTCATTTAGAAATAAAAACGACATCATAAAAATCATGACAGAATCCCTTTAAGTATAAATCTCATCACTTCAATGAAAACAGCATTGGATACTCTGTAGTTAATACTAGTACATCACGAAGATGATGGTGAACCTGAAGTCAAAAAGTTCTATTTCAATCACTAGCAATGTCTGGACAGACAACTAAAAAAATAAACCTATTGTTTATGTGGTATGCATGTAAGAACATCCTAGACGTTAATGTTACAGGCTATTGAATATTTTGACAAATAAATGAGTGTCTGGTATACTTAATGGAGACCTGTTATTGGTCTATATTGGTCATGCAGTCAATTCTAACAATTAGCTGTTGCCAGGGTTTAAATGTTTGCTATTGATTTGTTGCTGTGCGTGTGCCATGCCTGTTAAATGCTTACCAGTCCATTAATGCACGGGACATCATCATAATGAAGGGCCACGCCACTGGGACAAGAATAGCCATTTGTAGTAGCTTCTCGGTATGGGTTTGCAGAGATCACTCTTCTGTTCATAAAGCTACAAAAGAAATAGAAATACACATTGACTCCCTAAAAAACCTCATTAACCCAGAAATCCTATTAAAATAAACTTTCGGCATGTTGACTGTTGCATCTAAGCAGTTGGTCTTTTTTTTGTCATCATTAGCTTCCTTGCCTTTCAGTGAGCTTTTATGCACTATACGGCCAAAAGTATCCAGACACCTGTCAGTTCAACGTCTCAGAGGTGACTGACATATGCTTGGTCCTCCGTTTGCTTTGTGTGAAGCTAGGCAGAAACCAAATAGGGTCTTCCACAAACACGGAATTGTCAACAATGTCATTGTATGATGCGGCACCAGTGTCAGTAATGATGGCTGTGGCCTTAATAGCCCATTCCAGTCATTAGAATAGGTGTCCTCTTACTCTTGGCAAAGTGTATTAAAACAATAATGTCCGCACAATAATCCACGGTATTCTAGGAAGGCACAGTTGGAGTGATTTGTTTTTACATTTTGGCAAGATCAGGCACGTACTAATAACTTGCAGCTTAGATGTAATTTTATACAGATGACTAATCTTCTTCTTCTTACGCTTCCTTTCTTTCCCACCTAGAGTTAACATGCTTCGTCAGCCTGGCAGAACAGTTCAACCAAAAACTTTCATAGGGTTTGATGACAGAAAACACGATTGTTATCATGTGTAGATAAAATACAACAAAAAATGTGTGGAAAACACCAAGCACTGATCTTTCAAAGGTGTTCATCTAATATCAACAAAGCTTTTGGTGACTCCATACTCAACTCCACTCCATGCGCCAAGTCCTAATCAAAACAACCACACTGAATGAGTAGCTGTGTTGTCCTTAACTAGCGCCCTCTGGTGTTGCAAAAGGGAAAGCAAAGACAAGCCGCAAATTTAGGATTCACCTTGCATGTACAGGAAGGAGTTTGTGACTTATAGAAATTCTGTTGGCTGCAGGTCCTGCTACAGACAGAGCTCTCCTTGCTCCCTATGCAATATATTCAGCCTGAAATCTGCAGTTACTGGGCAATATGACTTGTGGGACTGAGCTTATTTAAAGACCCCTGTTGCCTACCCTTCTCAATTATGTTTATTTGTTATATAAGGACACTTTAGTTATCAGCGTGCCATCCAACATGTGCCCCAAATGTGACAAAGCTAAGAAAAACAACAGAATGAGACGTGTTTGAAGTGTTCCCAAAAAAGTAGCATACACCGGTTTTCAAAATAGCTGCTTAATCCGGCACTAGGTACAGAGTACAGCATAGAAAACATCAAAGGAAGCTTCTGCTGTTCTATCCAGCCCTCCTCTGAGTAATCAAGGGGTAAACCTGTTCCATTTCTATGTAGCAGAGTATAATTGCTAATATCATGAAAACTAAAAATTACTGTAAATTGCACAGCACTCTGAGCAACTTTACACAAATTAATATACAATGAAATCTCAATTTTACATCCCTGATTTTAAGTTTTCCTTCATATTACATTGTTTTTTTTGTGGTCCCACCTATATATTATGCATAATACATTTCCCTGTTTTTACATTTTCTGGATTTTACACCATTTTTTTCCGGTCCCCTGAAAAATGTAAAATGGGTGTTCTACTGTGATATATACACACACACATACAGGTATAGGATCCCTTATCTGGAAACCCGATATCCAGAAAGCTCCGAATTACAGAATGACTGTCTCCCATAGACTCCATTTTATCCAAATAATCCAAATTTTTAAAAATGATTTCCTTTTTCTCTGTAATAATAAAACAGTAGCTTGTACTTGATCCCAACGAAGATATAATTAATCCTTACTGGAAGCAAAACCAGCCTATTGGGTTTATTTAATGTTTAAATGAATTTCTAGTAGACTTAAGGCATGAAGACCCAAATTACGGAAAGATCCGTTATCCGGAAAACCCCAGGTCCCGTGCATTCTGGATAACAGGTCCCATACCTGTATATCTATTGCTGCAACTCACCAGAACAAAGGCAAAATGGGAAAATCAAGGCATAGGGGCCTTGATGAAGTTGTCAGAATGGACTTCTGATAACTTAGTAAAAACACAAATATTAAACTTTGCAGCTTTCTTCTGCTGCCTCTGCTTTTTCTATTTCTCGTAACTTCAGTTGCATGCGTGCTGTGCATCATAATTCATATTCAAGAAAGGTTGGCTGCTTGCCTGGTCTTCTTAAAATTCCAGACCACCTCAAGGGTTTGCAGAATAAATACAGCCATTTAATTAAATCTAATAAGAATGGTTAGCATCCATCAGCTGAGATAGCAGTATTTGTGGCCAAACTTGGATGTTGTTACCATCATCGTTTTGATTTATGAAACAGCGTTAAGGAGCATGACCTCATGGGTTTTGGAAATGAAACATTAACCAACTGGTTAATTATAGCAAATTTTAAATATGAGGTCGGACTTTATTAAAGGGCAAACTGTCTCCTGTGGCATTTTTTTTCCCAAGTACATAATCATATTATTTTATACTGTATATGTTTTCTTTGTATATTTTTTCAATAAAATGGCACACGGGGGCGTTTTCACAGCCGTAGCACTTTTCGTAAAGCCCTTCATCTGTCACCACTTGTAACATTTTTAATGACATGCATCTTGGCTGATACACTGAGTGGTGACAGGCAAACAACCCCACCGAAACTCTTGGAGGTCTGGCCCATGTGTGTGCATTAAAGAGCATTAGGAGCAGAGACTGGCAGAGAATGCTGGTGTGGCCTTTGTTGTTCTCTGCTTGAGGGCAGTGGCCATAAATCTACCATATAATCAATACAAGCAGTATCAATTTGGATAACCTATATGATTTTGAGAATTATTCAGTTACTAGGAAAAGACTCAATGCCTGAGTCTTCTGGCAGAAATAAAAAAAGTAAATAAGAACCTTGATGAACCGGAAACTCCTCCACATAGAAAGACAAAGACACTGCTTATAGATTTAGAGATTATGGCAAATTCTAATGTCTGTTTTTCTTTTTTGCATGGAGTTTTGCCACATGTAGTAAAGTCCTATGGATCAAAAATGAGCTTCCGCCATAAACACTGCACCAACCTAAAAATAGTCTGTAGACTTCTGCAGGGAGTTCTGTTGTTTGAATTTATTATTTATGAACTTCTGCAGCCCCAGTCCAGCAGCAGCCTGATTGTTCAGGGCTGACTCTGCCCTATATAAGACCAGCCCTCCAAACACTCCTTGCCTGAGCATTGGTTCCCATCCTAGCAGTGCGGCATTGTCCCGAGGTACGGGTTCCTGTTCTAGCCTCCTTCCTATTCTGCCTTGCCTTATCTTGTCTTGTCTGAACCCTTCCCTGTCTTGTCCTGCCTGGCTCTGAACCGTGTCCTGTCTTGATCTGACTTATCTTCCCCTTCCAGTTCTGCTCCGGCCCTGCTTTAAACCTGGATCTTTCCTTGCTTTAACCTTGCTGTGACTTTGCCCTGCTCAGCTTTCCTTGCTATTCTGAATTTTGCTTTGCTCCTTACTCTAAACCTGATCTTGCCTTAACCTTATTCTGCCTTGACCTTGAACTGACCTTGCCTTTCTGGTTCCTGCTTCCTGTTCTGTTCTGACCTGTACCCTGTCTATATCTTCCCTCATCTTGCCCTGCATTTTACAGTCCTCTCCTGCTATCCGCTCCAGTCCTCTCCTGCTATCCGCTCCAGTCCTCTCCTGCTATCCGCTCCAGTCCTCTCCTGCTATCCACTCCAGTCCTCTCCTGCTATCCACTCCAGTCCTCTCCTGCTATCCACTCCAGTCCTCTCCTGCTATCCACTCCAGTCCTCTCCTGCTATCCACTCCAGTCCTCTCCTGCTATCCACTCCAGTCCTCTCCTGCTATCCACTCCAGTCCTCTGCTCCTATCTGCTCCAGTCCTCTTGCTATTCTGCTCTAGTCTCTATTTTGCTCCAGACTCCTTCCGATATCCAGTCCTCCTGTTCCCGATCTCAAGTCTGCTCCCGAGCTACACCCGCACCGCCCTGTCTTATACTTCTAGCCTGCTCCTGTCTCTTGAGCTACACCCGCACCGTCCTTTCTTATACTTCTAGTCTGCTCCTGCCTCCTGATCTATGCCCGCACCATCCTGTCCTGTACTTCTAGTCTGCTCCTGAGCTACGGCCGCATCGTCCAGTCCTAATCCAGTCTGTTCCTCTCCTGACCTTCGCCCTCTTCATCCTGTCCAGTCCAGTCCTGATCTTTGCCCTCTCCATCCTGTTCCATTCTGCACCTGTTCCAGTCTGACTCATAGCCCTCTTCAACCTGTTCCTGCCTTCCCTTAACGTGTTCCCTAGGCACATACAGCTCCTGCCTCAAGCACTCACCCTTCCCCCATCTGCCTCCACAGCGCCCCTAATTGCTGCTTATATCCCAGGCTCATCTTACAGATAAGGAGGGTTCATGACAAAGAGTGGAAGGGACAGATATTGGAGGAATACTGTCATACTTGGAGGTTTGAGGACTGTGAAGGTCATTTCATCCTGACTTCCAGTACACATGGTTACCCTGGCTACCAGGCAGTAACCAATCCGAGACTTGAGGGGGGGCCAGATGGGTCATATCTGTTGCTTTTGAATCTGAGCTGAATGCTGAGGATCAATTACGAACTCACTGAACAGAAATGTACCATGTGGCCCCCTTTCAAGTCGCTGACTAACTCAAGAGTTACAGAGCTGAAAAGCTGGCTGTTTTATTAGACATCAATTCACTCCAGTCTTTATAAATTACATATTTGGCTAACTAACTATATTAGAAACATTTTTTTATTTTGCACAGCCTATTTATTTACCCAGTTTTTATTTTCACACTGAACTATTCCTTTAAGATGCAGCTATTGACCCCACTGCACAATTCTACATTAAAAAACAGGTAATGGGCAAGGAGTATTCTTTGAGGGAGCACTTCATGTAGAGGGCAAAGGGAGACCTGCCCAGGTGATCATTGGTGGGAGAGTTTCTTGCCCTTTAAGGCAAAGCAGCTAGAGTAAAATAACTTTGAAAAACAAAAATTCTGAACCATCACCTTACCAGAAAGATTGCTTTGCAGTTTGTATCACATTTGCAGTTGTATCCACGTCAATGTAATCATAATGCAGAGCCCCAGGATCTGTGGAGGAACCGGTCTCAGCCAATAATATTCCAATCCACCTTCCCATTTTTTCTGAGGATGAAGCCTGTAACCAAAAATGCCAAATTACTCCTGCTGAGCTGAAGTCTAAAACACAGTTTCATTGAAGCTGGAACATGGATGGCACAGGTATGGGACCTGTTATGCAGAATGATTGGGGCATTGGGTTTTTGAATAAGGGATACCTTACGTATACTAAAAAATCTGGTAAATATTAATTAAAACAAATAGGCTTGGTTTGCCTCCAATACGGAGTAATTATATCTTAGTTGGGATCAAGTACAATATACTGTTTAATTATTATAGAGAAAAGGGAAATTATTTTTGAAATGTTTAATTATTAGATTAATACGGAGTCTATGGGAAATGGCCTTCCTGTAATTCAGAGTTTTCTGGATAATGGGTTTCAGGATAATACCTGTACTAGCCAAATTTTGTAAAGGAAGATCTTTATTTCCCATTAAAAAAGATCAAAACAGCCAGTGTTTTGCTGACTTTTCAGTACTTTGCCAAATCCAAAAATAAGGGTTTACCATCAAAATAAATACAATTTGGAAAGTAACAACAGTTAAATGGACCCTAAATTAATTCTTTATTAAAAGAAAACACATTCTTTGAGATTTGCCCAGAAAGATACTCGAAGATTTTTTTTCATGACATAAACAGAAAGCAATACCTCCAGCACGGCGACTTCTTGTCCGTTACGGAGTAGTCGGAATGTCAAGGGGTGCTTGGAATCCAATCCAGGAATAACGTCACACCCTCGAAGGGGGATTGAAACTATGTGGGTCTTCAAATCCGTCCTGTCCTTGTGGAAAATGAGTTTATTGTCTTTGACTCTGCACCAGCGTTCCCTCCAGCGGTTGTTGGACAAGACATTGAGATATCCTGTAAAAAAAGATGCAGGGCTTCAGGTATAACGTTACTAAGAACAGTGACAAACTGTGACAAAAGTATATGACAAATTGGGAACAAAATGCCAATGCCAATCTGGAAGGGACATTATCATTTTTGTTTTTTCCTACTAATTACTTTTCTTTACACTGATTACAGTTACTTTTCTTCATTTTATATATTTATAACTCAGCTTATAAATGATTAGAATTGCTATTAATTAAAATATTCAGCTACATGCCGATGCCATGAATGATGCAATGAAAGCAAACACAGAAAACTTTCTTGAAAAATGGCATTCAGATGACAATAACCCTTTTAACATTTTTATTACTACCCTTTAGGCAAACAGTTGCTTAATTCACCAAGGCTAATGGAACTTAGCAAAATGATGGGTGTTTTTGAGCATGTCTAACATGCAGAACCCCAACACCTGAAAGAATATTCCCTTAGCCAGAGTGGACAATGGGAAGCAATTTAAAAAACATTGGTCTTTTTTTGGACTTTTGGCTCCAGTCCCTTTAGAGGTCAAGTATCTCCCAAACTACATTCAACATAATGAAATCATTTAAAGCAGATATAGGGCTTCTGCTTTCTTTTTGTGTAGTTATAAACAAGTATACGAAGGCCTTTATGGACACTGGACAATCTCACATGGTTCCTAGACGCATGCGAGAAGTCTCTTGGAGCAGCACTCACTCACTCAATGAACAGCCCAAAATAGTCTCGTTACTGTGCTGCCCATGCACACACAAAGACTATATCACATTGTAATCAGGCTGAGGGAAGGGGATTACTTTATATAGTCCTTTTCTCCCATGGGAATCAATGCTATTAACAGCATTTAAACATCCATGATAGGCACATTATGTTGGGACACCAGGATATTATGTTACTTGTCCAGGGTCACAAGATGTTGCCAGAGAAGTGAACCAGAGTCTCCAGCTTATGGTCCCACATTCACCTCTAGAACAACTCCTCCTGTAGAAAACAGCAGTGATCAAAACACTCCTATACACGTCTCTCCACCTCCCCAAAGATATTCCAGAGAGATATATGGTAAATGGTTATGCCTAAAGCAAACATGGTAGTGACATGTGGACCTCTAGTCAAAATATCTCCCTGTGCCAATCAGCTTAATGTATAGCCCAGTAAAAAAGTAAAATCAAGGGCACCTTTGGGTAACAGTGCAGTAGCTGCCCTGTATTTCAGAAGGCATGGGGTGCCCTGCACTTATCATGTACTCTGCTTTTTTATTTTTTTGTGTAGAACATCTTTCCAAAAGCTGACTGGTAAATGAGATACTAAGTGGCTGACAATCATTGGCTCTTTCTTGGAGACTCATTAACATTAACAAATGGAGTTGTTGCTCTCAATCTCTTAAATCAATGATCATACACTTGACAGAGAGTGTTCAGGAGACAATAGACTGTTCAGGTAGTATGTCACATGGGCAGATTTATATCTTGTTTCTTACCAATGTCGAAGAAGGAATAAAGGGGTTAGGATTATATGTATCGTATATACTCGAGTATAAGCTGTCCCGAGTATAAGCCGAGGTACCTAATTTTACCTCCAAAAACTGGGAAAGCTTATTGACTCGAGTATAAGCCTAGGGTGAGAAATGCAGCAGCTTCTGGTAAGTTTCAATCAAAAAATTGAGGGTTTCTGCTCCCATTGGAGGTGCCGGCATCTTGTTTTTGGATGCCGGCGACCATTCTTGGACGCCGGCGAATATTCTTGGGCGCCGGCGAATATTCTGGGGCGCCGGCGACTATTCTTGGGTGCCGGCGACCATTTTTGCGCTTGACCCGAGTATAAGCCGAGGTAGAGTTTTTCAGCATATTTTGGGGGCTGAAAAACTCGGCTTATACTCGAGTATATACGGTAACTGCTGGAATAACTGGGAATATGTGCCTGCAAAAATACAAAGTAACAAGAACTGACCTAAATGAAGTCCCTAGGAACTCACCACAGGTTGGGACATCTTCTTCTGCTGATGACGTCTGTTCATCGGTACTTGGCTTTTTCTTTCCCAGACCAATTATTTTTGTTATCTTTTTGCCTGTTACTTTTGTCACCGTGCCTTTAGGCTCAACTTTGCCACTCTTCTTTCTTTTGACTATTGAGAACAACACAAAAAAAAAAGAACAGTAAATATGATGTATATATTTAAAGCAGCAGAAGACATTCCACCAGATGTTCCTATGTATAGTAAATACCATGTATGAGAGACAAGTTTTGGCTCCCCTTCATTATAATGGCTGACATGGAGCATGTGCAGTTGAAGCAAAGTCTGGTTAAGCTTCAATGGCATTTTCTTCTGTGGGCATATCACAGTGAAAAGGATCCAAGGGGACTCAACTGGTGCCCTCCAACCGCACTACTATACATTTTTTAGACAAAAATACTGATAGCTACTGCAGAGGGTTGTTCTCAGGGTTTTGTTCTCATCCAACACTGTGGGACGGAGACCATTGTTGCTATCTTTACAGTTATTCCTATTCAAAAGATGACCTTTAGAAGAGTGCCACCACCAGCCTGGGAACCAATGAAAAAGTTGCTTTCCTTATTTTATCTGAGCTACAGTGGATTCAAGCTGATTCCTGATTGGTTGCTTTCAGCTGCTGTCCTGGGGCAAAGTATGATGAGCACCAGTTTTTCTTCATCAGATTACTGCTCCTATTGTAAGGCCTCTGATCACATAGAGCTTTTGCACACATACAGACTAAATCCAGTAAGAATATAACTCCTGATCATGCACGCAACGTGCCAGCAAACTGAAAATTTTTCATCTT
Organism: Xenopus petersii; assembly: GCA_038501925.1. Taxonomy (NCBI): domain Eukaryota; kingdom Metazoa; phylum Chordata; class Amphibia; order Anura; family Pipidae; genus Xenopus; species Xenopus petersii. Next base: position 25,168,423 of record CM076672.1, on the reverse strand, counting down.
AAGAAATATTGTTCTATGGCTAAATCTGCTTTGTCAGCTTGAGCCTGGTCAGTGAGTAAGCACAGTCAAGTACACCATGATTTATTTGCTCTTTCACTGTGCCAGAAAGTCTGCCATGCTTGAGGGGCCTACGTCTAACATTCTGCACTACAGAGGAATCTACTTCTGAAATACTAATAAATGAATACAAACAATGTCTGAACATCCACCTGGAAAAACCGCAACTGTGTGTGGGCTCAGTAATAGTGCAAATATGTAAAAGGGATATATTTAGCATCATACAAGGCAAGAGAATGAGTGAAATACATATATAAACCAGGAGTAATCCCTTAAGAACCCTGGCATGAAATGTGCAAATAATATGTTAAAGTGATATTACTGTCAAAATAGAAGTGTCTACCTTTGTCTTCAAACATTGAAATACATTCTTTTAAGCAACATGTTTATTGAATGATAAGTTACTCATCTCAGAAAGATGCTTTGTATTGTCAGGTAAAGCCATGAAATCTACAATATAATATAATGGCTTGTCAACTAGACGACAATGTTTTTTTCTGGTCTTCAGATGATATTTCATTATACTTTGGTGGATTAATCAATGAACTGCATCTAATGCAGTATGATCTATATTTAACGGTATTACTTAATATTTACAAGAAAATCAATAGTACAATATTAGTACTACTACTACTACAAAGTTAATCCAGGGACTGGTCCGATGGCTCTCTTGGGAGTCTGTTCCTCGGAGGCAAATTGTAGAGGCAGCAGATGGGTTTTTTACATTCCTCTAGCAGTAAGGTAGGTTTCAGGCAAAAGTGTTGAACTTAATTGACATGTGACTTTTTCAACCTCATCTATATACCTGCTTTAACTTGGCCAATGTTATAAAAAATAGCCTCCAGTTGCAAATGGTAAAGCCTAATATAAGGAGAACATATCTGCCTCTGTTGTCCAGCACCAAGGCCAATTGGTCTTTATGTTTGGAATGAAATTTAGAGATTTGAGCTTCCTCCAAGTTTAAAAGGTTTGCAAAACATGCTCCTAGAGCAGGCTAATCCATTCTGTCATCAAACTGGAAGACAAAAAAAAAATCTTCTCAGTTTACAGGCTTTGATCCAAAAGGCAATTATGTTATTTGAGAATAGCCTTCAACTTAATGCTCCACTGCATTTTGTTATCTCCAAAATTCAGATAATTTGGCAAAGTTGAGTCTACATGTGACACTAGAGGCCCATGAACCAAGAAAACCCCTTAATTTTACTCCCAAGAACCCTAGTCTACTCTGAACACATCCCCTCTAACTCATCCATACTGTGCATTTGCCTCGTGTCACTTGATTAAGGTTAAAGAACCCTGGGATCATGGCTAAACCTTAATCCTTAACATAGGAATTATGCATCTGACCTGATGGTTCTTTAATTGCTGCAGAGAATAAAAAATATTTAGAATGGCCTTATGAAAGATAGTAAAGGTATCGGACCTGTTATCCAGAATGCTTGGGAACTGGGGTTTTCCAGATAACGTATCTTTGCGTAATTTGGATCTTCATACCTTAAAGGAGAAGGAAAGGCATCCTGCACTTGGGGGTGCCAAATGTTAGGCACCCCCAAGTGATTGTATTCTGCTGATAGGCCGGTGCTCCTATCAGCAGAAAACTGCACCGGCCCGGGGTTATACCACGGAATGCTTCCGTCTTCCGCTTTCTTTGCGGGGCTGCGCATACGCACTAAGATGAAAAGCCAAACTTTAACTAAAAAGTCGACTATTTCGTTCAACTGTGCATGCGTTTGCACCAGGAAATTTGAAGCAAGAAGAAGCCGGAAGAGGATCGTGGTGCTCACTGGTATAACTCCGGGCCGGATAGGAGCACTGGCCCGGGGTTTCAGTAAATCAATACAATCACTTAGGGATGCCTAAAATTTGGCACCCCCAAGTGCAGGTTGCCTTTCCTTCTCCTTTAAGTCTACAAGAAAATCATGTAAACATTAAATAAACCCAATAGGCTGGTTTTGCTTCCAATAAAGATTAATTATATCTTAGTTTGGATCAAGTACATGGTAATGTTTTATTACTACAGAGAAAAACCAAATCATTTTTAAAAATGTGGATTAATTTACTGTAATGGAGTCTATGGGAGACGGCCTTTCCGTAATTTGGTACTTTCTGGATAATGGGTTTCCGGATAACCGGTGCCATACCTCTACTTGCATTTACACTGCCTACATTCAAAGCATATTCAACATCGAATAGGTCATAAATGTTCCAGAGCCAACTCTATCAGAATTAATCTGTAATTACTTTTTTGGCAGTGGTAGATCAGATAGATGTAGCCAGTCAATAATAAAATGATTAAATGTACAATAGGAAGGCACTGCAGATAACTGGCACCTGAGTGAGGTCAGCTTATGTGGAAGGATGCAGTGACCTTGACTCCATGCATGACATGTCAAACACAAGTGAATTTCCAAAGATAAAATGCTGGCCTTTATTCTTAGACCTAAAGTGCAAATGGCTTAACCTCCCCATAAAGTATTTATTCACTAAAGGTGGCCATAGACGCACCAATAATATTGCATGAAACACATTTTTGTACGATATTCGGGGCATGTATGGTGGGAGACAAGCTGACCAAAATCGGCAGAAGACTTGGATATCGGCTTGTCCATCAGCCCAGGTGGAACATTTTGATTGGGCGCCTTTGTTAGTGCTGAATTGTCAGATACAGGTAGACTTCTATTGTTTATACCTGTATATCTGAAGATTCAGCTCAACACGTGTTTATTGAAACAAACAGTATTTCCTGGAAAGATCTTTTCCAGGAAAGATCATAATTGTAAAGTCTATGGCCACCTTAACACTGGAGAGTTCCTTCAAATATGCATTATTATTATTATTATTATTAGGTTAAGCATTTACTTAACACAAACAAATATATACACATAATAGTATAATCTTCTTCTTTATTCTAATAAAAATGTTTTTTTCTTGAGGGGCATTGGCTAGCCACCTCAGCACCCTAGCTAACTGTTAACACGGCAGCTAAATTCTGACCTTAGGAAGTCTATGGAGACAATGGATACCAAGGAATTGTAGTTTTCTCCCTTTTATTGCAATGTATGAAGGATATATAGATGTATATTGTTATAATGAGCATGTCATACTGACGCCTGAAAGCTTGAAACTTTAGGCATAACTATAAGCAATGTTGAACTCCAGGGGGTATATTTATGAAAGAGTGAAGTTAGAGATCACCACAGTCCCCTAGAGTGAAATTCCGCCACTCTCCATTCATTTCTATGGGATTTTAAAAAGAGTATTTATCAATGGGTAAAAGTGAAAATTCGTCCTTTGATAAATACGCCTTTCAAAATCCCATAAAATAAATGGAGCATGGTGGAATTTCACTCTAGCAGACTGTGGCCATCTCTAACTTCACTCTTTCATAAATATACCCCCAGGATTGAATCAGTTCTTCTGCCACGGTGCACAGTTCATTCAGGATGATGTACCATAGTATTCCCTCACTCGCTCCTTTAATCCCTCACAACTGTGGCTCATTTATTAACACTGGGCTAATCTGCCCTTGGGCAGTAAGCCATGGCAACCAATCAAATTGTTGCATTCGTTGTTCTACATGCAACTGGCTAAAAAAAGTCAATCACTGATTGGTTGCCATGGGTTTCTGCCGTGGACAAATTTGCCCAGTGTTGATAAATGTGCCCCATTAATGTATTTTAATGTGTTTCTATCCTATTAACCTTTATTGAACTGCAACCTTATCAAGCATTTATTTTATTTATCAAATGCTTACAAATTTTAAAGTAGACAAATCACTAATAACAGGTTTAGATATTTCACATCAACTGCAGTAGGGAGCATGTTGAATTTCATGTGTATAAAAACATGAATAAAACTGGGACAATTCCTTGAGGAATGGGGACTGGTTGGTCAAAGTCCAAACTCAATGATAGACTACAGAATACTTTATAATAGTTACAAAACGTCCATCAAGAATTAGTTCTAAACTGGAGTAAGAGACCATAAAATAAAGGTCCATGTCCATTTTGCGTGGGAAACACAACTCAAACCTTAATAAATCTACCCCTTAAAGTTTAATACAGGAGAGTGTCAGTCACCAATATTTTGATGTGAGCTCCAGTAACTTATAAATACACCACCGCTTCAAACCTGGGGTCGGTGCTACATAACCTGATGGGAACGACACTGGTTTCTGAGCAGTTGAAGAATATCATATTGCCTCATGAGTCAACTGTTACTGTTTTTCCTACATCTGGACATGTTTATATTATTAAAAAGCCAAAAAAAACCTTCAAGCCCCACTTGCTAAGCTGTGAAGCAGGGCTTTGGCTCTGTCATGTAATGGGTAGCCATGTTAAGAAGGTCAATGAGTCTAATTACAATTGCATGGTAGACCACTGGCCAAGGAACACAACCCAGATGGCCAGGTGCATCCTAGGTGCAAAACTGATTCAGTCAAATTCAAGATGAATTCAAACACAAACCGCAGTCCCCCAAACACTTGCTCTAAACCATTTTGAACTTTTAGTGGAAAATCTGAAACGGAGGGTGCGGAGTAGAACTGTTTTCTTTGTATTTAGTTTATATTCACATAACTTAAGATTTTCTTTCTTGAAGAACACTTCTTTACTCCAACACTCCAACAATTCACGAACAACTGCAGCTGATCAAAAACCAAAGAGCAACTCATATATTCCTTGGTGTTCGTCTTCACACTAACATTAAACAAATAGTCCCTTTCACATAAAAAGGGCAAGGGATGAACTATTGGTTTTGCTGGCCCATGAGATTTCAACACATTCCTGTACATTATGACACTGCATTTCTTTAGAACACAACCATTCCATAGCAGTGTTCTCCATCCAAATGATACTGGACATCATACTTAAAGAACACTTTTATCACATTATCAAGGGTTAACGTATGATGGGACTCCTGCCCAGTTGACTATGGACAGTGGGCCTCTTAAAGGAGAAGGAAAGCTAGCAAAGCAGTTTATTGCCAATAGATTAGCCACAATAGTGCAAGCTATAACACTATTTATTCTGTAGAATTATTTACCATACCTGAGTAAACAGCTTTAGAAGCTCTCTGTTTGTTTCGGATAGCAGCTGCCATATTTTCTTGGTGTGACATCACTTCCTACCCGAGTTTCCCTGCTCACTCATAGTTCTGGGCTCAGATTACAGCAGGGAGGGAAGGGGAGAGAGTAGCAATCTGAGCATGCTCAAGCCCTGCCCTGGAGGTTTAAGGTGAAACAGGAAGTCTGATACAGAAGTCCATGAGTACACAATATAAGGAAATAAATGCTGTTTCTTTTGACAGAGGACTCAGAGCAGCATTACTTTGAGGGTTCACTGGTGTATTCATATAGACCTTTCTGATAAAGCTTACTTAGTTTTAGCCTTTCCTTCTCCTTTAAGCCAAGAGGTTCCTCTAAGGAGAATTCTGCATGCCTGTTGTTTTCCGGCTCCCTACTCTACTCCAAATAAGTGGAAAAAACTCATATAAATAGGGCAAAAATATCTTCCATGACAAAGTTATTTGACTCTTTTTGATTGAAAACAGTTCCCCTTTGTTTCACGACAAACCTAGTGTTTTATCTTTTCTCACTTACTACTGCAAAAATACCATGTACTAGGGGATATGACGATACAGAAAATATATGCTTCAAAATTGAAATTTAACAAGTGGATAAAACTCACTTTTTTTAATGTATTTCTTTTTTACATCAGTAATAAATCACAGGGATGTAAACCTGACTCTCTTAACCATTGCAGGCAGCTACCTCTGTCTTTATTGCTATAAACAAAGAAGGGTTGGGTAAGTTGTGCTTATAGAACTGTAGCTAGAACAAAAGCTGGGAGATTAAGGTTCTGAACAGATGCCAGATACATAGGAAGCATGCAATATGGGTCAAATGTTACAGCGAAGAAGGTTTTTTCTCTGCAAAGAAACATTCTGGGACAAGAAGCTGCTGGGTGGTCTGCTCAAGAGAGTACTAACTTATGGAAATCATCTTTCCCTTGCCTGGGAATTGCAGAGAAGAAAATAAATGAAGCATAATATAAGCTACAGAAAATCCATATACAAATCTAGCGGTGCTGGGACTGATTTTAGTGATATTAAAGGGGCGGTTCAACTTTAAGTTAAAGGGATTCTGTCATGATTTTTATGGTGTCGTTTTTATTTCTAAATGACACTGTTTACACTGCAATTAATTCACTCTACAATATAAAATTTAATTCCTGAAGCAACAAGTGTATATTTTGTTAATTTAGAATATTGTGTATAGTGTGTAGGCGCCATCGCAGGTAATTTTGCCTGGACATGCGCTTTTATAAAGAGCCAGTGTTGCACTATGGAACTGCTTTCTGGCAGGCTGTTGTTTCTCTTACTCAATGTAACTGAATGTGTCACAGTGGGACCTGTATTTTTACTACTGAATGCTGTTCTTATATCTACCAGGCAGCTGCTATCTTGTGTCAGAGAGCTGCTATCTGATTACCTTCCCATTGTTCTGTTGTTAGGCTGCTGGGGAGGGGGAGGGAGGGGTGATATCACTACGACTTGCAGTACAGCAGTAAAGAGTGCCTGAAGTTTATTAGAGCACAAGTCACATGACTGGGGACAGCTGGGAAACGGACAATATGTCTAGCCCCATGTCAGATTTCAAAATTAAATATCAAAAAATCTGTTTGCTCTTTTGAGAAATGGATTTCAGTGCAGAATTCTGCTGGAGTAGCACTGAGTAACTGATGTGTTTTGAAAACAACATGTTTTCCCATGACAGTATTCCTTTAACTTTTAATAAGTTATAGAATGGCCGATTGGTCTTCATTATTTATGTTTTATAGTTGTTTTAATTATTTGCTGTCATCTTCTGACTCTTTCCAGCTTTCAAATGTGAGTCACAGCAAACAAGACAACCTTTCTCAGTGGTGGCGCAACTCCCTAACATATGGCTCCATTAATAAATTCAGAGATCATTAAATCAGGGAGCCAAAAAGCAATAGGGTGACTATAAAAGATAATTTGTAAGGCTGACAGAGACTAGAACCCCATACTAGGAGTATGACAAGATATTTTGAATTATTTTATTCTTTCTACCCTGTCTTTAGAACGGAGTTGAGGCAATCCAGCCTTGCTCTTTTCCTCCTCATGGAAATCCTCAGTGACATCTAATATCTTCTAATATCTGTGCATCTCCTACATAATGTAATCTGTATAATGTAGTCAAAATGTTCCATTAATAGCACCACAAATGGCAAAAACCCCATGTTACAGAGAGAGCAAACCCAAGAGAGCGCAGCCACATAACCCACATATTTGAAGCACTTTAAACTCAAATACCAACTTAAACACTGCCGTCTCTATACTATAAAAGCTCTGCCACCAAATGCATACTTATTACACCACATTCTGAAACAGGCACATTTTTAAAGGGGTAGTTCTCCTTTAAATCACCTGAGGTAGACGGCACTATTGCAGTTTTCTACTTTTTCTTGTGGTTTTATTTGTGGAAATATTGAACATTTTCTGCAGTTCTCAAGCTCAGTAATTCTACAGCAATATAGTGGCATATGGGTTCTGATAAATGTTTTCAAGCAATCTTGTGTAAACAAACCTGGCTCCTTGTCGTTTGTTATCACCGCTCCATTCTCTACATTTCCCTCTCCATCCGAGCTTGGCCGCTCTAACGACAGTTTCTATTAAACATAAAAACATGATTAATTGACCTTGGACTGTAAGTTCTGCTGCTGTGTTATCTGTAAAGACCATGTAACATGCTGACATTATGGGGGTTATTAATCAAAGGTCATATTGTGTTTTTCCGGAAAGTTTTTGAGGATCATTTCAGTAAAAACTAAATTTTTTGGGGTTAAGAAACAACACGTTTTTTGAGATTTTTTATGTCCAGCTGCAAAAAGCTTGAATCCAAAAATACTCCAGCTAAAACCTGTCAGGGTCATGTAGAAGTCAATGCAAAGGTCCCCTGAACCATTTGAAGATTTGATGCTGCGCTACTGAACATAGCAATTATGTGGTATGGCTCGTGACAGCGTTGTAGGCGAAGCAGAGAAGTGGAGAAGCAGGGAAGCGGCACTACTGTGCTGTCGGTATCTGTCACGGGGGCGTAGCCACAAAAGAGACTCGTCATTGGAGAAAGTCCGGCCAGTAGAGGGCGCTTGAGGTTTACTGCATGTTGAAGGCGAATGGTTATGTACAGCTCTGGTAAATGATTTGGTGCTTGGGGAGTATGTGGTGAGAAACGTAAGTTTATCCTCATCGTTTGTTGTATTGTTCATATGGGTGGAGGTTAATAATTCCTTCTGTGTGTGGCTGGTGGCTCGCTGGTAGCAATCTAGAAGTTCATGTTGCGCATAGCCATGTTGTTGAAACTGGTCTATAAGATCATTTAGTTGCTGATGGAGTAGGTATGGTTTGGTATTGTTCCTCACTGTGCGGATCATATGGGAGTAGGGTATACTTTTAAGTAGATGAGGTGTGTAGATGTAGATGAGTGCTAGCTTCTTTTGAGCCATTGCACATACTAATACATAGCTCTGAACCCAGGCACCCTATACCTATAGACGTGTTGTGCCGGCATTCTATGTTCTATATATATATATAATATATATATTGTAGAAGGCTTTAGCACACACAAGGGTTTGCGTAACTGGGTGCAATTCAGTGGATAAATATCCAGTTGGTGGCTGAAGCACACCAGGGTTTATTTCAAAGGAATAATGTATTTATTTGAGTGGCCGAAAACGTATATATTTGTGTGTATATATATATATATATATATATATATATATATATATATATATATATATGATAAAATAAGGAAGTGATGATTTTGAAGATAGTAGCATACACAGGGATAAGAATATTTGCAGATGGCCGAGTGCCAGTGAAGCAGACACTCTGCATATGGGCTTTATGGGCTTGGCAGTTTTAGTTTATGTATAACACACAGCGAGCAAGAGATGTACATCAGAACAGGGAGCATGTTATGTCTGCATAAAGTATAAACTTCCTAATGTCAGTTTTCTGAATGATATTGTTCCTGTCTGCTTACCAGCCGGTTCCCATTAAACTGCATGTATCGCATGTACTGTGATTGGCACAGCCATATAGTTGGCCTAAACAGAATATGTTTTCCATCTATTTGGTTTTGGACTTTCCTTTATATACATACACACACATCTAAGCACCGAACATCAGATTTCTAGCCAACTGTTTGGCTCACTTAATGCTGTAACACAGGCATAGGTGTGCATGTCAGGTTATGATGCCAAATTTGCGCAACCACACTTTTATCCATTAAGTCTAATGGACCTGTAAGGTTTATTTCCATGAGTATTTTGGAAGATCAAATTTTGATGTGGATAATAGATCAAATCAATGTCAACTGGATGCCTGAAGTCCACTGTACAGTCAATGCACAACACAAGACGGTAGAGAATTAGGCCTACTTTTTTTGGTTCACTAGACCATATTATTATTTTTTTTTATAAGGTCTTACCTTTTCTAGCTCACTTTTCGGCACAGGAGAACTCGATATTGGTCCGTCAGAGTCAATGGCCCCACCAGAAATATTGCAAGCATCTTTGATTACCTGCAAAGAAACAATCTGTAAGTAACTGGCAGTGTATGGAAATGGAGATTCCAACTAAGCAGAATAAGGAAAAGCAGCTACTGTTGTGTAGGTCAAGCAAGAAGAGGAGCAGTCTCGCAGTATGGAATCCAAGGCAGGGCACTGATAGATTCATTTCCAAATGCGTTAAAAAATAATGCAGAAGGTGGATCTGGTTGAGAAGTAGTTTGAATTTAAAAAAATGAAGATAATTTATATGAACACCCAAGAGACCGGACCATCACTCAACATTTCCTTTGTTTTCAGAGGACTTGGTGGTTCTGATGACATTTTTGTCAACTGCTGACTGCCTACCATTTACCTCTACCACTATGCCTACTTTACTTTAAAGTGAGGGTTACTCTGAGGTTTACACCAAAAGCCTTTCCCGGAATCCCATGCAGAGTTAGAGAGAATGGGCTTATCATTCTCTACAACCAGGTATTTCATTTATATGCCATAGGCACGCTTATTAGGATTCATTTATGCAATATAATAAGTGCAAGAGTGACTCTCAGTTTCATTTAATTTTCTCATTAGTTGCGACTACAGAAAGCGTCCACAGTCCTTGCTGACTCAACACTAATCACGAGAGCCATGTATGTTTACTTAGTTAATTGATAAATTGTCTTTATAATGAGATTAAACGTACTTAAATTTTCAACTAAGTAACCGCAAGTGGTCTGGTTGCTGACTTAACGCTTGTTCCAGAGTGCAGTTAAAAAAAGACTCTACTAAGCAGTAAAAACATTAAAAAACATTCAAATTGCAATTTTCCACTAAATACATGTGACAGAAAGGATTCTTGTCTACCCCACGCTCCCATGACAATAGTGTTTGGCACTTTATCACTGGAAAACACAGTTCAGTATTATTACTCTGCAAATGATTTTTATCATTGCTGTCATAACACTGCTATTACAATAGATTTGACTAATGCAGACGGATATTGAAGAGTAACTGTGGTGCCTTTGTTTTTATTTCTTTTGGGGTAAATTAAAGGTTTATTTTCCCCTTGTTTCCCCCTTAGACAGACTGCCAGTTGCAAGTCAAGAAGAAAAACACAATATAGCAAAAGAAGGTTCTCTGCATTTGTCCTCATTTATTTTCACTTAAACAGTGGTGTTCACCTTTCTTTTAACTTCACGTCTATTATAAATCAGTGATTCTTTAAATGTAGTACCTTGATGTTTAGAATGGGTATCCAAAGCATTGTTGCCAGGGCCCCCCTTACAAGTAAAAAAATTGGGGCCCCAAAGAATATTTTTTTAAAAAAACATTGGTGGCAGGGGCCTATAGAATATTAAAATAATACATTGGTGGCCAGGGAATTTAAAAAAAAAAAACTTGGTGTTCAGGAGAATTGAACTCATGGCTTCATGACTTCAACTTCACCTCCTTTTGCGACTTTGGGTCTTTTCGCAGCTTCAGGAGTTAAATTTCGGCTATTTTTGTTACTTTGGGTTTTTTCGCCGCTTCAGGACTTCAGCTATTTTCGTGGCTTCGGGTCTTTTCGCCGCCTCGGGAGTTCGGCTTCAGCTGTTTTCGTGGCTTCGGGTCTTTTCGGCACTTCGGCTGTTCGGCACTTACATATTTCAGCTGTTCGGAAATTCAAAAATTGCCGCAAAGCTTCGGCGCACTCACGGGGAGCCCGGCTCTTTCAAAAGTGCAGCACTGTTCTCACCTGGGTCCTGCATTCATTTTTTTAAAGATGGTCATATATATGCTAATAAAAGCTGCCCCTCCAGACCAAGATGGCAGCTTATTGGTCGTGTCTGGGGTAAACATAATGGCCTGTTTGGCCAATATCAGTCGAAAATTGGTCAGATATCTATTGTGCAGGTTAGAAAACTCCATCTGACAACCCCCAACAGGTCCTCTAGACCCCCCCTGTTCAGATCTGATTTGTGACCATGGGGTCAAAAGGCTGATCCTTATTTGGTCAAGAGTATAAGAGGGTCAGTTGGGTGAAGATCCACTTCTTTGACAAGGAGATCTTTTAGAGTATCCAAACCTAATAAATATTATTAATCACCCCAGTAACACATGCATCAGGTCTAGTAACCCACAACAAAGTTTCAAACTGGCGACCAGCAAACTTGCTGTTTGGTTGCTATTGGTTACTAGACCTGCTAGAGAACTGGACGTTCAGTTAGAAGGTTGGTTATGGGGAGATTTGGGAGTAAACACGTATTACCTGTCCTAGATATTCATGAATTGATTACTAAATATCTCCTAAAAATGGTTTAATATTTGTCACCCCTTATAAAGATAAGGAGCCCCATACCAAATATTGGATGTCAAAAGGGGTTTGCCTTAAAACAGACTGAAAATCACTGCTTAAATTCCTGGGAATTGACAATTGACACATTCACAATATCCACTGCATTCTTATGTAACATAATGATTTTGTTTTCTATTTTTTTAATAATTTTGTTCAATGCAATCATTTTATTTTTCTCCATGAACACCATGTTTCCATGTACACCCTAAGCCTCCTAAAACCCTTTAAAACTCTCTGTTATTCTAACCTTTCTCTCAGCATTTCTCCTTCTGCCCTACATCCCTCTATATCTGATAACACAGTACATTACAAAATCCCAAAGAAATCAGAATGGTGGGAAATGCTTTACCAGTTGCAAATAGAAGCACATTGTTGCTCTTTAAGATCAATATTTTCTGAACACCTTTAATACCTTTAGGTAAGGGCACCTGGGGTGTTTTGACCGCTGCTGCCCTCCATCCCTTCCCAGAGACTATTATCCCACTGTTACTATAGGCACCATCTCTCCCTACTATACCTGCTATCCCACAGTCACACTCCCTTCCCAGAGACTATTATCCCACTGTTATTATAGGCTCCATCTCCCTCTACTATACCTGCTATCCCACAACCTCAGTCCTTTCCCAGAGACTATTATCCCACTGTTACTATAGGCACCATCTCTCCCTACTATACCTGCTATGCCAAAGTCACACTCCCTTCCCAGAGACTAATATCCACTTTTACTATAGGCACCATCTCTCCCTACTATATCTGCTATCCCACAGTCACACTCCCTTCCCAGAGACTATTATCCACTGTTACTATAGGCACCATCTCTCCCTACTATACCTGCTATCCCACAGTCACACTCCCTTCCCAGAGATTATTATCCCACTGTTACTTTATGCACCATCTCTCCCTACTATACCTGCTATCCCACAGTCACACTCCCTTCCCAGAGACTATTATCCCACTGTTACTATAGGCGCCATCTCTCCCTACTGTACCTGCTATCCCACAGTCACACTCCCTTCCCAGAGACTATTATCCCACTGTTACTATAGGCACCATCTCTCCCTACTATACCTGCTATCCCACAGTCACACTCCCTTCCCAGAGACTATTATCCACTGTAACTATAGGCACCATCTCTCCCTACTATACCTGCTATCCCACAGTCACACTCCCTTCCCAGAGACTATTATCCACTGTTACTATAGACACCAACTCTCCCTACTATACCTGCTATCCCACAGCCACACTCCCTTCCCAGAGACTATTATCCACTGTTACTATAGACACCAACTCTCCCTACTATACCTGCTATCCCACAGCCACACTCCCTTCCCAGAGACTATTATCCACTGTTACTATAGACACCAACTCTCCCTACTATACCTGCTATCCCACAGTCACACTCCCTTCCCAGAGACTATTATCCACTGTTACTATAGACACCATCTCTCCCTACTATACCTGCTATCCCACAGTCACACTCCCTTCCCAGAGACTATTATCCACTGTTACTATAGACACCATCTCTCCCTACTATACCTGCTATCCCACAGTCACACTCCCTTCCCAGAGACTATTATCCCACTGTTACTATAGACACCATCTCTCCCTACTATACCTGCTATCCCACAGTCACACTCCCTTCCCATAGACTATTATCCCACTGTTACTATAGACATCATCTCTCCCTACTATACCTGCTATCCCACAGTCACACTCCCTTCCCAGAGACTATTATCCACTGTTACTATAGACACCATCTCTCCCTACTATACCTGCTATCCCACAGCAATTAACAAGTTATTGCCATCAGCTGAAAGCAGATGGAGCTACAGGTAAAATTACATCTAGAGAATGTCAGATTTCCTGCCCTTGGCCCAAAGTTAATATAATGAATAACAATCTTTAAGGGATGTATAAGCTCCTAAGGATACATCATTTTTCACCAACAATAGCTAAGAAATATATTGAATCTAGGGTTTAATCTCTTTTGCCTTACAGCACAGACTGTCTGCTGCATGTTGGCTGGGGCCATGACCTGATTTTTGGCTAAAAAATGCAATTTAATTAGTAGCTTTTTGAGTGTAATACCAAGAAATCAGCTTCATTTTAAATGACAGTGATTTTTACCAAAACATTTCCTCACGAGCAGCCCGTAGGCCATTAATGTGGTTTGCTGTCTAGACTAGAGGTGACCTCAGATTTAGCCCTATGGCTTCTAGCTGACACAATGAAAGTCTCAAGACATAAGTGGTACGGCATCCATTTTTTCTGAGCTACAATCATCTCCAGTGTAGAAGTGTAATGCTGGGATACACTTAGTACAGATATTCTTGGCTGCACAAGCCGTGAATCAGACTTTTATAAAATAAACAACTATCTGACAAAAGCCTTGTTGTTAATTCAAATAATACAGCCCAGAGTAGCAAAAAAGCATGAACACTCCGTTATCTAGGCTCTCATTTTTCAGTTGTTGGTGTTCTCAAAGAGTGGTGTAAGAACAGAATGCATGTGTCTCCCAGCTAGTAAACCCATAGCCCTTTAATTACCAAAGCAATTAGTTGTAGGGTTCACTTTACAGAATATAAGATTCATACAATACCGGTAAAGCAGGGGTATTGCTCTTTATGCCAGCATGGGGCCTCCACCCTACAGAGGAATTTTTATGTCAGCTTAAAAATCTCTTTTTTCTCTGCCATCTCCCTTCCTCACAGGTTTTTTTTTGTTACAAAAGCCATGAATGTCTTGTAAATTATATCCTTATAATTGGCGAATAGTGATGTCATTTCTGTCACATGACTCACAAAAAGTGTGTATTATATAATAAATGTATATAGATTTCCTGAATCCTGAAGAAGGCCCGCACACAATGGCCGAAACGTTGAATAAACGTTTTCTTTTTTCACTATTATGAAAGACCTGTGAGTGCAGTTATTGGTTTATTTTATTTATATATATATATATATATATATATATATATATATAAAAAACAGTCCCAAGTATCCAAACTCAATGTATTTAATTCCAGTGCTCGTCAATAATAAGTATACAGCTGCAAGATGGACCTGCACTCCATGTCCATGTAATATTATTATTATTTTTTTCGCGTCACAGCATATCCAATGTTTTGGCCCATATTGGGGCCTTTATACTTGAGGATCTGGGGTTTAATGGATCTTTCTGTAATTGGATCTCCATGACTTATGTCCATGACTTACGTCTACTAGAAAATCATGTAAACATTATAGGGGTTGTTCACCTTCGAAGCACCTAGTTGTTTTCAGATAGATCACCAGAACCACTTTTTCCAATCACTTTTTATTTTCTACGTGCCACTGTTTTCCTAATATTTAAGTGTAAAGTGTAATTTTTCAGCTTCTAAAGTAGCTCTGGGAGGGGGGGTCGCCGACCCTGTAAACTGTTCTAAATTGATACATTTAGTTGATACATTTCTTATCTTTGTCCCTGCTGAGCAGAATCCCAGAGTTTCAGTAAAGGCAGCTGTTAGAATTGATACAATAGTTGCCAATACTCCAGAGATGCTGCTGAGAAATGGATCAACTAAATGTTGCAAAATTGTAACAGTTCAGAATCTGCACCTGAATTACTGAGCGGCCAGACTCAAACACCAGAGACACGAACATTCAACTTTAAACTTAGATTTTGGAAAAACAGTAAAAAATAAATAATGGAAAGTAATTGAAAAAAGTCTTTATTTCTGGGGAACACTCTGAAAACAACTGAACTGAAAAAAGTGTTTGGAAACTGAACAACCCCTTTAAATAAACCCAATAGGCTGGTTTTGCCTTCAATAAGGATTAATTATATCTTAGTTGGGATCAAGTACAAACTACTGTTTAATATTCAGAAAAAAAGGAAATCATTTTTAAAAATTTGGATTATTTGATTAAAATGGAGTCTATGGGAGACGGCCTTTCCGTAATTCCTATCTTTCTGGGTAATCGGCTTCCAGATAACAGAAGCCATTCCTGTATAAGTCCAGATTTGTATTTATAACAAGGTGTAGGCCACACTAATAGATAACTATTAGAGATATCCAGTATGTATATCTTAGATTCCAGTTAGGGGTAACTCTGTATATGTTTAATGGCTCACTATTGGGTTTTGAAATATGACAGGACATTGGAGGTATCCAGAGTGTAGCAACATCTCGGCAAGATTTGTTCAGGAAACAAAGTCAAATTATTATTATTTATATTCAGATCAAGCAGCAGATTAAACCAGTTACAAGTAAAGGATTTCAGTATGTCATCATCTGGGGATGACGGAAGTCTTATTTTTTGATGCTTTCCTGCCCGGTTCAATAACTCCTGAACAATAGCGATAAACAGGGAGCCTTTAAGAGATGTTTCCTGCTTCAGTAAGATAAGCGTTTGTATGAACAGCAGAGGGTGCGCAGGTAAATACTGCTAATAACATTAAGGGGCCCATTTACTTAGCTCGAGTGAAGGAATAGAATAAAAAAAACTTTGAATTTCGAATGTTTTTTTTGGCTACTTCGACCTTCGACTACAACTTTGAATCGAACGATTCGAACTAAAAATCGTTCGACTATTCGACCATTCGATAGTCGAAGTAATGTCTCTTTAAAAAAAACTTCGACCCCCTACTTGGCACCTAAAACCTACCGAGGTGCCATGTTAGCCTTAGGTGGAAGGTCCTCATAGGCTTTCTATCAATTTTTTGGTCGAAGAAAAACCGTTCAATCGATGGACTAAAATCCTTCGAATAGAAGGATTTTTCGTTCGATCAAACTATTTGCGGTAAATCCTTCAACTTCGATATTTGAAGTAGAAAGATTTTCATTCGGCAGTCGAATATCGAGGGTTAATTAACCCTCGATATTCGACCCTATGTAAATCTGTCCCTAAATCAACCCTAACAGGTCTGAAACTTCCAAGAAGACATATACTATAGACCACAGTAGGCCTTTGCCAACATTCCGGGTGGCTCCCCTTGGTGCTTAATCTCATTGACCAAAGCAGCCCTATCACACTACTAGCCCAAATTGTACCATAGAACATGCTGCATAATATGAATTATTGAGTTTCATACACACCTATTACTAGAGGAAATCAATGGAGGCACAATATAGCTGTGATACTTGTTCAAGAGGAATATGTTGAAGGAAGGAGTATGTTGAGCAGTGTGTAGACCTTGCTAAAGCTCACACCCCTAGTAAAATTCTGGATTTTATTAAAAGCAGTGATCCCCAACCAGTGGCTCTGTAGCAACGTGTTGTTGGATGTTGCTCCCAGTGGCAAAAACAAGTGCTTATTTTTGAATTCCTTTCTTGGAGGCAAGTTTTGGTTGAATAAAAACCAGGTACTGCCAAACAGAGGCTGCCAGCTAATTGCAGCTCATATTTTGCATCCCCAGAAAGTTTTTGCATGCTTGTGCTGCTCGCCAACTTTTTTGTTACATAAGAATGTGGCTTACGGGTAAAAAAGAGGTTGAGGACCCCTGCACTAGCCCAATGTACACTAAGGGGCATATTTATTATGCTGTGTAAATAACTGCGGGATAATACACCGCACATCGCCAGGCATACTCTGTGTAAAAACCGGCATCAAATTTTTACGCGTTTTTTTCTAGGAGTGACTTCTGCCAGAAGCATTGGAAAATAACATCGGCAAATCTGGCATTCGCACGGCGTAAAATTACACACACCTTGATAATTTCGCCATTTGTTTGACGCAGCTTTTTATACTGTTTTTACTGTGGATTTCATCTTACGCAGCATAATAAATTTGCCCTTAAGAAGCATTTTGCAGGCTACGCCTGACTTTTGAAATATAAGCTACATTTCTTTTTCTTTTTTTTTTTAGCTTTGGCAACAAATAAACCCACATTAAAAAACTATATCAGAAGGGCTACTGCTTGATACAAGAGGCCCATTAAGGAATTTCCACCTCATCAATAAGAAGGAAAATGGTATAAAACCTGCACCGTCGCCTTCTGAACTCTCAATTCTATCAATAGAAAAGTGTTTGAGCTCTCGGCACACTACATTCTCTCTTGGCCGTACCCCTTGCCAACTTGCCCTGCCAGAGAGGGTTTCTACGGATCATACACTTCATTCTGTAACTCGCTGCAGTTTTTATGAAGTAATACATTGGGAGAAAAGGAAGGTCTTTTCCAAATGAAGCTCAGATGGAGGTTTTACGCATTAATGTGTTATAGTTGGAAACGTTACTCAAACGTGTTACACGGAATACCGTGCAGCGCTCCAAAAAAATGTCTTCAAGTGCGGCTCTCCGGCATATTCGGAAACATGATGTTGATCCCTGAATGGATGGCAGTAAGGTAGTGAGTCAGCGGGAATTTCCTTGTCAAGGCCTAATACTTTATAAAGTAAGGATAAAGTATTTTTCCTAATACATTGTACAGCAGGGCTGTATGTGTTAGAAGCCTATGTGTTGGATGTGGCCCTACAGGAGATTTTAATGGCCCCCAGTTTGTGATAATAATAATCCAGCACCCAAACATGTTAAATAGTAAATAAATAGACAATAGGATACAAGAATTTGGACAGCGTTGTCTTAAAGGGATAATATACCCTTTCTTTAGGTGGGGTTTTCATTGCAACACTCTGTAAAATCTACTGGTATTGTTTATTCTATCAAGTCAGATATTTATCCACAACCAACTAAATATGGGTTGTCTAACAAGCAGTCTCTTCTACAGGAGAACTTACCCCCAATTAAGAAAAGTCCCTACCTACTAAGCAAGATAGTCCCCCCTCCCCCCATACTTCAATAGGTCTGAAAATGTCCCAAAAATATTTCTCACCGAACAGTGCAGAGTAAGCGCAGACGAGCTTGTGGATGCCATTTTCCCCATCTTCGGATTTTTCGGGTCCTCTTCGGTAGTTTTCGCCACTTTTGGCACATTCGCAGGCGGTACAAGCCGTAAGACTGCTACAACTGCACATGCACCAATACGGCGCTCTATTATAGATGGAGACCGGCAATGCGGAAGATGTTGCCCACCAGGTGAGAAATATTTTATGGACATTTTCAGACCTATTGAAGTATGCGGGGGGGGGGAAGCAGGGAAGGGGGACTATCTTGCTTAGTAGGTAGGGGCTTTTCTTAATTGGGGGGTTGAGTTCTCCTTTAAAGGGGACCTGTCACCCAGACATAAAAAGCTGTATAAGAAAAGAACTTTTCAAATTAAGAATGAAACCCAAATACTTTTTTTATTCAAAAATCCATACCCATTATAAACTCATTTAATAATTTCAACTGTCATATTTTGCCTGCCCCTCCTCTTTGCCAGAGGCATAGAGGCGGAGCAGGTAATTACTTTCACTTTCTATTCTGCACTTTATGTCACTGCCCTCCTCACATTCCCATTCTCTTCTCACCATTCAGGGCCGGAACTAGGGGTATGCAGAGTTGGCGGCTGCCTAGGGCGCCATCATTGAGGGGTGTTCTAATCTGCCTGCCACAACCCTCTCTTGCGTTATTTGCAATAATACTGCGGGTTGAATCCACTGCCCCGCCATTTCCCTTCACCTCCCTCTTGCATATGAGTAGTAGCCACCTTAAGCGCTTCTCATTCACATACTTCTGTGCTGCGCGGCGGTGCATACGCATGCACGTCAATGACGTCGCTGACATGGCTGGGCGGCAGAGAGAGCCAGAGAGCTGGCTTGTTGGTGTGGCTCGCTGATCGCACCAAAGACATTCCAACAGAAGTAAAGGATAACCCGCCAGGGCTTGTATTCTGACACATCCTGCTGGCACAGGTACAGATTTGGCGGCCATATTTTTGCTGTTGCTGCTGGCACAGGTACATTGATACTTGGGGGCAATATAATCTGATCTATTTTTGGCTGCTGCTGGCACAGATAAAGATTGCCAATATGATGGCTGCTGTGCTTGCTGGCACAGGTATGGGGGGGCAGAATGATGGCTGTTGGTACATGTACATTGGGGCAATATGATGGCTTATGGGCTTGCTGGTACAGGTACGATGTGGCAATGTGATAAAATTATCCTACTGAAAAATTAAACAGTAATGGTAAGGTAGGAAATGGTAAGGCTTAACGGGTGGGGGTGCTGATTGAAGCCCTTGCCTAGGGTGCCAAAATACCTTGGCCCGTCCCTGTCACCATCTAACTGTGTAGCCAGTACAAAGACATGGGCATCAGGTGCCCCATTCTGGTGCCTAAACAATATATTAGCTTGCGTTAATCACAGTGTCCACAAAATGGCGCCTGCCTGCTTCATGTGATTTTGAATTCCAAGAATAAAAGAAACAAGATTGAAATCATTTATAAAGAGTAAGTGGAGTTGATTTTGCTTAACTAACATAAAGTAGAATTTGGAATTATTTCTTAGGGTGGCGGATCCGCTTTAATGCATAGCAAACAACCAGCAGACCACTAAATGATACCAGCTGGTTGCTATAGGTTACTAGACTAATTGTAAATATTGCAGTTGTCCTTGTTGTCCTATGTTGTAACAGGTGAAAATTTGATGCAGGTGGTCTAGTAATCTAATAACAACCATGCTAACACAGTTAGCATTACTAATCTTAGTGCATCCAAAATAACAAAAGCAAACATCTGACTACATCACTTTAAGTTGTATATATATACAAGCTCTAAGCACCCTTAGAGATAAAAATAGGTGCACAAATAAGAAGAGAACTATTTACGCCCTTGTAGTATGGTCGAATGCTGGTTTTTGCCTGACCTACAAAGCCATCCCCAACCATTGGCTAATGAGCAACATGTTGCTTACCAACCCCTTGGATGTTGCTCCCAGTGGCCTCAAAGCAGGTGCTTATTTTTTATTTCCTGACTTGGAGGCAAGTTTTGGTTGCATAAAAAAACAGATGTATTGCCAAATAGAGCCTCCTGTAGCCAATCTTGGCACCCCCAACTCTTTTTACATTTGAATGTGGCTTGTGTGTAAAAACAGTTGGGGACCCCTGATTTAAAGGGTCAACATATGATTTTTTTTTTGCAGAATTGTGGGGTATACCTGTTCCGGCACAGGCACAGTTTTAATAGTATTTCTCTGCAATGGCTGCAAGAAAATCCATAGGGATGCTCCCATGTGAATTGGTCCTTTTAAGACAGTGCTGCCCCCCAAACACTGCCATGTCCCACCCTCTTCTGATTTCTTATTGCCAGTGCTACACTCTGGATTATAAACCAGTAAGAATTTCATCTGTTACAGGGGTGCCAAATGCTACACAACAATACAAGTGGGCACAGGCCTCTCTGCCTTCCTTTGGATCAACAAAAAGTAAAGGCAAATTACTGAGAACAGAAGTCTTCTCTAAATTCATAAGCAAACTTTTGCTCGACAGCAGCATTTCCAGTAGTCTTAAAACATTTCCAATGCAAGTGTCACGCATAAAAAAAAAAGATTCCAAGGCCACAGTTGTTAGAAAAAGCCTGATTGGTTCACAATACCAGCCATTATGTCACTTACCTTCAGCCACTGCTCTGCCTGTTCCTCGCTCTGCACTGCAAGAACTAAAGCATCGGCCCCTTGGTGAGTAACCTTGAGCTCATGCTTCTTCTTCTTGCTGTCTTTTGGCACATAGGTAACCGCACAGCCATTCAGCGGCAGCTCCATTTGCGGTTGCTGGTCCTTAGAAGTTTTGTAGCACTTGTGAAAAGGAAGGGGAAAAGAATTTTCATCAAATCAATCACTGTTGTGAAACAGAGAGAAAGGGTATACGGTTAAGGGGTAGAGTACTGTACATACAGTATATTTTCACCGTTATAGCTTAAAGGGCCATCCGTCTGCATTAAAATCAACAGGGTCACATTAGTAAATGGGTAATGGTTAAAGTCAACAAGTAACAGAGGGGGCACATATGGGATCAAAGAGAATAACTGCCCCAGCTGCTCTGATGTTGCTTTACTCAGGAAAGAGATCAGAAACTTCAGATTTATTTTTTCATCTCTTTCCTGACCTGAGCAACATTTACAAGTAAAACCATTAACAATGTATATTGAATACACATTGGAAAGTTTTTTTGCATTACATTTTCTTCTGTTGTGAAAAAAGTCAGGTTTTAAGTAGAGGACACATTTAAAGGAACAGTAATACTAAAAAAAATTAAAAGCATTTTAAAGTAATTAAAATATAATATACTGTTGCTTTGCATTTGTTAAAGTTGTGTTTTTGTTGTACAGTGTATATAAATAGGTTGGTATGTAGCCATGGAGGCAGCCATTCAAGTTGAAAAAGGAAAAATGGTAAAGGTTACTTATCAGATAACAGATAAGCTCTGTAATAGAATACAATGGGATTCTACAGAGTGCATCTGGTATCTGCTATGTAACCTGTGCCTTGAATGGCTGCCCTTATGACTACACAGCAACTTGGACAATTTCTTATTTAACCAAAATTTGTTATATGGTGAATCTGTAATCTCGCTATATGGATGAAATAGATATTGGAAAAATATTGGAAAAAAACAACATATATGTCTCAAATAAAGGATCAACAGCGAAGAAAGATATAACAGTGAAGTAACTAATTACCAATAATTTGTTTTCTTTGACGACACACAGAAGTTTGGTCCACTGGCCAAATCTTTTTTTCCGAAGAAGGAATGCACAAATTTTGGCATCTTTCACAAGATCCATAGATGCTTCTTCTGAAGGCCACTGAATCCTCTTCTTCTGCCCTTTGCCATCCTCTTCCTCCTCATCATACGATTCATATGAGCTGCTCATTGCATCCGAGTCATAGTCTTGATAAGGACACAAAAAGGCTTATGTTAGAATGCTAGAATGCTGCTACAGAAAAATAAATAGCAATGAGAGCAATAATACCAAAAAAAGCTTCCTAGGGCTGTAAGCAGGTCCTCAAAGCTCTGTTGTGGCCTCCACATTCTAGCAAATTGATTGATTTCCGAACTGGGGAAGGGAGCCAATAAAGTGTCAGGAGGGGCCTCAGTCTGAAGGTCATATGGGGTGAAATTAGGGAATAATGCCTGTTTGGTCTTCTAGATACTCCTGAAACCCAACTTGAAGGTCAATTATGGTGAGATCTGGGATAAAAAGCTATTAGGCTGTTCTGTATTTGGTTCTTTATTTCTTTTTTTAATAAATAAGCCCACTGAGACTTTTTTGGTATTTATTTATTTTATTGATATTGTCTACATTCAAGAGAGACAGAGAACTGAAGCTTTGACTTCAGCACAGATCCGAACCAGCTAAAAATACCCCGTAAATTTCCTTCCATGCTTTGCACATGTATATAAATCTTTTTCATGTTGATGTAGCAAAACCATATCCCAGCATGGAGACCATCCAGCTCTTTTTTTTTTGCTAAAACAAATGATTTCCACACAAAACAGAGAACGTTACTTCAATGTGGACACCCAGCTGTGAAAAATGTTCTAGTCCCGCAGAGAAGAAGCAATTCTGTACTTTTATTGACATTTTGTGAGAGAGAACAGCCCAGCCGTTGGCCTCACATGAGCGCTCAGACCACAAAAAAAACGAATAATATAATTTTTGTTTTCCTAGAGATTCTGTTTTGTCAACCAAAATAATGCTCTGTTATTTATTTCCTCGCAAGCCGCATTGTAGAGGCTGTGTCAGCAACTAAACGGCAAATGTTTGGCAGGAGACGGGAGGGTCATTAGAATGGCAGGGCAGGTGGTGCCAAGCTTTCAGACTTGCTGTGGGAAGTTGCGCCAAGCTAAATCATTAGAAAATTAAAGAGGCTCACTAAAGTCTGGATTGGATTACCGCTGTCAGGCGTGGAGGTGAAAAGAGGACTCCTTACTGCCAACATTTAACCTTTTTATTTTTAACACTAAAATGTGTGCATACCTGGGAACTGACCCCAAAGAACCTTGAACACATCTGTCCACTGAGTATTTAAAGGGAAACATTGCAGGTCTCAGGTTCAGAACACACATCTCTGTAATAGCCACCCATATCAATAAATCAACAGGTAACATTTGCAAACTGGTTTCTAGGAGTTGCTAGACCTACAATATTACATTACACATGCATTCCACACAATGACACTATGAACTGAACACAGGCAATTCACATAGGAAACATGGGGAGGCAGTGGCATTTAGAAACCATTTCGGTTCTACAGGTAAATGATCCATTAACTGGAAACCTGGTATCCATAAAGCCCAGAATTACAAGAACTTCAATTCTCATAAACTCCCTTTTAATCAAAGAAATCAAATTTTTAAAAAGTATTCCCATTTTCACAGTACAGGTATGGGACCTGTTATACAAGATGCTCGGGACTTGGGGTATTCAGGACATTAAATAAACTCAATAGGCTGGTTTTGTTTCCAATAAGGATTAACGATATCTTAGTTTGGATCAAGTACAAGGTATTGTTTTATTATTACAGAGAAACAGGAAATCATTTTTAAATTTTGGATTATTTTGATAAAATGGAGCCTATGGGAGAGGGCTGTCCGTTATTCGGAGCTCTCTGGATAATGGGTTTCCAGATAACAGATCCCATACCTGTAATAATAAAGCAGTAAAGGTATGGGATCTGTTATCCGGCAACCCGCTAGCTAGAAAGCTCTAAATTACGGAAAGTCCATCTCTCATAGACTCCATTTTATCCAAATAATCTAAATTTTTTTTAAATGATTTCCTTTTTATTTGTAATAATAAAACAGGAGCTTGTACTTGATCCAAACTAAGATATAATTAATCCTCATTGGAAGCAAAACCAGCCTATTTGGTTTATTTAATGTTTACATGATTTTCTAGTAGACTTAAGGTATAAGAGCCAAATTCCTGAAAGAACCCTTATCTGGAAACCCCAAGTCCCAAGCATTCTAGACAACAGGTCCCATACCTGTACCTTGTACTTGATCCAAACCATGGTTTTATTGTCACAATTAGCAGTGTGTTGCTTTTCCCCAGCAATTACTTACTAGAAGTGATGTACTCTGGAGCCTTTCCAGGGCCGAGTGGTACAGCTTCCTCGTAGTAGCCCTCGGGAAGGGAAGACGTTGGAAGAGGAGGAGGTCCATTATCTGGAGGCTGAAACGAAACAGCGTAAACATTTTTTTACCAATGCATGAAACAACAAACAAAATATTTTCTCTTTTCACAAAATACATTGCCAAATAGTGATGAGCAAATTGAAATAAACAGAGGTCAAGTCCAACGCTGACCCACCCATTTACAACCCACACCCAGTAGTGGTGCAAGAGAAAGATAAGCTAAAAAAGTGAAAACAGGTTACTAGCTAAAAGGGACAGGTCATTTATAGGCAATCCATACACTTTCTTCCCTAAAGGTCCACCCATACAGTTAACAAATGCCCACAGCCCTATGCATATCATAAAAAATTCTCTTGTTCAACTGCTTCTTATGTTTTACCATTCTTCTAAAATACTTCTGCCAATGAGAGTCTCCTATAGATTGCCTAGCTACATTGGCGCTAGGCCAATCACAGCCCTTATTTAGCACCCACAGTAGCCAAAACTGCCAATATCTTGAACAATAAATGAAAATAATAATTCATGGAACTTGCAAAAGTGCTCAGAAGGAAAGCCTGCAGCAACTAATGTATCAAATGATAACATAGTGGCCAACAAGACCAAGTCTAAAAATCATCCTATGTGTGACCGCCATTACAGAAAAGTGACTTATTCAAGGCAACAATGAGCCATCATGTGAATTTAATCTGTATTTACAGTCCAATGTGTCTCTTCAGTTGCAGAATTATTACTGCTTTGCGTATTAAAGGCTCGGCACAACCTTTAGGGAAAATAAGCACAAGCAAGAAGAACCTGTTGGCACCATGACTGTGGTCATTTATTTGTTTATATAATCTATGAAGCTGAACCCAAAACCAACACAACCACATCATGCAGAAAAATTTCCTAAAGTTGATTTCTATGTTTATTTTTAACATTTTCTTTTGAAAACATTGAGGCCCCTGATTCAGAAGCTTCAGGATATGGCTGATAAAGGGTCTCCAGTGCAGTAGCTCACAGACCAATTCATTATTCAGTAATGAATCTCTTATGTGAGGGGAGGCATTCTAGAAGAAAAACACTGAATAGAACATAATTCCACATTCTCCCAAGCTTTAGTCTGAAATGGGCCTTTTCTCATTATACGTACGGGCTTCCTTAAGGAATAACAGGAAACAAAGATTAAGGAAATAAAAGCCGAAAAAGGGTAGATACCTTTATAGCGCTAGTTGGGTTGGACCAGAATGCTTAGCCAACGTCAACACAGATGGAATCAATTTAGGATTTAGGTGCACTTGCTGTACTTTCAAGCTGATATAGAAGGCTACATGGCATGTAGACATGTCAAGGAATGTTCCTTGCTTAAATGGTCTTATTATTTGGTTTTGAATGAATAAACCCACTGAAACAGAACAGGGAATGTCTTTCCAGGACCAAGAAAAATAGCTCAGAACACTGTACAATACCTATAATGATATATGTATATGGCACACTGCATTTAAAGGGGCAGTAGATAAAAAACAAAAACTTATCCTAGCTTCATTGATGTCAAAGGTAAGGGATTTTCTACTACATCCATTAGTGGCGATGGGCAGTCATGTCCAAGTCTTTTAAGAACATGGTTTCTCCTGTGGATCTTACCACCTGGTAATTGTGATTTTTTTTGTTATACTGTGAAGTGGGACTTTCCCTTTAATAACGACTTAAGGTGGCCATACACGGAGAGATCCTCTCATTTGGCAATGTCGCCAAACAAGCGGACGCCTCCCCGGTATGCCCACCTTAGGGGGGACCATTTCGGGCTGATCCGATCATGGGTCCTAGGGCACAGCGATCGAATCATAATGCAAAGAATACGGGAAGTCGGATCGCAGTCAGATTTTTACCCCTGTCCGATCTACATCTGGTGGACTTTCGGCAAGATATTGATAGGGGAAGCTGGTCAGAGGTCCACCTACATGGACCATTAAGCTGCCGACCGGATCTGTCTGCAGCTTTTATTGGCCCGTGTATGGCCACCTTTACCTATTTAAAGAGCAGGTTGTTAGAATACAGTCCAAAAAGGGGCTATTCAGTTTTATTTGTATCACATTAAAGTAAAGGTCTAAAATATAATCAACAGTCTATAGGAGCCAGGTTTTAACGCTAAACCTTTGCTGAGTGAAAATGCGCAATGTAATATTTGCCAGCAACTGATTTTACATTGTGAGCAGTGCTACACATTCACAAAGACCCCATTTTAAATAACACATGAGACTTTTAATTACATTCCCCACACCCCATGTAGCCAATAGACTGCGGATACTTTTTCTAATACAGGACTCCATAAATTAGCAGGGTTACAGTAGTAGATTGCTACTTTTTAGGGTAGAACTCCACGGTGCGGCTCAAACCGACATGTCGCCATGCAACGAAACGCGCGAGACGTGTAGGATAGAGTCCTGCGCGGGTCCATTTTTTGGAACCCCTACCGAACCCGTACCCGCAACCTGCAACACAGAACTGCATTCTTACCCGCTTGGACCTGACCCGCAAGTACCTTATTCACAACCCGGACCTGCGACCCGCTGACCATCAAGAATCAGGAAGTACTGTCATTGAAAACCAAAAGTGAGATCATCAGAAATAGGCAGGGTCAGAAAAAAAAGGAGTAAAACAGGAAGTTCTGTCATTGTAAACCGTGACATCATTGGAGTAATCGTGATCATAAAAAGGGAGTAAAAATCTCTATTGAGAAGACCCGTGGAGCGACCCGCATCTATACCCGCACTCGCAGGGTACCACAGATTTTTGCGGGTAACCCACGGGTACCCGACCCTCTGCAGGACTCTAGTGTATGATGTTCTGAAGATACAGGAAGTGAAGGAGAAATCGCAGGTAAGAACTACATTTAAAACGCTGCATCCAACAGTCGGATAAATGTAGTTCTTACCTGCGATTTCTCCTTCACTTTCTGTATCTTCAGAACATCCGACACGTCGCATGAGTTTCATCGCATGGCGACGTGTCGGCTCGATCGGAGTTCTACCCTTAAAATTCTCTTTCCATCACAATGATTGCACAGCCTAGAAGCATTTCTCTATCAGCTGTAAAATCTTTGCACATGATTGTTTGTTGCGCTAACCGAGCATTGTTTTCTGCAAATGCATGCGGAACAGTACATGGAATCTACGAGTAGCCATGCTGTTAGCACTGCCAAATATTTGCATTAACAATGGTGTCACTATAAGTCGCCGGCGTGGAATTTCCTATGAGGCTTTTCCCACCAGCTCCATTGTTATGTACAGCAGAATCTGATCATAGGAGTGGAATGTTTATGTTCCACCACATAAGCCCATAGCCATTGTTGCTGCTACGACATTCCAGAGCTTACCCTATTCTGATCATAAATCAGGGAGAGCCAAACACGCTTGCATAATTCATCAACTGTCAGACGCCACAGGTTGATTATTTCCACTACAAAGAACACAAGCTCTATGACTTATAGCTTAAACTTTCATTGCACATTTATTTCAGGAAACTTGGAGCATAAAACTGTGACCCCTTTCATCATAATGGCTGGTCAGGAGAACTGCTCACACTGCTATGGTACTGTAAGCAAATGCAGAATTAAAGGAAAACAATACCCCTCAAACAATGTAGGTCTCTATAAAAAGATATTGCATAAAACAGCTCATATGTAAAACCCTGCTTCATGTTAATAAACCATTTTCATATTAATGTACTTTTTTAGTAGTATGTGCCATTGGGTAATCAAAAATAGAAAACTTCCATTTTAAAAAATAAGGGCCGTCCCCTGTGAACCTAGGATTCACTGTGCACACAAACACAACAAATAAACCATACATGTTAGGTCACATGACCCAATTAACAGAGAGTTGTGTCTTTTGCTTCCACACTTCTTCCTGTTACAGAGCTGCAGTATTTCTGGTCAGGTGATCTCTGAGGCAGCACACAGACCATCACAAAATGGTGGTTCAAGGGATGAGATGTAAAAGGGCAAGATTTACTTAAATATATATTCCAATTTGGTAAGATTCTTTACTATGCCACTTAATATGATATAAACTATCTGTTGCTTAAGTGTTCATTTTGGGGGGTATAGTTTCCTTTAAGCTAGGGGCAACATGGATGACTTTAGGATTTATTTACTATGGAGCTGCCCCCCCATAGCTGCAAATCTTTGTGTAACTACGAGCCAGGCCCAGATTTGTGGGCAAGCCACAAAGGCCTGGGCCTAGGGTGCAAACATTGGGTGGGCCTAGGGTACAAAATGGGGGGGGGGCATCCTGCCCACTGGGTACTGGACGGGAGATTTTGACAGCTGTTTAAATCTTCCACCCACCCAGTCCCCAGTGGAAGAGAAGAAGCAGAGCTGTTGAGAGATTGTGAGCGGCTGGGGGGGGGGGGGGGGTGATATAGTACCTCCTGTGGGTTCCTGTACAACTCCTTAGGGTATGGGTTTTGAGGGATGCAATTTTATGTTCCGCACTTATGTCAGTATCCTCTGGCCCAAAGATTATAGTGCTATAGGATGTAGCATGCTCAGGTTGCAGGAAGCAGAAAAGGCCCTGAAATCAATTTGCTGGGCTAAGGGCTCAGCAGTTACACGACACAAAATAAGTTGCACAAGGTTCTTCGCTCAGTTGCAAATCCAGTCTAATGTTTGACTTAAAAACTCCCCCTCGGAAGAGAAAGAGTCTCTTTCTAGGCGAGCCTGAATTGTGACCCAACTACTGGCAGAAGAGAAATTTGGGTGCTGACACAGTGAGAAAGCGAAAGCCAACAATGTGCAGGGATATTCTGTGGCTCCCGCCCTTCTGTGAATTCCAAGCTCTTCTTATAATGACCCCAAGTTCAGTTATTCTGGAAGAGATTATAGCTCTGCTACTCATCCAAGTACAAGGATCCGAGGCCGTGCTGACAAGTTTGCTAATGTTACAGCACTCCTCCCGCCCTGTGTCCCGTGGGGTAATTAAAGGCAAAGTAAATATTAACTTTTTAGACAATTGAAGACAGTTACCCTTGATAACAATGAAAATACCCATGTCCACTGTGACTTATTTATAGTGGTTTTCACATGATTTTCCACAGCCACCAGAAAGTCGTTTGGAGGCAAGTTCTATGTGTTTTTGTCATGTTTATAGTCAAAATGTCATCCATCCATTCTCTGCTTCTTTGCCCTGGGGTGCATTTTCTTTAACTCAATGAACTCCTGATGTAAAGTGAAAGAACACCTTTTATGAGCCCTTTAGAAAAAAGGTAAACATAGAACATATGGTGCCAATAGGAAAGTACCATTATGTTGACACCGTACATTTAATGTTTTTGGGTTACCTTTTGATCAATGCCACAACATATTTTTACTGATTACAAGCGGCATGGAAAGATCTAAAGACCCTGGCACTTAAAAGTAAGACCAGCCTACTATTAGATTAGCTCTCTTGCATACCCCAGGGGCCCGCGGTACCATATCTCTACGTAGACAATTGCTCAATAGAGCTGGCAGCTGCCATCTTTGATTGAGGCTCCTTGGTGGCCATTGCCAACCAGAAGCATGAATGCTGGAATCCAGAACCAGAAAGTCTTTCGGTAAAGATGCTCCTGATCATTGACAACTGCCAATAAACTACCAAGAAGCCCTAAAACCAACTGTGACGCAAGCAAAGATGGCAGCCACCAACTCCCACCCTGTGCAACTCTGCATGTTAAGGTAAGGTAAAGATACCACTGAGTTTTATTAAGTGCCAGCATAGGGGAGGATGCCCTAAGTGGGGGTGCTAAAAGTAAAAATCAAAGCTATGTTTATTTAGTTCCCCTTTAAACACTCTATGAGACAGTTCTTACCAGCCACTGCTGAGGGATTTCTGGCAGAGGCATCTGAGGTGGAGCAGGCACACTGCAAGGCATCTCTGCTCTGTGGTTATGAATCTTCAGTTCAGATTCTATAAAAAAAAAGGTAAAATAAAAGATATACATGTATTGTAAAACCTTGGCAAAGAAACTAAAACATCTGAAGAACATTTAGGAAACGGTATCTAAAAGGATCTCAGATCAGAATAGCATATTTTTATTTGTGGTCTAGCGCACTCGGATAAGATTTATCACCAACCCATTGTAATTTGCCTAATGAGCTACATTCTCCATAATTTAAACCAGAGCAACCAAGTTCACTCACTTTTAGTAAACAATGTAGCAAAAAACCCTGAAATAAACAGCATACAATGCATATTTTACCTTTGACTGCCTTCTGCCACGGATTATAAAGATAAAATCACTTCTGCATCATTTACCAGCATGTGACATGTAAGGAAAGTGGGTGAGGGTGGCTAAAATAGTCATGCAAAAATATAAATGTCATGCAAATCGTCTTGTTTTACTTAATAATACCCAGGTATTAGCATGTTCTTGTATGTGTGTGCCATTATGGATTAAAGGAGTAGTCCAAAATAAAATTAACATTTAGCATTTAATTAACATTTTGCTTTGCAGATCCCTAGTTCTCTGTGGCTATATGGTTGCTAGGGTCCCATTACCATAGGAAACAGGAAGCTGTTTAGGAGTGGTCAATAAAAAGTTTAAAATATAGGGCAATCAATAACATACTAAATGTCAATATAAAGGTGAACCAACCCATTAATAAATTCACTTTTTTTAACCTACTTGAAAGTACCAGTAATCATGTTCTGTGGGCAGACTGATATGCCTTTCAGATTATATTTAAAACTAGGTACAAAGCCTTGGGCATGGAAAATGCTGAATTCCAATGTGATGGACACATTGAAACTCTGTGTATCGTAATTAGAAGAAAGAAGGAAGCCAAAAAGAAACCGCAACTCAAAAAAAAATTGCAATCCCCCTTAGTAAATAAAGGCCACAGTGCGTTATCCTCTTGCATCTCAACAGCTACATTTCCCCTTAGGGGACACCAGACTAAAAACTATTTCAGCCACCTTTATTTATCATTGGGATATAAGATAAGCCCCACTGCATGAATGATCCTTATATACTGACCTCTGGATGAGCCCCCTCTCCTTATATACTAATTTATGGACAACTGAATGAGCCCCCTTTCCCTATATACTAAAGTCTGGAAAACTGCATGAGCCCCCTCTCGCTATATACAAACTTCTGGATGACTGAATGAGCTCCCTCTGCCTATATACTGGTCTCCGGATGATTGAATGAGCCCCCTTTTCCTATATACAGGTCTCCGGATGACTGAATGAGCCCCCTCTGCCTATATATTGGTCTCTGGGTGACTGCATGAGTCCCCTCTCCCTATATACTGACTTATGCATAACTTAATGAGTCCCCTCTCCCAATATACAAATGTCTGGAAAACTGTGTGGGCCCCCTCTCCCTATATACTAACTGAATGAGCCCCCTCTCCCTATATACTGACTTATGCATAACTTAATGAGTCCCCTCTCCCAATATACAAACGTCTGGAAAACTGTGTGGGCCCCCTCTCCCTATATACTAACTGAATGAGCCACCTCTGCCTATATACTGGTCTCCGGATGACTGAATAAGCCCCCTTTCCCTATATACAGGTCTCCGGATGACTGAATAAGCCCATTTCCCTATATACAGGTCTCCGGGTGACTGAATGAGCCCCCTCTCCCTATATACAGGTCTCCGTATGATTGAATGAGCCCCCTCTCCCTATATACTGGCCTCCGAATGACTGAATGAGCCCCCTCTCCCTATATACTAACTGAATGAGCCCCCTCGGCCTATATACTGGTCTCTGGATGACTGCATGAGCCCCCTCTCCCTATATACTAACTTATGGAGAACTTAATGAGTCCCCTCTCCCTATATACAAACGTCTGGAAAACTGAGTGAGCACCCTCTCCCTATATACTAACTGAATGAGCCGACTCTACCTATATACTGGTTTCCGGATGACTGAATAAGCCCCCTTTCCCTATATACAGGTCTCCGGATGACTGAATGAGCCCCCTCGGCCTAAATACTGGTCTCTGGATGACTGCATGAGCCCCCTCTCCCTATATACTAACTTATGGATAACTTAATGAGCCCCTCTCCCTATATACAAATGTCTGGAAAACTGTGTGAGCCCCCTCTCCCTATATACTAACTGAATAAGCTTACTCTCCCTATATACTAGTCTCCGGATGTCTGCATGAGCCCCCTCTCCCTATATACAGGTCTCCGGATGACTGAATAAGCCCCTTCTCCCTATATACTGGTCTCCGGATGACTGAATGAGCCCCCTCTCCCTATATATTAACTTATGGATAACTTAATGAGCCCCTCTCCCTATATACAAACGTCTGGAAAACTGCATGAGCCCCCTCTCCCTTAATACTGGTCTCCCTATATATAAGGACCAACAGATGACTGAATGAAACCCCTCTCTATATACTGACCTCTGGCTGACTGAATCCTGTACAGGATGTTGCTTATTAAAGTCTTTTTCTCTCGGACTGTTGTTGTGAGATATTCATGGTCCAACAGGTCAAGAAACAGCCGCAGTTCCACTATGAGTTCCTCCATTTCTGCAAGTAAACAAAGCAGACAGTTCAATATTTAATAAAACACAGTTTGGAAATTGGCACAATGCACTATACATTTTTAAGGGCAATGACACACAGAGCATTTGTTGCCTTCGGATGACAAAGTGGCCAAACGCACCCTTCCATTGACACAAACAGCAATTGCCATAGGTAAAATATTTAAATCACATAACCATGCGAAAATGGAGGAGAACGCAAAAAGTTTCATATTTTTTTACTCGCCTAAATGTGCAATAATTACCCTATGGTCTATTTTTTAAAGAGCTAGAGCTTCGAACATCCACTGGGTGGCACTGTTTTAGATTTCACAAATATTAATAAATATCTCCCTCTGGAGATTTTCTGTCCTATATCTTATTGAATAGTTAAATGAACATAAAGCAGGATTTAAACACAGTTGTAAATAGGGTATATTTTCCCTTTACCATCTGAACATTACGAGCATCCCAGTTCAGCCAGAAGTTCATTAGAACAAATTTTATCCCTGTTGGCCGCATTTGCAAGCTTCGAGCCTTCATAAAATGATGAATAACCCACAACTTTTGTTGCTTTTCTGGCTGCCTGTGACTTGCTTAAATCCAGATTTTTAAAGCCAGGCCAGAGTCTTCAGAGAGGGAGATTAAATAATTATGTGGCGGGGCAAATTTCCCCTTGATATTCCTTTGGCAGTTTGCATTACTGTACAACAGCACCTCATTCAAGCCGACCGGGTAACCCAGCATGTTATTGTCGATAAGTCATTTGGGGCTACAATTGGGCAATATCACATGCTTCAGTGGATACTATTGTGCAAGCAAACGCATCAGGCAAGGAAACACTATAGTCATGGGTCAATTAATTCCAGCTATTAACATTATTCTTACTGATCCCAATAGGCATGGTGTGTGTATATAGAGGGGCAGTGTGAGATGCAAAAATGTGCCTAAATTTCCATACACAGAAATCCTATATCATGCCATCTTATAGCGTGCATCTTTTATTAGGACTGCATTTAACCACTGCACTATTATGTGGGTATAAGACTATTCCCTTGCCAATACACAAGGGTGTAGGCACAATTTACACAGAATTTGAGCAAAATTTGCACCTATACTTCTGCACCAGCCAGGGGCACAAGTGAGTGGTCTCCTTCCTCCCTTCTTCAGAATCCAGTGGCCGACGCATGCGCAGTAGAGCAAAAAAATCAGCTTAAAGTCCAGCATTTAATGCATCTGTGCATGTGCACCCACATGAAGAAAGGAAGAGGGCTGCTTACTCACTAGTGCCCAGACCAGTGCAGTTTTCTGCTAACAGGAGCACCGACTCAGGGTAAAGTCAGGTAAGTCATTTGGCACCCCTCACTGATTGGAGCTTTCATACTCCACAGTAACTGGCCCTTCAGCAATTTGCACCAGAAACCTATCATACCCACTCCATTGAAATGCATGGAATCATCACCCAAAGCAGTGGAGCAGGGTGCACAGCAGAGGTGTGGGGATGGGTGTGAGGCAGCCGTGGCCAAGATGCACCCATATGCCTTCAGACCCGGGTTTCAAAGATACACTGCCACTCACGGCTGGTTCAAGCAGGGAGATATCCTTGCATGTTTATTTGGACCCCGGAAACGTTGCACTTCTGCAAATAAACACGCAAGGGTATCTCCCTGTGAGTGCCAGTGTATCTCCCTATGCGTGCCAGTGTACCTTTGAATCTGATTGCTTGGGAGGGTGCCGATCCATCCAACACCATGCACCAGGCGTCTACCTTTTGAAGGCCAGGGTGTGCGAGCGGGCCACACTATTCCCACCCTGGTTGGCATCTCTGCAAGTAGTCAATGCAAAATTCTGCAGCAGGCACAAAGGGGCTGAATATCTGAGAAAAATGATGCATTGTGGGTCAAAAACATGTAGGATTCAGCCATTAGTAAATATAATAGTGAATGGAATGTAACAGAGACAAAGCTTCAGTACATAAATTCCATAATTCCATCAGGGTGAACCACTCCTGGCGTTCAATTTTACAGCAAACGGTAACACAGTTTAAGGGCGGGCATGAATCATTATCTCTCTAATTACATGGAATTAGTTAGCTGGCATCTCTAGGCAATGCAAGATGAATGGTGAACAATGGGCTATACTGTATATACAAGCAGCATCAAACTGGGGGGGTCTGGGGCATACCGGGGCTGCTGGTTCAGGGCCCCCCACCCCAGCCGCAACACCCCTTTAACCCCCACACCTTCCTCATCTAGGAGGTTGGGGCAGCACACAAGGCTTCAGGTGGGAGCGGGTCTGGGTCAGCAGAGTTTTTTCCCGGTGTCCCGCAGGTTCAGTCCAACCCTGTATATACAGCCCTATAGACATGTTTCTGTAGATCAGTCCTGTGCAGAACCAATTTATGAGACCGTGACCTGAACTGAACCCACAACCTACAGCCTGCATCCTGCATATTTACTCACTTGGATCCGCTACCCAACCCCGGTCCGCAACTGCCTTATCCAAAAACCTGATCTGCAACTTGCTGACCACCATTAAACAGGAAGTAAGTGTTATTGCTGCAAACCGGACGTGACATCATTAAAAGTGGATGGAGAAGAAAATTTTAAGAAGAAAATAAAGACATAACATAAGATAGGAAATATAACTGAGACCCGCAACCCGCAGAACAGAGACCCGCATCTATACCCGCACCCAAAAATCCTACCCTCATCCCACAGGGTACCAGCATTTTTTTGCGGGTAACTCTGGGGTACCTTGACTCGCTGCAGGACTCTACCTGTAGGTCCACAGGATGTTACCCTTGCAATAACATTTTCTTGCCATATATTTTGTTAACAACCTTTATTGCTAATATTTAAAAACAAATGCTTGACTTTGTTGCTACAGAGATCATTCCTTAGCAAACAATGTTTATAAAAGAAAGTGATTTGTTGGGCAGGACGCAAGTTCTACTGTCCCTTTTCAAGCTCTCGGCATATTTTTGAGCTTATAAGAGCGTGTATTGACACGATGAGATCCCAGCAGTCATACAAACAGAGCATAACAGCGTGATCATGTTCTTACGGCGCTATGCCCGAAGGGTGACAGCTCGGAGATGTGGAACAATGAGATTTTAAGCAGACCATGGGCAATATTTTGAAACTGTCTATATTTCCTACTAATGATACAGCCGGAGGGTTCATCATTCAGTAAGGAATTCTGCCTCAGGCTTACAGCTGCATTTCTCTCTTTTTTTGAATCCCCAAATATTTTTAAATTCAAATACTTGTGTGTTGGTTGTGAGACATTTTACAGAGATACCTGTATACCATCTGGCTACTGTTCTGGAGCTGGGAATATTAATGGGGTGTCAGGTTGTATGTGGCCACATATTCTAAAATCAAAGAACCTCCTTTACTTACCAAAATATAAAATGCTCCCTAAAGACCCAACTGTTTAGGGAAGCTTATTCAATGTATCTTGAATGATCAGAATGTATCATAAATCACAAAATATTTTCTATATTGCTTAGGTTTGATTGTACTAGGGATGTTCCGAATCCAGGATTCGGTTTGGGATTTTGCCTTTTTCAGCAGGATTCGCAATCCTAATTTGCATATGTAAATTAGGTGTGGGAAGGGAAATCACATGACTTTTTGTCTCAAAACAAAAAAGTAAAACATTCTTTTTCCACTTTTTCCTTTCCCACCTCTAATCTGCATATGCAAATTAGGATTTGGATTCGGTTCGGTATTTGCAGAAACTTTCGCAAAGGATTCGGCCGAATCCCAAATAGTGGATTCGGTGCATCCCTAGAATGTACCCTAACCCTTTAGATTGTAAGCTCTTGCTAGTAGGGCCTCTAATCCTATTCTTACACTGTAAACCATTGTTTGTTAAAGTATTTTACGATCCCTTTTTCATTATGAATTAAAGGGGTTGTTCACCATTGACTTAACTTTTAGTACGATGCAGGGGTCCCCAACCTTTTTTAATCGTGAGCCACATTTAAGTGTAAAAAAGAGTTGGGGAGCAACACAAACATGAAAAAGTCCCTGGGGATGTCAAATAAGGGCTGTTATATGGACTTGTAGCCTACAGGAGGCTTTGTTTGGCAGTACACCTGGTTTTTATACAACCAAAACTTGCCTCCAAACCTGGAATTCAAAAATAAGCACCTGCTTTGAGGCCACTGGGAGCAACATCCAAGGGGTTGGTAAGCAACATGTTGGTTGGGGACCACTGATGTAGAGAATGATATTCTGAGACAATTTGCAATTGGTTTTCATTTTTTATTATTTCTGTTTTTTGAGTTATTTGCCTTTTTTATTCACCAGCTCTCCAGTTTGCAAATTCAGCAATCTGGTTGCTAGTGCCCCAGTTACCCTAGCAACCATGTATTGATCTGAATAAGAGACTGGGATATGACTAGGACAGGTCATGAATAGAAAGAGCAGTAATAAAAAGTAGCAATAACAATAAATGTGTAGCCTCACAGAGCATTTGTTTTTTAAATTAGGTCAGTGACCCCCTCCCCCCCATTTGAAAGCTGGAAACAATGAAGTCCAATTGAAACGTAGATTCTATAACATACTAAAAGTTAACTTAAGGGCCCTTACACACGCCCGTTCCGACCTGCGCTCCCCTGCGTTCCGTTTTTTGGCGTTCAGCCGCAGGGGAGCGCAGGAATAGACGCAAGTAATTATTTGAAATGGGGCTGTATTCACTCAGGCGCGTGTAGGCGCCGAACGCAGGAAAAATGCAGCATGTTGCGTCTGAACCTGCGTTCGGCGCCTACACGCGCCTGAGTGAGTACAGCACCATTTCAAATAATTACTTGCGTCTATTCCTGCGCTCCCCTGCGGCTGAACGCCAAAAAACGGAACGCAGGGGAGCGCAGGTCGGAACGTCCGTGTGTAAGGGCCCTAAAGGTGAACCACCCCTTTAATGTATAGAGCTCTGTAATTTTCTGACGCTATATAAATAAATGACGATGATGAGACAATTCAAAGGCTCATTTTTCAGTGTTACTGATCCATTAATGATATTATCGTTGCTGGATACAACACAAAAAACAAAATCAGAAATAGGTTTTACATTGACTACACTTTCCTTAAAAAGTATGTATCTACTTGATTCTGTTTAATGAAATGAATCAAATGCAGCTCTAAAAAGCTAACCTCGTCTATACCCTCTGACACAAGGCTCTCTAGTGTCCAGTAACCATGTTGTAGTCAGCAAGAAAACTTTTCTCTAAATAGTTATCTAGTGGGTAAATTGTCCCATTCAAGATTCAGTATAAATTCATATTCTTCTTCAAAATTGTCCTTAATGCAGGGAATATCTATGCTGACATCATTTCATGGGTATCTTTCTCAATCTATGTAAAAGCACGGGAGAATGAACCTGGTGCTACACTAAGGGTTTTTAGGCCCCTTCTGGCTTCTTAGTAGGGCATTATAACACAACAAGGTGGCTATGTGAGCAGATTGTGGCAGGTCAACCAGCCAGTGGCAACTTAAACAAGCTGTACCTGAGCCAGCACGACATTAAGGCATACGTGAGGAACTGAAGCAACAACAGAGGACTGTATCACCATCACCATGTTGCCCTACAGTTGCCATCTTGCTCTGCTATCCCGTCTATCCCACTCTCTCCTAATACTGGTCAACTCCAAGCCGACCCTATTATCACCACAAAAATGATCAGAAGGAAGAAAGCCAGTGTCCACTGCCCCATAAAATAAATCTGGTTTTATTCTGTCCTTCCAAGACAGCTTTAAGATAAAGAAATCCCATCCCTTATAATGATAACTTACCCGTGAAAGGGAACACAAATGTCTCTCTCCTCAACTGTAACGTGATCCCAAAGAAAGGGAGGGAAGTCAGAAGCACAGAGAAATGATTTCAGCTGGCTCCATTCACTTTCACTCTAGCAGAACTAGTCCATTGCCAGTGCTTAGCCGTCGGTGATTTCAGCCCCCATGGTCTCATGCTATTGGTAAGTAGGGACGTGGTATTTCCCTTTCCAATGCTTGAGATTTCTCCTTGTGATATAGAAACCAGCCTGACATTTGCAAACAGAGCTGTGCTATGAGTGACACAAATAAATGGTGCGCCCCAGGCCTATCAGTCACAGATGGCAGATAGTAGAAGCCCCAGGAGATACAGAGTCTATGCTAATTTCTCTCCCTGCCAGCTTTACAGCTTCCATTATGAACAGACGAAAAGCCCATTAGGCTGAGACTTGTTATGAGCAGTTGTTTGGTTTTACAGGACAACTGCTTAATTGTAAGAACAAGGAACATGGAATAGACAAGGATTAGGTGTTATTGTAGTCAGTAACCTCTATTGATGTTGTTAGATGAAAACCCACAGCATATGGACTAAAGAAACTGAGGCAGCTCTTGCTGGTCTACAACTCTTAGGACCCTGTCTTGAAAGCTTTGGTTCATAGAAGATGTACATCAAAAACAGCTGAAGGGTCAGCTGTAAAAAGTCACTGATGCTACTTTCTTTAGCTACACCTGCTGTCCACTGGGTCTTCCCGAGGCTGAGCTGAAGGGACACATTGATATAAAGTCACCATCTTGCCCTACTGTCATCTACACCTAGAGCAGTGATCCCCAACCAGTAGCTTGTGAGCAACATGTTGCTCTCCGTCCCCTTGGATGTTGCTCTCAGTCGCCTCAAAGCAGGTAATTATTTTTGAATTCCAGGCTAGGAGGCAAGTTTTGGTTGTATAAAAACCAGGTGCACTGCCGAACAGAGCCTCAATATAGGTTGACAATCCACATAGGGGCTGCTAAATGAGCAATCACAGTACTTATTTGGCACCCCAGGAACACTTGTCATGCTTGTGTTGCTTCCCAACTCCTTTTACTTCTGAATGTTGCTCACAGGTTGAAAAGGCTGGGAATCCCTGACTAGAGGCACATTTATCAAAGGTCGAATGTGAGATTTTTTTTTAACTCTAATAAATTTGAATATACTCAAAAAAAACAAATTTTACTGACTCGAAAACTTGAATCGAATTGACTAGACTCTATTTGAGTTTTTTCTCCGAAAAAAACTTGAATTTCAGGAAGGCTAGTAACATGGACCTCTCCCATTGAATTATATATGAACTTGGCAGGTTTTATGTGGCGAATAGTCAGAGATTGTAATTTTCAATTTGACCCATAATAAATCTGCCCCCTACTGTCACTATCTTGTCAACTATAGCCACAATCCACGCCATTATATTTGTACCTACAGTTGCTGGGCAGAAGCCTTGATTTGGATCCCCTTAAAGGAGAAACAAACTCATTTTTAAAAAAAACCTACCTCGCATAGACCCCCCTTCCTCCTCCACCCCCAGCCTAGCTGTTCCCTGGGCAAATGCCCCTAACTTTTTACTCACCCCTCGATGCATTAAGGGATCGGAGTTCACGGCAGCCACCTACCGGGTCTTTGGTAACCTGAGAATGTGACCGGTGAAGCGGGGCATGCCCAGTTGGAGCCATTTTCCAGTCCATGACAACTGCGCATGCACCGAAATTGGCAGAAATTGCAGAAGCGCCGGAAGAAGACACTATGACCGGGAAGATGGCTGCTGTGAACTCCGATCCCTGAATCTGCACCGAGGGTAAGTAAAAAGTTAGGGGCATTTGCCCGGGGTAGCAGCTAGGCTGGGGGGAGGAGGGAGGGGGGGGTCTATGTGGGGTAGGGGTTATGGGTTTTTTTAAATAAGGGGTTTGTTTCTCCTTTAAGACAAATATTGGGTTCCAATGTTGAGGAGGACCAATGACTGCAAAGTGTCTTTGCAGAGTAATGGGTCTCCCACTTTGGGTCATTTACTAGGGTCAGGTATTTTCACCCACTTCATTTGCTCATTACTGGTATACACCATGTCTTGCTTACTCATATTGGCAACAAAGCAACCAATCAGCCATTAGCTGATTAATCTGTCAAGCCCAGTGATGATAATGAAAGTACAAGCCTGATTACTGCACTTAACATTTGCCCAATGAAAGTACAGGTTAGGGCAGGACAATAAAGAGTGCATATCTCACCTCAGTTTGCCTTTAGTACTGATCCGCTCATCTCCAGCTGTGGCCAGACCCACAATTTGAAAACGTAATACATTAGGTGTCTATATCATGGCACACCCTTAAGAGCATATTCAAGAGTCCAAAATCCAGTTACACCCCTAATTACATCACATAAAAATGTTACAATAAATGTAATACAAAGAATCAATTAAATGAACAAAAAATCTGCTGGTGACTATTCATAAATCATTTTTCTTTCCCTTTCTCCTCCTGGGAAACAGACTAGAATACATTGCTCTATCACAAGCATCTGCTTTCATTGGGCTTGGCTATCCATCTTTATCTTAGGGAAAGAACAATGAGTAACTGCTGATCAGAAACACGAGTAAAGACATTAGGCAACAATAAATAGTTCTGACTTTAAGAGAAAAGCCAATCTAGTTTTTCCTCCAATTTCCACACATGGTCCCCATTGTTTTTCTACCACAAAGAATAATCTTAATATTGAGAACTGCATTCTGTCCTTATTAAACCGCACAATAATACATATTTGATCCCACAGCAACAAATACGTCTCTTCTGATGGCTCATCTTCTAGCTCAGGGCTATCAAACTTTTCACATACACTGGCACGATTAGACAACAAAGCTATGGGATCTTATATCTGGAATAGTTTTGCCATCAACATGAAATTGTGCTAATGTTGTGTGTCACAAACATTTGCCTGAGCATATAAAGACACAAGGCCGCAGCTTTTCTATTGATCATAGAAACACAAGGCAATGTCTAATTTTCTTATATTTTGGACAAGGGATTTCAAGGGATTCACTCATGATTTTTATGGTGTAGTTTTTATTTCTAAACAACACTGTGTACATTGCATATTATGTATTCTACCATTTACATTTTTATTCTTGAACTAATAAATGTATTTTTTTAGCTGTAACATTGGTGTGTAGGTAACAGCTGAGTTAGCACTTCATAATGGAACTGGTTTCAGATAAGCTATTCTTTCTCCTACTCAATGTAACTGGAGGATGGTGGGGCTTGGGTTTTACCAACTGAGTGCTATAGTCATATCTACCACTAGGTGGGAGCATTTTAGCAATACAGGTGTTAAGGAGCCGATATCTTTTTGCATTTCCATCATTCCTTATAAAAAGAGGATTAAAAATTGCAGTGCTAAAGTAACGGGGGGGGGGGAGCAGGCTTAGTATCCCTAGTGTATATAAGGCTTTTGGGGGAAAGGGAGGGGAGTGATATCACTCCAACTTGTAGTAAAAAGAGACTGAAGTTTATCAGATCAAAAGTCACCTGATCAGGGGCACCTGGGAATATAACATGTCTAACCCCACGTGAAATTAAATAAAATTAAATATGAAAAAAAAATGTCGCTCTTTTGAAAAATATATTTCAGTGCAGAATTCTGCTGGATGAGAACTATTAACTGGTATGTTTTCCCGTGACAGTATCCATTTAAAGGGATACTGTCATGTGAAAAAAACATTTTTTCAAAATGAATCAGTTAATAGTGCTGCTCCAGCAGAATTCTGCACTGAAATCCATTTCTCAAAAGAGCAAACAGATTTTTTTATATTCAATTTTGAAATCTGACATGGGGCTAGACATATTGTCAATTTCCCAGCTGCCCCAAGTCATGTCACTTGTGCTCTGATAAACTTCAATCACTTTTTACTGCAAGTTGGAGTGATATCACCCCCTCCCTTTTCCTCCCAGCAGCCAAACAAAAGAATGGGAAGGTAACCAGATAGCAGCTCCCTAACACAAGATAACAGCTGTCTGGTAGATCTAAGAACAACACTCAATAGTAAAAACCCATGTCTCACTGAGACACATTCAGTTACATTGAGAAGGAAAAACAGCAGCCTGCCAGAAAGTATTTCTCTCCAGGCACAAGTCACATAACATGGGGCAGCTGGGAAATTGACAAAATGTCTAGCCCCATGTCAGATTTCAAAATTGAATTAAAAAAAATCAGTTTGCTCTTTTGAGAAATGGATTTCAGTGCAGAATTCTGCACTGTTTTCCGATGACAGGATCCCTTTAAGTACTAGTTACACCACTGCCAGATCACACAAGACATTGCAAGTCCTGAGATTAGCAGAACAACAGACCTGTAAAGCAGCATGCAAAGCATGTTGGGAACTGGAGGGCAGCAGACATTGGTTACATTGTTCCAACAAGCTCTGCAAAGAAAGGAAAAAGCCAGACAAATCCTGCTTTTTTTTATACTGAAAAAGTTACTAACCATTTTACATGTTAAATGTTTATTATAGAATGTACTTAAAATGTCATTTTCTTTCAGTATGCAGAAATGGATATTATTTTCTTTTGATTATTGGGCTGAAGTTCCCCTTTAAACGTGCAGATCAACCTCACCCCTGAAATCTGACACAATGTCACTTTATTCCCATAAAAATCCAAAATGTCTTTGACACTTGTATCCAGCAAAATGAAACAAAGCAAGCAAATATGCTGTGTGTATCTGTAATTATCTGCGCTTTCATGGAAACAGATGTAGCATTAGCCTCTTACTCCAAGAGCCTATCTATTACTTTCAGGGGGCCAGCAGATGGTGAGATGGGGCTTGCATTTTGGATTTGGTCCCATTGATATCTGTAACCTTGTTGCAATAAATTTGGAATGGCTATTGACTGAGTCAGCGGGAGCCTGATTTCCATCAGGACTGCTGCCAGCTGGAATGAGGGGGCTTCTTGCAAAAGATACAACCTACGTGTTTACTATCTGGCTATATGGGAAGGACAGACATTATTGAGATCTCTCAATATTACACAGAGATATAAATGGTTTGACTCTTCCCAGCATTCAAATGGGCTCACTGACTCCATCTAAAAATCAAATGCTCTATAAGGCTAAATTTTTTACTACTTTATATTCTTCTGCTTTTTAATCAAAACCCTCTCCTATTCATATTCCAGTCTCTCATCCATACCAAATGCATGGTTGCTAGGGTAATTTGGACCCTAGCAACCAGATTGCTGAAATTGCAAACTGGAGAGCTGCTGAATAAAAAGCTGGATAACTTAAAAAAACACAAATCATAAAAAAAAATTAACACCAATTGCAAATTGTCTCAGAATATTCCTTTCTACATCATACTAAAAGTAAATTTAAAAGTGAATATAGCTTTTAAAGAAGGGGCTCCATCTAATGGAGCAAGGCTGGGACCCTTATATAAAGAGGATTAAAATTTTTTGTGCAAAAGTAACAAAGG
This sequence comes from Xenopus petersii, assembly GCA_038501925.1. Classification (NCBI taxonomy): domain Eukaryota; kingdom Metazoa; phylum Chordata; class Amphibia; order Anura; family Pipidae; genus Xenopus; species Xenopus petersii. The sequence goes on along the minus strand of CM076672.1, from coordinate 25,123,691 downwards.
CTGCAGACTTGGTATTCCTAGTCTATATATGAAAAAAAATAGGTACACAAAATAATAGGCCATTTGTATTTTGTATGTCTCCCACTCTAATGCTGCCTAACTAAAGCTGGGATCTATGGCTTGAATATAATTTTCTTGTTAATAGACAAATTACAGCATATCCTGGATTAGATACGACTTTCTACAATCCTTTATACTCATAAGGGCTTATTTACAAGCACAGCTCATTGTACAATTGTTGGACACAAATCCCTATGCTTTTTACCTATAATGAAATGTGAAGCTTTTGTCCATTATAACTTGCCCAACGTTTAGTGTTGGAATGACATCAATTTTGGGATGCAGCGTAAGTGGGCAATATACTTAGTGCAAGAAGTTTGTGGCTATTTATGAAACCCACAAAGGGAACGGCACTTCTTTGTAATTCTTTACAACAAACTGCAGGGGTGCAATGATTCTCCAAGCAAGTAAAAAGAAACATATACTGTATAGGCACAGGTACAGCACCAATACTGGCTACACATTGCATCCAAAATAGTGCTTTGTAGTGATGTGCGGGTATTAGGGATGCACCGAATCCAGGATTCGATTCGGGATTCTGCCTTTTTCAGCAGGATTCGGATTCGGCCAAATCCTTCTGCCCGGCCGAACCGAATCTTAATCTTACTTGCTTGGAGAATCATTGCACCCCTGCAGTTTGTTGTAAAGAATTACAAAGAAGTGCCGTTCCCTTTGTGGGTTTCATAAATAGCCACAAACTACTTGCACTAAGTAAATTGCCCACTTATGCCGCATCCCAAAATTGCATATGCAAATTAGGGTTTGGATTCAGTTCGATATTCGGCCGAATCTTTCACGAAGGATTCGGGGGTTCTGAATCCAAAAAAAGTGGATTACTAGTGCTTTACGATCATAAATACAGTAACTAATGTGTGAAAGATTCAGCATTTAGCCCCAGTCCCTTGTCAACATATACAATATCATTCTAATTGAGTGTGTTACATTGGTGCCAGCTGAAGTCCTGTGGGACAGATGTGGCATCGTTTTGCCTACTGCCCCCTGTGACTATGGACTCCATACACTGCTATGTGGGTCACCATCATTTTGATATTATCTGGCCCTCCAACATTTAGCTTGTTAGCTCATTGGCCAACTACCTGGTAAAAAATGGGCAGCACTGTCTTGGAAAAGTCCATGGTTATACAGTTATAAGATCCCTTATCAGGAAACTAGTTTTGCCATAGACTCAATTTTAATCAAATAATTCAAAATTTTTAAACATATTTCCTTTTTCTCTGTAATAATTTAAACAGTACCTTGTACTAAGATATAATAATTCCATATAGGTGGGGAAATAATCCTACTGGGTGTATTCAACATTTCAATGATTTTTAATCAGAGTATTTTTAAAAAGTATGAAGATCCAAATTACAGAGAGACCCCTTATCTGGAAAGTCTCAGGTCCTGAGCACTGAGCATTCTGAATAACAAGTCCCATAACTGTAGCATGCGTGCCCTGAAACAGCACTTCCTATGTAGCCTGTAGCCTACTTTGGTTACTTTAAGATGTAGAATAAAAAGGTTACAAGTACAAAAGAGAAGAAAAAGAAGAAGGTCAACAGCACAACATACATTGAACAGGGGCAGTGAGAATGCTATGAATTATTGCCAGTCAACCCTTCCCATAGCAATGCATGGTATGGCAGACACAAGCTCTGATTGGTGGACCCTAGTCAAAAAATCTGAAGTAAGAATTTCTGAAAACAGTGATAATCTAAGTTCACCATAGTCTTTACATGAACAAAGGAAGAATTATTGACATCCCAAATGCCATCATTATAGGTATCCCACCTTGCATCCATCTCCAGCACCAAGTCCTTCTGTAACTCTTTCAACCTTCTTCCCCCTTCCCAAAATTTCAAAGCATGACCTCCCCGGCCCTTCATGAGCCTGACCACACGCAGTTTATCAACCTTCCGATGGTTTCTACAACTATCCTTCATCTGATGCTAATCCAGTAGCAGGAGAGTATGGCAGTACAGCATGCATTTCATTTCATCATGTGCAAAATGTTAAAAGTTACTTTTTCTTACACCATGTGTCATTCAAACTCCCTATTCCTTTAGAAACTGACACTTAAAAAGAGCAAAATATGTCTTTGATGACGAGACCACACACACAAGGGGTCATGTCCCAAAGCACAAACTCTACCTTTTAGGGTGGTGGCAGATGGGGAGATTAGTCACCCAATCTGGCTTCAGATTTTCGAAGTTGCCCAAAGTTTCCTCATGAGGCAACTTCGGAAATCCGAAGCAATTCGTATGCCATCACACTGGCGAATTGTATTCTTGCCAGTAGGAAGGCATTTCGGGGATATTAGTCGCCCACAGTAGAGAGGATTTGTTGCTGGGCGACTACATCTGCCACCACCCCTAGGGCCCATCGCAATGTGCACCTTTGTGTCAGATATGCAACTTGGTGCAACTTTGCCCTAAAAATATAGAAATATAATGTGAGATTGATTGCATGGCCCTCAACTCTGTCCAAGGCAACTCATTGAGCTCCCAGATAACAGATGGCACGTCAGCACATACAGTAAGTTTGCTCCAAAAGTTCATTAACAGCACAGAGAATAAAACATTACTGTGTGGAAAACCCATTCTTCTGTTTAATTAAAATAAAATATCAGGTTCATGCTCTCATGTTTCTCACCCACCCAGCTGTAAAGAGTTCAAGATGTTGTGTCTTCATATAACATATATCATATGTATTTGGGGCGTATGATGTCATGCTGTGGAGGTATTACTTGCTCCGGTGGGACAACCTGAGTGGGAATTTAGTGTGCCGGCTCATTACAGCACAATACTGTACATTAAGCAGTGAGCTCATAATGCAGCAGCTGAACTGATCCCAGATTAGTGATGCTTTCTGCATCTGGCACAACTGAGCTGCCCTACTGAGTTCACTGATTAATATTGAATTTATTAGCTACAAAACTCTATAATGTACTATAATGTACTAGTACAATATGTGACCAGGGCAATGGTTTCAGAACTTTAAATAGACAAGGTAGTTAACTTTGTCTTGTTTTGTGGTTTAAAAGGGGTTGCTCAACTTTAAATAAGTGTTTAGTTAGTATGGTGTAAAGAGTAAAAATCTGGGTCAATTTGCAATTGGTTTTCATGTCTTATTATTTGAGGTTTTTGAGTTTAGTTCTCCAGTTTGCAATTTCAGCAATCTGGTTGGTAGGGTGCAAATCACCCTACCAACCACAAATTGGATTAGAATAAGATACTGGAATATGAATAGGAGAGGGCCTGAATAGAAAAATGAGTAATAAAAAGTAGCAATAACCATATTTTTAGGTAGGGTCAGTGACCCCCAATTTGAATGTTGAAAAGAGTCAGAAGAAGAAGGCAAATAATATAAGAAAGAAAATATGAAAGCGAATTGAAAAGTTTCCATTCTAAAACTTAAAATTTAACGATCCCTTGTTCTAGATAAGTATCTGCTCATTGATGCTGTCTTTTTCACAAAAGCTTGTATCCCCATTACTGTCACCTCAAGGTGGGCATATCGCGGAAAAATATAAATGAGTAGGCTTTCAATATATGGCCACCGTAATAAACATAAGAAAGCTTCCCAAGGGAAAAAATGTCAAAACTGTTTTAAAATATGCAATCTTATACTGCTAGCACAAATTATGAGTGCACAAAAATGAAACAAAAGATATATTTTAATATGTACAATTGGGGATGATAGCAAGTGTATTGGAAAGTTGCTTAGAATTACGTTTTCATTTTTATTTTGAGGTAGACTTGCCCTTTAATCACTTTTGTATGTGGCCCACAAATATACATTTTAGGCTTACCATCTCCCTCACCTATTCATTTGTCATCTTCATTTCAACGTGATCAACATGATCACAGAACAGAGGGATTAATCACAGTATGAAAGATGATAAAGGTTGAAGGGGAGGGAGCGAGCAGATTTCCTACACTAATTATAAGGATCATGGAACAGCCTGAATGCATAGCCACCATCATATGTACCTTTCAGGGCACACATTGTCCCCAAACTATCAAAGAGGCTTTTCATGCCTACACCCAGCTAGCATAACAGGCAGACTGGGTGGGCCAAGGTGTCCAACAACGTTACCATTAAACTTACTATAACAAGAAGTAAATAATATAGGGAGGAAGAGATTGTGTCTATAGTAGCAGTGGGATAATAGTCTCTGGGAAGAGACTGTGGCTGTGGGATAGCAGGTATAGTTGGGAGACATGGTGCCTATAGTAATAGGCAGATAATAGTCTCTGGGAAGGGACTGTGGCTGTGGGATAGCAGGTATAGTAGGGAGAGATGGTGCCTATAGTAGCAGTGGGGATAATAGTCTCTGGGAAGGGAGTGTGACTGTGGGATAGCAGGTATAGTAGGGAGAGATGGTGCCTATAGTAACAGTGGATAATAGTCTCTGGGAAGGGAGTGTGACTGTGGGATAGCAGGTATAGTAGGGAGAGATGGTGCCTATATAATAGTCTCTGGGAAGGGAGTGTGACCGTGGATATCAGGTATAGTAGGGAGAGATGGTGCCTATAGTAACAGTGGGATAATAGTCTCTGGGAAGGGAGTGTGACTGTGGGATAGCAGGTATAGTAGGGAGAGATGGTGCCTATAGTAACAGTGGGATAATAGTCTCTGGTAGGGATGGGCGAATTCGACCCGTTTAGTTAAAAATTCACCAGTGGCGAAATGTTGCGGATGGGCGTCAAAAAAGACTATGGGCGTCATTTTTACGGCGAAACAAGGCGAAAAAATTCGCCCATCCCTAGTCTCTGGGAATGGACTGTGACTGTGGGATAGTTTCACTCCACTTTTTACCCGGCATGATTAATAAACCCCAAAAGACACAGCAGAGCAAGATTGCAACAGTTAATATGAGCTCTGCCTATCAGTGGTCCTTAAATTGTTGAAGCAAATCTAACAACTACTATCATCTGATAGTAGACAAGAATGCAGGGACTCATATTTAACCACACCTGAAGGGTCATAGGTTACACATGTCAATAATAAAGATACATTTCACTAATTAAGAAACACATACAGGTTGCAAATATAAGTTTCAAGTACCAGCTTCAAGCCCCTGCCAAATCCTTAGCGACATTTTTTGTCTTGTGCCAAGATGCTGTTGCTAAAAATGAAATACTGATGCAATCTGCCCGATAAGGATTTATTTGTTTATGCAATGGAAAGCACACTTTGGCCTAAAATCTCATAGGCGTGCAATCTCATAGAGGGTGGCAGCAATGCAAGAATCTGTGAGCAGGACAATGACATAATCTACAAATAAAAATGCTAATCTTTCCCACAACAGTTTTCCTTTCAGGGGATCTATATATTCTGAAATAATATTTAACCAGCAGATATTTTAAATCCTAATAAGTGACCTATTATAGAAACTTTCCATTCTCATTTATATGTATCGATATATATATATATATATATATTTTTTTTTTTTTTTTAATATATATATACATCTTTCACATTGAGCCACCATTTTGCTATATACTGTGTGCTCCCTCACAGGTCACCTGACAGGAAAAATAAACAATGCAGCCTCTAGATGTAACAGGAAGTGTCAGCGTAATAGACACGCCTCTATCTTTACAATGGCGGATGTAACCTAAAAGCAAAATAAATAAATATCTATAGATCACCATTTTGGTCTCTTATTGCAAACATAGTATTGTACAATATTTAAGCCGCCGTTATATTTCAGTTCAGACCTCTGTCTATAAAACAGACAGAGAATCAGCAACAACCACAACATAAACATCTGTTCGAATTGAGGCTTTTCCAATAATAATTGGACTCAGGCTTCCCAACTGCTGCTCTGGATATCAGAGCATAAATCCATAAAAATGGTAACATTTATCATATTCTCCATGTGGGGGAACACAAATACAAAAAGTGTGGGCTGATAAATCTCTCCCAGCACAGGGAACCCAGGAGAGGCCATAACTATTATTAATATACATTTATAAAGCGCCTCGTACAAATGGATTATGTTGTTGTGCCGAGTGGGATTTTAAAGGGGAACTCCACCTGAAAGCTGCAAAGAAAATAGCTCACATGACCGTCCACAAGTGCAGTGAGCAAAGTGTAATTTCGAGCACAGTAGCCATTTTCTCGCAATGCAGTGTTTTCCCCAGAATTCCAGTATCATTGTTGTTGCAAGAGGGTTATGCATTTGGCACAACTGTGTCCAGTTCGACTAAATTAACGCAACTGCTGTACTTCACACAATTTTGTCTAACATTTTCAAAATCTGCTTGGTGTCATTTTTGGTGTTTGACCTGAGAGTGACGTGTGCAATAGTGACCCACACCCGACCTGGACCCGTCCTCCCACAACCCACGCCTGCCCACACCCAACTTCCGGATTCCTTTTATAGACCCACGCCGACCCGCCCATAACGTCACAAAAAGGGGTAAGGCGAGTAGCCGCGCGGCTATAAAGCTGTAAGCCAGAAGCCGGCATTTGAAGGTGGCGGGCGGATAGAGCAGGAGAAGAGCTCAAACCGCACCTGCTCGCCATCCGCGAAGAGGAGTGCGAGGTCAGCCCGAACCTGCCTGACCCACGGGTATCGGGCTGGCCCGGCCCGTACATCACTAGTGTGCAACATATTTTTTTGGCAGGACTGAACTGTGGTAGTTGCCACAGAGAGCAGAGGGCACTCAGGAGCTTTGGCCTGGAGGTGGTGCTAGCTCCAGGGTGATCCTGCATCAATAGGGGCAACAGTGCTCAATTCAGAACTGGAGGTGGAAAGTAGCACCGATCACAACAATACAGAAGTGCACCAAGGGCATTAACGTACCTTTAATGGATGTGGTTTTACGCTCAACTGACTTCGGGGAAATTTGCCAGGACCGCAACTTCATTGCAAATATACATGAGCCCTAATATCATTTTAAGCAACTTTTTGAAAATGTAACCGGAATCGAAAGCAAGATTTGTTTGGTCCTTCTCTTGTTCTGACTCATGAAATAATATAGCAGAAGTATTCCACCAGGTCTGTTAAGCAGCTGGCTTCTGCTACACTGTTTCAGGCGTCAGAGCCAGAATGTAAACAGCCAAACAAATACTGTTTTCACTAACTGTAACCTTTGCAAATCACTTTACAATATAAATTCATTACACTTTCCATAGTTTTAAAGTTATTTTACATTTTATTTTAATTTTCCAAAAAATCTTTTTGGGTGGAGTTCTGTGAAGACAAGGATTTTATTCCTATATTGCAATGCTATAAAGACAAAGCCAGGCTTGGCAGTTGCGTCAGTACATTGGTAAGAACCCTGGAGTTTCCATCACACAAAACTTGTGTGTCCCAGATGGTTTATAATCAACAGTTGTGGCAGTTTCCAAACATTGCTTCTCCTTGGCGGTGAAGAACCATTTACTCTTAATTTCTGTAAGACATTGGATATCTTTTGGGGTTATTATTATATTATTATTTATTTATTTTCAGTATGTTGACCGTCTTAACGCATTGACAAGAAGCCCCAAGAGTCAAGTTGGTGTGATATGGTTTTCTTTATTTACATGGTAGGGAGCTGCTTTACTAGATACTTAAAAGTCTTGCAAATTGACTATAGACTTTCAATTTATACATAGAGCTTGAAAAGAATATTTATGTCACGTTGTTTGATTATACTGTCCCTTTTAAGGTGTAATTGACCTATATATTGAGTTTTAGTATGATGCAGACAGTTTACAATTGGTCCTCATTTTTATGGTTCTTCAGAACTTTTTGTTCAGCAGCTCTCCAGCTATCTGATTGCTGGGATCTTATTTTCCTTGAATGAGAGACTGGAATAAGTAAGGGTAACGGCATACCTGGAGATTCAGGGAGATTTAGTTGCCCGGCGACTAATCCCCTCTTCTTAATCTCCCCGAACTTCTTCCCCTTGTCTTCCACCTGCTTCAATGAAAAAACGCCTGCGCCAATGCACTTGCGGCGCTTTAATTTCCGAAGTTTACTCGTGAGGAAACTTCAGGCGACTTCGGAAATCGCTGCGAGTGCATTTGCGCAGGCTGTTTTTTATTGAAGCAGGCAGAAGATATGGGGAAGCAATTCGGGGACATTAGTCACACCAAAGAAGAGGCGATTAGTCGCTGGGCGACTAAATCTCCCCGAATCTTCAGGTATGCCCTTACCCTAAGGAGCAGGACTGAATAGGAAGATAAGTAATAAAAGATAACAATAACAATAAAATTGTAGCCTCACAGAACAGTAGTTTTTTTTTTTTTGTCTGCTGGGGTCAGTGACCCCCAATTGAAATCTGAAAAGAGGAAGGCAAGTGAATCAAAAACTATAAAGAATACGTAATAAAGACCAGCTGCAAAGTTGCTGGGAATAGGACATTCTATAACAGACTAAAAGTTTACATGAAGGTAACCCACATTTCTCCTTTAAGTGTACAACAGAGAGAAAACTGCAAAAGGCACTGAATAGTTAAATTTTGGTAATAGCTATAAAAAAAATATTATAGCTCCTTCTCCAGTTTGTTACTGCACTATAAAGGCTGCCTATTACATTATTTAAGTAGGATAACGCAATCCTCATAACTATAAACTGAGATCATTTGGCCACTGCGAATCAGAGCTGCTGTACACTCAGCCTGCACACAAACCCTGATATTCCAACATCATAAATCATTTCATACCCTTTATGTGGCTCCTCCCACCAGGAGCTTTCAGCTACTAACCATCCTGTCTTAGGACTAACCCGTGACTGCCCTGGGACAGCTTATTACCATTCTGCTAGCGCTTAGATCCCAGCTTGTACTGTTACTATCCAATCAGCTACCATGTGTAAATCACACGCTTACACCAAGACTATATAGGATGACTCAAACCACATTCAGAGAAGGGCTGCCAACTAAGAATCTTTGATATGAGCACAGCTTCCATGTTTCTATAAGGAGAGACATTTACTAAAATCTAATTATATTAATGAAACATTGCAATGCTTGTGTTATACCAGAAGGAAGATGTGAAAAATAAACCCAGTTGATAAAAACACTTTATATAGCTCTTTCTCATCTTCCTTCCTCTAAAATCCTTTGCAATGCTCATTGGCCCTTGCTGCCCCATTCTTTTAGTTATACAGGTATAGGATCCCTTATCCGGAAACCCGATATCCAGAAAACTCCGAATTACGGAATGGCTGTCTCCCATAGACTCCTTTTTATCTAAATAATCCAAATTTTTAAAAATGATTTCCTTTTTCTCTGTAATAATAAAACTGTAGCTTGTACTTGATCCCAACTAAGATATAATTAATCCTTGCTGGAAGCAAAACCAGCCTATTGGGTTTATTTAATGTTTAAATGAATTTCTAGTAGACTTAAGGCATGAAGACCGAAATTACAGAAAGATCCGTTATCCGGAAAACCCCAGGTCCCGAGCATTCTGGATAACAGGTCCCATACCTGTACTATAATTGTCTAGGTGAGGGGTATGTATTTTCTATATGGAAACATTATAGCTTCTGCTTAATGCCGACCAAACACTTGTACACGTTTGGTGAATGCTGCTGGCGTGAAGATCCCAGCCGATGTCCATGCACTAGGACATGCTAAGCTCAGGCAGTGCTCACAATGGAAGAGTAATATGTACCGTATATACCCGAGTATAAGCCGAGTTTTTCAGCATCCAAAATGTGCTGAAAAAGTCTACCTCGGCTTATACTCGGGTCAGCAGTACCCGACCCGAGTAGCTGAGATTGCAGTCACTTTTAATCATTCCTATACCAAGAGTACACTTGGGGAGAGACTGCAATATCCCACAATGCCCTCTGTTGGTTATATGAAAGAATAACAGTGCGCCCTCTGTTGGTTATATGAAAGATTAACAGTGACTGCAATATCACACAGCGCCATCTGCCATCTGTAATAACAGTGCGCCCTCTGTTGGTTATATTAAAGAATAACAGTGACTGCAATATCACACAGTGCCCTCTGTTGGTTACATGAAAGAATAACAGTGCGCCCTCTGTTGGTTATATGAAATAATAACAGTGACTGCAATATCACACAGCACCCTCTGTTGGTTATATGAAAGAATAACAGTGACTGCAATATCACACAGCGCCATCTGTTGGTTATATGAAAGAATAACAGTGACTGCAATATCACACAGTGCCCTCTGTTGGTTATATGAAAGAATAACAGTGACTGCAATATCACACAGTGCCCTCTGTTGGTTATATGAAAGATTAACAGTGACTGCAATATCACACAGCGCCCTCTGTTGGTTATATGAAAGAATAACAGTGACTGCAATATCACACAGCGCCATCTGTTGGTTATATGAAAGAATAACAGTGACTGCAATATCACACAGCGCCATCTGTTGGTTATATGGAAGAATAACAGTGACTGCAATATCACACAGTGCCCTCTGTTGGTTATATGAAAGATTAACAGTGACTGCAATATCACACAGCGCCCTCTGTTGGTTATATGAAAGAATAACAGTAACTGCAATATCACACAGTGCCCTCTGTTGGTTATACGAAAGATTAACAGTGATGGCAATATCAAACAGCACCCTCTGCACATGGTAGTGGGACAGTGGGACAATGCACACAGTAATCCATTTGGCAATTCTCTGTCACCATCAACTTTGCAAAGAAGTCCGGTTGATCGCTGGGGGGGGTCGCTTTGGCAGAATGTGTGCTGCTGGGAGACAGGGCTGTAGTTGAGTCTAGGCTTATACTAGAGTCAATAAGTTTTCCCAGTTTTTCGTAGGTAAAATTAGGTACCTCGGCTTCTACTCGGGTCGGCTTATACTCGAGTATGCACATCACATTTCTGGTCTGCTGTAGATGCTTCTGTTGCTCCCCAACTCTTTTACAATTGAATGTGGCTCACAGGTAAAAAAAAAAAAAAAAAAGTTGGGGACCCCCACTCTAGAGGAAGCAGACCCCACTGCAAGTGACTAAGCGACGAAAGCTTGGAAAGTCAATAGACAACTCCACAAAAACAGATTATCTAATTAAAAGGGTGTACAAGTTTAAATAGCAGAGAATTAACACCCAATATCTATGTTGCAGTAATGTCTTAAGGTGGCCATAGACGTAAAGATCCGCTCGTTTGGCGACATTCCCAAACAAGCGGATCTTTCCCCGATATGCCATAACGAGCATGGCTATATTGGGGGTAATCTGAACGTTCGGCCGTACGATCCGATTACGATGCGCAATGGGCTCCGGCGGGATCGGTCGTGTCAAAATCAAACCAGACTGATCGACCAAACTACCAATCTCCGACGAAAGATGTCGGCACTCTCCACCACACGATCCGACAATCGTACGAATCCTCGATAGTAGTACTCGGCAGTATCTTGTACTTGATCCCAACTAAGATATAATGAATCCTTATGGAAAGCAAAACAATCCTATTTAACTTTTAAATTATCTTTAAGTAGTGATCCAAATTACAGAAATATCCTTTATCTGGAAAACTCCAGGTCCAGAGCATTCTGGATGACAGGTCCCATACATGTACATCAACAAATCCCACGTTCTGATGCTCCGGCTGACTGATGCCTGTTGAGAAAATAAAGCAGGAACATAGAAGCAGAATATAAAACTGCCCCACCCTAACTGTATATTTCCTATATGTACAATATAGCTGCAGATGTTGGCTCCAGCAGTTTCCATGAGATAATAATATAAACAGGCCCCCGTGATTGGCAAGTTTGGGGATGGTCTCTGTAACGTTCGACTCCAAGATCCAATGAGTCCAAGTAGTGACCGTCTCTCCAACCCCCCACACTAATGGCGACTGTCCTTCAGTGGAAACAATTCACTGGAACAGGTTTGCTCCCTGAGCTTTCCCTCCCCAGAGCCGAATCACTGGATTCTAAACACATTTCAGATGTTGTTTTCTTAGACTACAGAACGGAATATTCCTGCTCTGCAAGTCATTTTTTACACTGCCCTCTTTGTCCATCATGTATATTTGAATTTGGAAATCTCGCTCGTAGAGAAATATTTAGAGGTGCGTGTGTATTTGTACAGCCCCGCCGTTCCCACCGTGTTGGAGTGAATATGGTAGTAATCACCACGTGTTTGGGTATGAAGAATAAAGACGGAGGCGTGCTACTCGCCTTTCTTTCCACGCAAACAAATGGGTCTTACATTAGCTCACAGGCAACAAGGGTTAGATATTGGAATTGTATAGTTGGGCCACACATGCGGATGATATGGAACATGCTCAGTACAAATGAATTCAATTTGCAGCCCTTTCGCTGGTCCAGTCCACAGTGAGCTAAAACCAAGCACCCCGGGTCACTAGACCATATTTTCCTGCTAAGGAAATGGTAACATTACAGGGGGGCTATGGGATGCCATAAAAAATGTTATGGCCAGTCAGCCTTACACAATGGAGGCTTAGGAAAGGTAAGTATAAAGCTAATATCAGGCATCTCTCACACCTTTATATGCACTTTTGCCATTCAAGCCTATCAATCGGTGCAGCGTAAGATGATAAAATACACTCTACAGCTGGCTACAAAAGCACTGCATGACACAGTTTGCACTCACACATTAAAAAGAGCACACTAATGGGGCAATGTCATAAAAGACATTACGTTTGCCCAGGTGTAGCGACCTATAGCAACCAATCAGCAGGTAGCATTGGCTGGACACAGGGTTGGACCGGAGCAATGGGGGCCCACCGGGACTGCCACATGAAGGGCCCTCCAGGCAGTCACCAGGGACCCCCTCCCAGCTTCCCTCTGCACGCCTCCTCAAACACAGTTGTGGCTCGTGCAGGCCCGGATTTGTGGAAAGGCCACCTAGGCCCGGGCCTAGGGCGGCAGGATTTTAGGGGGGCTGCATGCTGCTGGTTCAAAAACACTGTGGATGCACAGGAGATACAATCATTTTTAAATTTCCCGTGCAACAATCCCTATTGTTCCAGTCCAGATGATGAAAATTTGCAGGAATAAAGGGGAGGTGACAGGGGCGATGAACCGCAGTGGGCGTAGGGGCACCCACTATGTAAATCCGCCCCTGGGCTCGTGCCTGCGCAAACGCCGCTATGTGCCTGCATGTGTTTTTTTAAGGGGGTGCCCGATCAGGGACTATGTCTGGGCCGGCAGGGGCCCACCGGGTTTTCTCCCAGTGTCCCGCCGGCCCAGTCCAACACTGTCTGGACATCTGTTTTTTAACTATTTGCCTTCTTCTTCTGACTCTTTCCAGCTTTTAAATGGGGGTCACTGACCTCCATCTAAAAAAATGCTCTCACGTGTATAAATTGCTACTTTTTATTACTCATCTTTCTATTCAAGACTCTCCTATTCATATTCCAGTATTCAAATCAATGCATGGTTGCTAGTGTAATTTGGATCCTAGCAACCAGATTGGTGAAATTGCAAACTGGTGAGCTGCCGAATAAAAAGCTAAATAACTCAAAAACCACAAATAATAAAAAATAAAAACCAATTGCAAATAGTCTCGGAATATCACTCTCTACATTATACTAAAAGTTAACTCAAAAGTGATCAACCCCTTTAAGTGTAAAAACCATGAAAAACTCTTTTTTTTTTTAGCCATTCACACTTTTAGAGGTTTTTGGATTTTTTTTAGCAATTATCCGAATAACTCCGATTCTTAGAGGCTTTAGAGAAATTTATATTTTTTTTCTGCACTTTTTTTTCATTCCTACTTTTTATATTTGGATCTTTTCATAACTTTCATTGAGAAATACAGTTTAATTGTGGTTTCAAAAAGCTCTAATTCTGCTAAAATTCTACCTTTCATAAATGGGTCCCCCCCTGTCACTGCTCCACGTCGCCCCAAGGGGCAGCCTTACAGTTTGGAAACAACAAAATTGGTCCTTAAAGATCTGCGTCTCAGACAGTCACAAATATACAGATAAAGGGGTAGTTCACCTTTATATTACTTTTTAATATGATGTAAACATTAATATTCTGAGACAATTTGCAACTGGTCATTCATTTTTTTTTTTTTCCACTTATTAGGATTTTTGTTTGGCAGCTCTACAGTTTGGTATTTCAGCAGCGATCTAGTTGCTAGGGTCTTATTTACTATAGCAACCAGGCAGTGGTTTGAATGAGAGATGATAAAATAAATAGAAAAGGGCCTGCATAGAGAAGAAAGTTATTAAAAAAAAAACAAATAACAGTTATTGAACTGCCGTAGTCAGGGCATAAGATGAGGCAGAAGACAATGGCAAATAATTTAAAAACTATAAAAAAAAAAAAAAAGGAAAGACCAATATGGTATTCTCTTACAAAATGTTAACATAAAGATGAATCACCCCTTCACATAAATTTAAACGATGCATTATGTAATGTAAAGGAGGCACAGTGCTTAGGCAGTAGCCAGATTCCGTTATTTTTAGAACTGGAAAAGACTGAGCCATAAACCGAAAAGGGGGGGGGATGTTATTGCTGCTGATGCAACATCCTCCGCTCTGAAGCAAATCCCCTGTAACTGGATGAGACACTTGGAGCTCAAGCCTTTCATACAAAAAGAGAGGGAAGGCTGCCGGCTGAGATCATCCCCAACTGATTTCGGCGCTAACCGGAAGCCTGACTGCTCCGCATATTTCCAGGGACACAGAAATCTCTCTCTTATGTATTTTAAATTATTATACCTGTACATTTGTATTGTTACACAGTTGCCTAGTAGAATTTAAAAAAAAAAACATTCCAGTTTAAGCTTTTGGTTAAATAATTATCATCTCAAATTTAGAAAGTGGGATGGAGGGCATGCATCCTCCAGCTGTTGTTTAACTACAACACACAGAATGACCTTGCAGCTGCCAGCGGGATGTTGTAGTGCAGTGAAACAACTCCTCTTATTGGAGCTCAAGTTATAGAGAATTGCTTGACTTATAGAATGAGTGCGTATTTATGGTCTATGTGTCTCCATGGCACGGCGTGGATTAAGCCCCTATTGCATTGCCACATATTTACTGTAATAGAATCACTATCAAGTGCTGAATGACCTTTTGGGATATTGCCTCTGGCCACTTTAGGGCAAGGCCAGACATGGCGTTTTTACGTTGCGATTTTACGTTGCTTAAGTACGCCGCTAAAACCACATGCGACCGTCAACATGCGTTTTTCAGCACGTAGGTTTCTTTTCCCAACCTGCACTTCTCGTTGTTCTCGCTCCCCATAATTCCGCTGGCTGGAAATAGAAAATAGAAAACTATTTCGAAATAGAAAAACGATTTACATTCAAAATGGAGCAGGAATGTTTGTCAATACGCAACGTAATTACGTCACCGGCTGTAAGCACGTAAATGCGTGATTTATCTCGTGAGAATTTGGACGCCATATTTAAAATACGCTGCGTATTTACGTAAAGTGTGGTTTCAAACTTGCAGATCCCATAGAGACTATCGATTTGGTAGTTTCTTGACGTATTGGCATTTCTGCTAAAAAAAACGGTAATACGTGCGTCCCGTGGCGGATTTCAGCTTGCAAGCGCCCTGCGAGAATTGCCATAGTGTGTTTTCCAGTAGTTTCTTTTTTAAAAACGCAAAGTAAAAACGCCACATCTGGCGTTGCCCTTAATATCACACGCAAGGGTTGTAGTTCTAGACTTGCCTATGCAGCCATAGTTTATGTGGCTTGTCCACAAACTTCCCTATTACCTCCCACAACCCTACAATTATGTTGTAAATCTATTACAAGAAGCCAAAAGGAAGCTTGCTGGGTAGGGGACTGTAGTGTGATAACCCTCTAAGAGTATTCAGTAGAGCAGGGCTCCATTTCCACTCATGGGATGAGCCTTTACTGTAATAAGCAAAATTCAGAGGGGTAAGTTGCCCTTTATGACAAATCTAAGGACAGTTTCACTCTACAGTATCCAGTGTTATTGGAACCTCAGCTCCGAACCAATAAATAACTCCCCAAGTGTTCAAATTTACAGTCCTCCTGCAGTTATGAACCATGATACCCCCCCCCCCCCCCCCATCACCCAGGCCTTTACACAGTGCAAATTATTTAGATTTTTGGAAAGCAGCTGCATCTAGTTTTGCTTTTCTTACAGCATGACTTTTGTTTTTTTGGGTAACTAATGACTCCCAGCAACTGGATACTGGGCTGCTAAGTGCCAGAACACTGCACTCTTTTGTTTTCATTGCTCGCTCAAGGTCACCGAGTGGCACAGGGTCTGTGTATAAGGGGAGGGAAAACTATTTGGGAATTTCTTGAGCCACTGTGTTTGCACTGGCCACGTGGAGGCTAATTTCATCTGGACTCACGTGAAAATCCCTTTTCGATTCCAGGGAGACAAATGAGTTACTGTGTATTCTCCTATATACGACAGGCACCAGCGAGCAAGGATCAGAAAGAATGCGAGTTGCTGCGGGTGCAGATTTGTCACGGTTCTAGGTCGCAACTCTATACACAATAGAGAATAAGAGGCCTCGTTCATGCATTACATCAGGCAATATGTGCTAAGAAACTATCCAGTAGACTTGTGCTTAGTGTAGGGAATATCAATGTTGGTATAGATTTATAGGATTCTCTCTGTAGCATTTTTATAACACAACATAAGGACTATGGACCATGATAGGTACAGAGCATCTCTGCATTTGCTAAACTCATCAGCCCTCAATTTTTTTATTATTTTCGTTTTTTGTGTTATTTACCATTTTATTCAGCAGCTCCACAGTCTGTAATTTTAGCAATCTGGTTGCTAGAGTCCAAATGACCAAATCTAGTTACTAGGGTCCAAATAATCCTAGCAACCATGCATTGATTTAAATGAGACTGGAATATGCATAGAAAAATTAGTTATAAAGGGTAGCAGTAACAAAATATTTGTAGTCTTTCAGAGCATTTGTTGTTTAAATGGGGGTCATCTGAAAGCTGGAGAGAGTGAGAAGAAGGCAATTCATTCAAAAACTATAACATACTAAAAGTTAACTTGAAGGTGAATCACCCACAAGAGTAGGAATAACAATAAATATGTATCCTTAAAGGGATACTGTCATGGGAAAAAACATTTTTTTCCAAAAGGAATCGGTTATTAGTGCTGCTCCAGCAGAATTCTGCGCTGAAATCCATTTCTCAAAAGAGCATACAGATTTTTTTATATTTAATTTTGAAATCTGACATGGGGCTAGACATATTATCAATTTCCCAGCTGCCCCAAGTCATGTGACTTGTGCTCTGATAAACTTCAATCACTCTTTACTGCTGTACTGCAAGTTGGCGTGATATCATCCCTCCCTTTTCCCCCCCAGCAGCCAAACTAAAGAACAATGAGAAGGAAAAACAGCAGCCTGCCAGAAAGCATTTCTCTCCTAAAGTACAGGCACAAGTCACATGACCAGGGGCAGCTGGGAAATTGACAAAATGTCTAGCCCCATGTCAGATTTCAAAATTAAATATAAAAAAATCTGTTTTCTCTTTTGAGAAATGGATTTCAGTGCAGAATTCTGCTGGAGTAGCACTATTAACTGGTGCGTTTTGAAAAAAACATGTTTTCCGATGACAGGATCCCTTTAAAGAGCATTTTTTTTAAGATGGGGTCAATGACCCCAATTTGAAAGCTGGGAAGGTTCAGAAGAAGAAGGCAAATAATTCAAAAAGTATAAAAAAAATTGACATATTGAAACGTTGCTGAGAATTAGCATTACATAACATAAAGGTGAAGCACCAATTTATTATTGACACATACTCTAATATAGGGATGCACCGAATCCACTTTTTTGGATTCGGCCGAACCCCCGAATCCTTCGTGAAAGGTTCGGCCTAATACTGAACCGAATCCGAACCCTAATTTGCATATGCAAATTAGGGACGGAAGGGGAAAACATTTTTTACTTCCTTGTTTCCGACAAAAAGTCATGCAATTTCCCTCCCCTAATTTGCATATGCAAATTAGGATTCGGATTTGGTTCGGCCGGGTAGAAGGATTCGGCCGAATCCGAATCCTGCTGAAAAAGGCCGAATCCTGGCCGTATCCCGAACCGAATCCTGGATTCGGTGCATCCCTACTCTAATATTCAAACTTGGTTTAAATTTGGTTTGTTTTATAAGGTTTTATATAAATAAAGGATAATAATAATTATTGTGCACATTCTAAACCCAACCGAACAGAAATAGTAATAATAATTAATGGGTTTTAGTAGCCCTACAATTACGAAGTCACTGCATCTCCCAGAACAAGGAATCCGCATACCTAAGCACAACTTCTGTAGCACTCCTTCCTTTCATGTGGACAGGGAATTGAATCCAAAAGGGTTGCGGGAAAACCTAATGTAGTCTTTATATCAGAACTCTGGCTAATGTAAGAGCAGCCCCCACAAAATCCTTTAACAAGAAGCAATGATGTGGGTAACAGCACCAGCATTCTGGTTTGCTTTGGGTTACTACAGCCAAAACAAGTGATGTTTCCATTAAAGGGGTCGTTCAGCTTTAAATTATCTTTTAGTATGATGTAGAGAGTGACATTCTGAGACAATTTGCAATTGGTTTTCATTTTTTATTATTTGTGGTTTTTGAGTTATTTAGCTTTTTATTCAGCAGCTCTCCAGTTTGCAGTGTCAGCAATCTGGTTGCTAGGATCCAAATTACCCTAGCAACCATGCACTGATTTGAATAAGAGACTGGACTATGAATAGGAGAGGGCCTGAATAGAAAGATGAGTCATAAAAAGTAGTAATGACTGATGAAAGCTGTAACGAGTCAGAAGAAGGAGGTAAATAATTAAAAACCATTAAAAAGAAAAAATTGGATCCAATTGGAAAGATGCTAGGAATGAGCCATTCTATAAAATACTAAAAGTTAACTTAAACATGAACCACCCCTTTCACCAAAAAGCTGTGAGCTTGAAAAGTTATATATTTGACAAATGTACGGTAGAACACCCAACACTTCATTTTAGCAGAGTCTAATTTTTAGTCCCACTCCAACACCGGGCTGTTCCACATGCCAATAAATAACTTGGAACAGGGAGGACTGAACAGGCTAAATACAATCATATCAAACACAGGCGTCAGTTTTACAGTCCTAAGGGCAGAGACACACGCTCAGACTTGGGGAGATTAGTCGACCGGCGATAAATCACCTCTTCTTCGGGCAACTAATCTCCCTGAACTGCCGCCAGGATGGCACTTGGAGTACTTCGTTTTCCGAAGTCGGCTGAAGTTTCCTCGTGAGGCAACTTTGGGGGCTTCAGAAAACGAAGCGAACGATTGCCATCCGGTAGGCGGTTTACATTTTAGCTGGCGGTAGGCAGTTCGGGGAGATTAGTCGCCCACACACTCGGGGAGATTAGTCGCTCAGCGACAAATCTCCCTGAACTGCTTCCCGCCAGCTAGAATGTAAGTCGCCGGTGGGATGGCAATCGGTGCGCTTCGTTTGCACGGGGTCCCCCAAAGTTAACGCATGAGGAAACTAGGGCGACTTCATAAAACGAAGCGCTTTGAGTGCCATCCCGACGGCAATTTAGATTCTAGCTGAAGGAGCTCAGTTCGGGGAGATTAGTCGCCCCGAAGAAGAGGCGATTTATCACCGACTATATATCCCCGAATCTTCGCGTCCACCCTTAAAGTGAATCAAGGACTCCCACTCACATGTCACAAGCCAAGAACATCATCCCTTAGGTGCAGCCAGTAATATTTAAAACGCCACCCCACTCTCTGATAAGAGCAATCATAAACATACACAAGAAAACTAATTAGAACCAGAGTATTTCCACTGCATCTCATATTTTACAACCACAATTCCCTCAAAATCACCCCCAAGGCGACACATAACCAGTATAATATTGGCACATTATATCATCAGCTCATTCCCGTACACCTTAGTACAGCATGAAACGTTTAAAATTCATATTTATTTTCATTATAAAGTACTAATGGATTGCTACTTTGTTTTTACACTTCCTAACGCCCCCTCTTACCTCCTGGAATCAGACTGAAACTATTTTCTCCTTTCACAGCTGCCCCCAAGAGAGAGGGTTAAAGAAAGGGGTTAATCACCTTTATATTAACTTTTAGTATGATGTAGAAAGTGATTTTCTGAGACAATTTTATATTATTTGTGGTGTTTGAGTTATTTAGCGTTTTATTCAGCATCTCTTCAGTTTGCAATTTCAGCAATCTGATTGCTAGGGTCCAAATTAACCTAGCAACCATTTGTTGATTTGAATGAAAGATTGTAATATGAATAGGAGAGAACCTGAAAGATGATTAATAAAAAGTAACAATACATTTGTAGCCTTGCTGAGCATTTGTGTTTTATATAGGGTCAGTGACCCTCATTTGAAAGCTGGAAATGGTCAGAAGAAAAAAGTGAGGGATTCAAAGACTATACATAAGAAAAAATGAAGACCAACTGAAAAGGTAGTTACAATTGGCCATTCTATGACATACTAAAAGTTATCCTAAAGGTGAACTGCCCCTTTAAGTAAAAACTTACGAGGAAACTTTGGGCAATTTCGGAAAACAAAGCGATCAAAATGCCACCCCGCCGGCTATTTAGATTCTAGCTGGCGGGAGGCAGTTCGGGTAGATTAGTCGCCCAGAAGAAGAGGTGATTTATCGCCGGGCGACTAAATCTCCCCGTTACTGAGCGAGTGTTATCTACTGTATAACACACCATCAATGACATTTCATGAAAGGTAATACAGATTCCTTAAATCTCTTCTATTTCCATTCAGCATTCTTATCTTCCCTTTAAATCAGCACCTCTCTCCATGATACAGTGGTTACACAAGCCCCAGGCTTCAGACAAGCAGGTTGGGAAGATGAGTGCAGCAGAATGTATCACCTTTTTTTAAAGGGGTGGTTGACCTTTAAGTTAACCTTCAGCATGTTATAGAATTACATTTTTAATTGACCTTCATTTTTTTAATTTTGAATTATTTATTCAATTTATTTATTTATTCACTTTCCAGCTTTCAAATGGGGGACAATGACCCCATCTAAAAAAACAAAATGTTCTGTAAGGCGCCACATTTATTGTTAGTGGTACTTTATATTCCTTATGTTTCTATTCAGGCCTCTCCTATTCATATTACAGTCTCTTACTCAAATCAAGTTGCTAGGGTAATTTGGACCCTAGTAACCAGATGCTTAAATGTCAAACTGGAGAGCTGCTGAATAAAAAGCTAAATAACTCAAAAACCACAAATAATAAAAAATGAAAACCAATTTAAATTCTCTCAGAATATCGCTCTCTGCATCAGGAGAGCCCATACTTTACTAATGCAAGGTCTACTTTTAGTCTTGTCCCATTATGATCAAAATCCATAAAACATTTTTAGCATTCTGTTCCATGGAAAATATGAATTAAATACTGGGAACATGTATATTGCTATATTTAACAAACAATATTTCTTAGGTAACCATAAAATAATAAATATCTGAAAGAAAAGCATAAAATAGGATGTTAATTCAGGTCAAGCTGTTGGTTAACAGTGTCTTGAGATCTACTGATCACCACATAAAGGTCTACAGGTAGATCCCGATCTACCTTTTGGGCACCCCTGCTCTACATCATACTAAAAGTTCATTGAAATGTGAATAACCTCTTTAACGGGGTTGTTCACCTTCAAACGACTGCTTGTTTTCAGACAGATCACCAGAAATAACGACGTTTTCCAATTACTTTCTATTTTCTATGTGTCACCATTTTTCTAATATTGAAGTGTCATTTTTTCACCTTCTAAAGCAGCTCTGGGAGAGGGGGGTCGCCGACCCTGTAAACTGTTCTACATTGATACATTAAATAACGGTGAAATTCGAATTCAAAAAGACCAACCGAAATTAAGTTGACGTTTTTGTTGGGGTCGAATAGGTCAGTTTTCAATCTAATAGGTCCGTATTCGTCCAAATTCGAATCGTTTGAATCAAAGGAATAGAGCATTCGATCGAATTAGATTCAACTTTTTTCCAAAAAATATAAAGTATTTGATTTTTCAAAGTCCACCAATTGATTCCGTCCCCCATAGGCTAAAACAGCAATTCGTCAGTCTTCCCGAACTGCCTCCCGCCAGCTAAAAAGTAAATCACCAGTGGGATGGCACTCGTTTTCCGAAGTCGCCCCAAGTTGCCTCATGAGGAAACTTCATACTGTACAACAATTCATACTGTCGGGCGACTAATCTCCACGAATCTGAGTGTGTGCCCTGACCCTAAGGGACACTAGAGTACTGAATTTATCACTTTGTAGCAGTTCGGAGAGTCAATTACTGGGAAACGTGACTTTACTTGAACTTATGAAATGCACAAAAGCTGTACAGATCTGGTCAACAAAATGATTAAATCAGCATGCGCTTCCTTAAAAGGCCCTTCCTCTTAATGAGCAGAAGGCTACCATTTTGCACGGGGTCACTGACATTCCCGTGATCTAATCTTCCCCCCTCTGTTAGTGAACTCACCAAGAATAACTGTGTTGTGGGAACCAGGGGATGGAAGGGCTGCATGAGCTGGGAAACAAAGAATACAAACAATTCATACTGTAAAAGTATTTCCAGCTTCCCCATTCCAATAGTAACAGAATTCTAGAATCCATACACAACCCCTGCATAAACACTCAGAGGCTCCTTAACAGAACAGTGAAAAGTGTTTTAAAGTAATAAAAATATAATGCAGTGTTGCCCTGCACTGGTAAAACTGGTGTGTTTGCTTTAGAAACACTACTATAGTTTATATAAATAAGCTGCTGTGTAGCCATGGGGGCAGCCATTCAAAGGAGAAAAGGCTCATGTTACACAGTAGATAGCAGATAAACTCTGTAGTACATAATGTTATATGTTATCCGCTATTTATCCTGTACCATACAGTCCTTTTTCAATTTCCGCCATTGCTACACAGCAGCTTGTTTTTTTAAATGAACCATAGTAGTGTTTCTGAAGCAAACACACCAGTGCAGGGCAACAGTACATTATATTTGTATTACTTTAAAACACTTTCATTCATGGCAGAGAAAGTCTTCAGAGATGGAAAGACCGATTCATGGATTGTGGAAGGGGTGGGGCATTTGGGGGGTTTGGTAGATCATGAGCAGACATTTTGGAATGATTGGGGCATGGCCATTGTGGATAATGGGGTGTGGTCTGCATGCAATTGGCACTTTCATTGAGACCCCGTTTTACTTGTTGGTAGGGTGCAACACCCAGGAGACCCTGGTGATCAGTGGGCTAATAAACGAGACCCACTTGGAGCAGGACCCTGCTAACCTAGTAGTATGGTGCCCCATAATTACTAATGGATTATATATTGATTCCCCACTTACAATGGATGCATTAAAGGAGAATTCAACCCCTAGGCGCAAAAATCCCTCCCCCTTCCCTGCATTCGCCTGGGGGCAAGAGGTAGGCCGGGGGGCCTACGTAGGGGAGGGATTTTTGTGCTTAGTCGGTTGAATTCTCCTTTAAAGGGGTAGTTAGCATTCAAGATAACTTTTAGTATGTTATAGAATGGCCAATTCTAGGCAACTTTTCAATTGGTCATCATTATTATTTTTTTTATATATTTTTGAATTATTTGCCTTCTTCTTCTTCTGACTCTTTCCAGCTTTTAAATGGGGGTCACTGGCCCAATTTAAAAAAAAAGAACATATGCTCTGTAAGGCTACAAATGTATTGTTATTGCTATTACTAATCTTTCTATTCAGTCCTTCTAATATTCACATTCCAGCCTCTTATTCAAATCAATGCATGGTTGCTAGCAGGGATGCACCGAATCCAGGATTCGGTTCGGGATTTGGCCAGGATTCAGCATTTTTCAACAGGATTCGGATTCGGCTGAATCCTTCTGCCTGGCCGAACCGAATCTGAATTTGCATATGCATATTAGAGGCGGGAGGGAAATCTCATGACTTTTTATCATAAAACAAGGAAGTAAAAATTTTTCTCCCCTTTTCACCCATAATTTGCAAATGCAAATTAGGATTTGGTTTGGTATTCGCCCAAATCTTTCGTGAAGGATTCAGGGGTTTGGCCGAATCCAAAATAGTGGATTTGGTGCATCCCTAGTTGCTAGGGTAATTTGGATCCTAGCAACCAGATTGCTGAAATGGCAAACTAGAGAGCTGCTGAATTTAAAAAAAAAAAGCTAAATAACTCAAAAAACACGAATAATAGAAAATGACAACCAATTGTAAATTGTCTCAGAATATCACTCTCTACATCATACTGAAAGTTAACTCAATGGTGGAAAAACCCTTTTAAAACAAGGTAACTGGCCCCTGCAGCCTGGCTTTGCTCCTGTGTAGTGATGGGCGAATTTATTTGCCAGGCATGGATTTGTGGACGAATTTCCGCATATTGCCACCTGAAAAAAAAAAATTCAAAACTGCTGCAAAAATTTGCAACCGAAAAAAATTTGCTGTGACAAAAAAGTCATGTGTGTAAAATAATTTTGACGCCCATTGACTTTAGAACATTTGGACACAAAATTTTTAAATTACTTGTATTAGATATACCATGACCTGGATGAATGACAATCTTCATAGTCGTAAAAACTGATGCGTGTGAAAATTGTTTTGCAGCCCATTGACTTCAATGCATTTCGCAACTTTTTAGCCGTTTTGCAATTTTTTCCGGAGTTTCGCAAATTGTACGGCGTAGCGAAATGGTACAGATTCGCCCATCACCATTTCATCTTACAAGCAATCACAAGAGTGGAAGAGATTTATGTAATTGTTACCCCTACAATAGGGGCCCTCTTCTTCATATACAGCATATATCAGCTGTTTTTTTACGTCAAAATTCCTCACCAACACAAGAGCCGATAATTAGTCTAACGTGACACAGACACTAAGGGCAGGTCAGGCACTGCTGCTTTTATTTGGACTGAGACTCCACTTGGCTTGGTCTCTGTGCTATAATAGAGCCAAAGGGCACATGGCATGAGCCACTGATGTGAGTCTGAGTGACAGGAGAAAAGAAAGTTCAACTCAGTGATAAAGAGGTGTGGGGGGTTTCCGCAAATAGAAAGACCCTGTCCCTTTGTTCTGTCCCATTCATCTTGCAATGTTAATCTGCTGTTGTTATTGCTCCTTTTTGTTCTTGCTCAGTGTCAGAAAGCTCCAGACACATTCTGTGTCAAAGACTCGTGACTGCAAATGGACTGATATGTAAATCCCTATAGCAGAAATCATCTTATTAGGGCAGGGGCACACAAAGCTACTGGGGGAGATTTGTCGCCCAGCGTCAAATCGCTTCTTCTTCAGGCAACTAATCTCCCTGAACTGCCTCCCCGCCAGCTAGAATCGAAACCACCGACAGGATGGCATTCGTTGCGAAGTTGCCTCACGAACAAACTTCGGAAGACTTTGGAAAACAAATCGCTCCGAGTGCCATCCCGCCGCCGATTTAGATTCTAGCCGATGGGGAGGCAGTTCAGGGAGATTAGTCACCCGAAGAAGAAGCGATTTGTTGATGGGCGACTAATCTCCCTCAGTAGCTTTGTGTGCCCCTGCCCTTAGGGTAAGGGCACACCTGGCGATTCGGGGAGATTTAGTTGCCTGGCGAAAGAAACTTCGGACGACTTCGGAATACGAAGTGCCGCGTGTGCCATGCCGCAGATGATTTTTCATTATAGCCAGCGGAAGACAGGGGGAAGCCGTTCGGGGAGATTAGTCGCCCCAAAGAAGAGGCGATTAGTCAACAGGCGACTAAATTTTCCCGAATTGACAGGTGTGCCCTTACCCTTACTGAGGCCTCCAACACAGCCCTCAATTAAAGGGTAAATACATCTCCCTGATAAGGACGGCTTATCTTTTACCTACTTTACACCATGAGACGACAAAGTCTTTATAGTTGTACTAATACAGATGTGAAGGAGCTGCCGTATGTCTTGACTTATGCTGGCCATACATGCCCAGATTTGATGGGCCAGCTGGGCTGATTTCAACCATATTTCTTATGCATTCCTTCCTGAAAGGAACGGTAACATAGAAAAATGAAACTACAAAGTGCAGAAAAAAATATGAATATCTCTAAAACGTTTCGAGTTTTTTGGATAAATACAAGCAAAAAAAAATCCCAAAACCTCAAAGTCTGAATGCTGAAAAAAAAAGGATCAGCGAATATTGCCCCTGGGACCTGGTATGTTGCTTATCCTAAGCCAGATTTCTGTATTTATTACAGGTATTGGATCCGCTATCCGGAAACCCGTTATCCAGAAAGCTCAGAATTACAGAAAGACCATCTCCCATAGGCTCCATTTTATCCAAATTTTAAAAAACGAATTTCTTTTTTCTCAGTGATAATAAAACAGTAGCTTGTACTTGATCCCAACTAAGATATAATTATTCCTTCTTGGAAGCAAAACCAGCCTATTGGCTTTATTTAATGTTTACACGATTTTCTAGTAGACAAGGTATCAAGATCCAAATTACAGAAAGATCCATTATCCAGAAATCCAGATCTGGATAACAGGTTCCATACCTGTATTAAAGAGATTATGCGCTTAGCACATTTGGTTTTCAGACTAGCGCACCGTATTCGAGATTAAGCTGAAATGGGGGTTTCTTTTTATTTTTTTCCTGGAGACCAAAAACTATTCAAGATATGTGCTGAAATAGGTTTTCTTTCTCCATAGAGCGAAGGAGGAAATGTCCTGTTGTTTCAATAACTTGATATCAAAATCGGATGCCTATTTGGATGAAGATGTTTATCGCGGCCGGCAGACAGCAGTAATAACATTACTTATTGTTCCAGCCCCCTATTCAGATGCCTGCGGGCAGGTGGGTTCTCTCTTGGGGGCAAATACATCTCCCCCATATCTTCAGGAATCAGAACCCACCTCTGTTAGCGTTCACTGTACGGACTCCTGCTGAGACTGTTCCAAACTCCCACTCTTTATGCACACAAGCCGGACTGCCTGGGCCTACTCTAAAGGGAGACTATACTGGCCAATAATACATTCTAAAAACAGTAAGGGCTTTGTATGGCTTCCATTAGCTGGTTATAAAAAATTAGTGATACAAAAGACTATTCTTCTGCCGAATTTTCCATTTTTCATGACAATTTAGTCACTGCAATGGAAGCTATTCAATTTAACCCCAGCAGTATAAGCAGTATGGCTGTTCCCATGTATATCGACAAACAAAAATGAATAAGTCTCTTTATGCAGAATAACCAATGCCCATGAGCTAAACAACAGGTAAATGCTGCTGCGAATTACAGGAAGTCTCCCATTGAGTCCATTTTATCCAAATACAGGTATGGGACCTGTTATCCAGAATGCTTGGGAGCTGGGGTTTTCCGGATAATTGATCCTTCTATAATGTGGATCTTCATACCTTAAATCTACTAGAAAATCATGTAAAGATTAATTAGGGAAGCACCGAATCCACTATTTTGGATTCGGCCGAACCCCCGAATCCTTTGCTAAAGATTCGGTCAAATACCGAACCGTAATTAGGGGTGGGAAGGGGAAAAACATTTTTTACTTCCTTGTTTTGTTACAAAAAGTCACGCGATTTCCCTCCATGTCCCTACAGCTAATTATTCAGCCGACAGCAGGCAAAGCCTTGTGGGAACTGAAATTTTGGGCTGGAGGAGACCTGACTGCTGCAATATTGTTTCAGTAGTATATGTAGGCAGGGCAAGCAGGGCATTTAATAGCAAATACATTTACATCTAACCACGGACATCTCCTAATACATGTGAAAAGATGCTTAAGATTACATGCTTACACTTACATTTCACTGTCCCTTTTTCAGGGTGGAGTTACCCTTTAATGGACATTCCAAGAAAACCCTTCTTCCGCCCAAAACAGAACAAAGATGCTTTGAGTCCAACTGTCACTAAAAGGGTTAATCGTTTGTCCCTGGCCCCTTCTGAGCAGCACTGGCCTTTATTGTGGTGAGACCCACTAAGAGCTCAAGGAGACCTCAAGGGATGCCATATGTTTGTGCGGATCCAGCTAAAAATGAATAATGCGCCCCTCTAATTAGCCCCCTGGATGCCTATCATAGACAGCATATTCTCTGCTCTTCTGCTACCTTATCTGCCTAATATTGTCAGCTGAAATTTTAATCTGAATGAATTAGAATAAGATTTGTATCTCTCGCAATGGTATAATATTACAGACTGTAAGCACTTGCCAGCAAGGCCCTCTCCCATCTTGATCAGTCTCATAGCTACAGCTGATGCTGAAAAAAGACCTAGACAGTAAATAATGATTTCAGCAATCATAAAAGACAAGAGTTGCTTCTTTGCTATTAAAGGAGAAGTAAAGGCTAAAACTAAGTAAGCTTTATCAGAAAGGTCTATATAAATACACCAGTAAACCCTCAAAGTAATGCTTCTCTGAGTCCTCGTCAAAAGAAACACATCATTTCTTTCCTTCTATTGTGTACTCATGGGCTTCTGTATCAGACTTCCTGTTTTCAGCATAAACCTCCAGGGCTAGGGCTTGAGCATGCTCAGTTTGCTCCTCCCCCCCTGCTATAATCTGAGCCCAGAGCTATGAGTGAGCAGGGAGAGACTCAAGCAGGAAGTGATGTCACCCCAAACTAATATGGCAGCTGCTATCCTCAACAAATAGAGAAAGTTTCTAGAGCTGTTTATTCAGGTATGGTAAAGCATTCTACAGAATAAATATAGTGTTATAGCTTGCACTATTGTGGCTTATCTATTGGCAATAAACTGCTTCGGTAGCTTTCCTTCACCTCTAATGAACAACATAAGCCCCTTCTGATGAAACTGTGCGCAGCAATGTCTGGGACACTTATAGTGATGGGCATCTATATCTCCAGCTACTACCATTGCCATGCAACTACTGTCTCTGCAACTACATGAGCAGTTCCTGTAAGATCATGTGGTACAACATCTATCAATCCATAGGGAAAGGGTGGTGGGTTCTCAATGGCCGATGGAATGTCAATGTAATTATTATTATTTATTCATAAACTGGCAGACATGAAGACTAGATGGGGTGGGGGATTCCAACACCAAAACAGACAGCAGGTTCCCAAATGCATGGACATTGCAGAACCCAACAACTAAAGGATTTCAAGATACCATCTTGCCCTACTACACCTTATTCTTACCCTTGGGGTTTCAACTCGCTATGAGAATAAGGCAAAGAAAAGCCCATGCAAAGCAGCCGGGCATGCACATCACATGGCACCCTGCATATAAACATTGCGCCTTTAGGGATAAATTGTATTCGGATTCTGAATGTATTTATTCACTGTGTCAGCAGAGGGAGGGAACTGAGCACAACATAAGGGGTTAAACTGGCATGCTATGGCTCGAAGATTAATCTGCGGATACAAAGAAACAGATCATTCCACAAAGAGCACTTCATTATTTTGCAGTAGGATTCCCCGCACCCTGGAGTACAGAGAGATAGAGACTAATCAAATCATGGGCATATAACAGCCACTAACAACATTACACACACAGCAATATAATCAGTTACAGGGCGGCCCATCCAGTTCGAACTGAGAACAAAATCCCCAAAGGAAGAAACCAAAACGCAGTTTGCTAAACTGACTCTCCCCCCTGCCAATCAGAACTGGTGTCTGCAGCCGGATCTGTAGCAAGCGGCAGGGAGAGACCCAGATCCATTTGAAAAGGGGGAGTTCAGCCTACACTGGGGGGGGGGTCATCAAGTGGATGGGAAGAGGAGGAAAGGGTTTATCCATAATTCTAGAATTGCTTGGTGAGACTGTGTATTTCTCCCTGGTGCCAAGTCAGAATTGGGCACTGACTGCTTGTCAACTCTAACCGTAGCTAGGAAGGTGACAGTTTGACATTCCCATACCATATGCAGTTATAAGGTTTTCTGTGTAATTATCTCCTCAACGAGACTGGCAGGGGGTTCATGCCTACTCCCAGCAGCAGCAGATATGGATAACTAGAGTGGTTTGGGGTATTTTACAAACCCATTGGTGTTATCCAGATGAAATAAAGGGGTCCCAAATTAGTGTGATTAGTCTTTACCCCATGTGCTTATGTATAGAGCATAATAAAGATGCTGCCACATATATCAAGGGAGCACAAAGGTGCAAAGAACAAAATTCATAAGTCATTTTGCCACCCCAAGCTGCAGGGTCACTATATATGAAAAATACCTATGAAAACGGTGTGTTCCGTTTAAGCAGCAGGGCAGTAGCTGATAGCTCCCATGTGCAGCAGGGTTGTCCCAGATGTCTAACAACAACATCTCAATATGACTCCCTCCAGCTGTCACTGGACTACAATTCCCAGCATCCCATGACAGCTACAAAAGACTTGCAGTGGAACAATAGCCAGGACAGTCCCTTTTTTCCGCACAGCTGCCCCTGCTAGTCACAACTAGGGCTGCCACCTGGCCGGTATTTTACCGGCGTGGCCGGTAAAAATGATGGCTGATTCCAATGTTATCAATAGGGGAAAAAAGGTAAATATACAGGAAGGCAGGTATTTTTTTTTCCAGAAAAGGAGGCAACACCTCGCATAGCTGTGACACTAGGCATGTGACTCACAACTAGAGGGTCACAATAGCTAGTGTTACAGTTATGCGCGGTGGTCGTGTTGTCCATATGCATTTAAGAAAAACTGTCAATGATTGAAGGCGAAGGAATCTCTAACACTGCCAAGGACTGCTGTGGGCAGAGCTGTGCTTACAAATTAGAGGGCCCAGGGTCTGGTCCATGTATCAGCCTTACTGGACCCAACCAACCAGCCTTTTGCTTTTCTGCACACAGAATTCTAATAGGGCAGCAGTCCAGAGGAAGGAGAACAGCCACAATAACAGTATAGCCCTACGGGGGATCATATAGCACAAGCACACTGGAGCCAGCAGCACAGCTGGGATTCCTAAAGCTACATGCACAGCTACATGCACAGCTACATGCACAGCTACATGACACAACCTCCCCCTCCCCCCCAAAAAGCAGCAAAGAAGGAGCAGAAGCCCACCAAGTGCCCTTACCTTTGCAGTATTTCTGCATGGCTGCCCCAAAGAATCCAGATCTGCTCCGGAAGATGAATAAGGAGCCGGTGAGTGAGCAGCACAGGCAGCAGCAGCGGGAGGAGGAGGAATGAGCTGGGGGTTCAGCAGCTGCACACAACCCCTGCCCAGAAAAGCTGGGACATCATCACAGCGTTGACTGACAGCACGAGCGGCCAATGCAGTGGCGGGACAAAATGATAAGGGGCGGGGCTGATCAGGGGCGTGTGTAATGTACTGAGGAACAAAGGAGGCTGCTGCTACTGCCTGGGTTTCTCAGCCCTGCACAAAAGCTTTCTGGTTACTCAGCCCCTGCCAGCAGCACACTCCACTTTATTCATATAATGACCTTTAGACTCTCAGGGTGCCAGTTCTGTGAATTAGGGCACCAGGACAATAGCCCCAGCCGTGTCTCTGCCTCACCTTATAGGAGTGACTGTGTCCTGTACAACTTCTGCCTCCACAGATTCCTTCTGGAATAAAGTTGTCACCACAGAAAACTGATCTTATGTACATTACAGTGTGTCTGTGGGGGGCTACAGTGCTCTTATTCCAATAACACAGCTGTTTATATATAATCTACAGTCTGGTCATTTCCCTATGGGACCAAACTGTAAATTATATTCTTATAAACGGCGCATTCTGATGTTAGAACAGGGGCCCCCCAGGCCGCCCAATTTGACGCAGATCGTCGGAATTCGACGCCGTGCATCCGAAATGGACTACCAAAATTTAGACTCCGAACCCCCTCCTAAACCCCCCCCACAAAATGTAGATTATAATGCATAATGTACCCCCTACTAGAAATTTATAAAGATATCAGAAGTCACCTTGGAGTTATGTGACCTGGTCACATAACTCCTCAGTGACTTATAATATCGTATACCCCCTATAACAGTAGGGGGTACCTTATCCACTATATTATTATATATATATTATTCCTCTAACACAGCTTTTTATATATATAGGCTACTGCTTTTCTGCTGTTACCCCCAAAATATCTACTGGTCCAACCATCATTGTTTGCCTCAGGCACCACTAGGGTTGCCACCTTTTCCGGATAAAAATACCGGCCTTCCTATATATTTATCTTTTTTTCCCTATTAATAATATTGGGATCAACCATCATTTTTACCGGCCAGGTAGCAACCCTAGGCACCGCTCATTTATTTAAGTGTATATCATAATTCACTTTTTTAAATTTAAAGCAGCCTTGCTTTATATATAAACACATTTAACAATAGAGACAGTAAAAGGGGCAAGGGCAGCAAACGTTTCCCTCAAAAACTTAGCTTCAACTACTAGCATCTTTTTCATCGATTTATTCATTGTATATAGTGCCAGCGAGCTACGTAGCAATACCTCCAATCGTACACCTAGAGGTACCAGAGGTACAGGTCGGGACTGGGAATCAAAATAGGCCCTGGTATTTTAAAGGGATACTGTCATGAGAAAACAATTTTTTTTTTCAAAACACATCAGTTAATAGTGTTGATCCAGCAGACTTCTGCTCTGAAATCCATTTTGAAAAAGAGTAAACTGATTTTTTTTATATTTAATTTTGAAATCTGACATGGGGCTAGATATTTTGCCAGTTTCCGAGGTGCCCCCAGTCATTTGACTTGAGCTCTGATAAACTTCAGTCACTCTTTACTGCTGTATTTCAAGTTTGAGTGACATCACGCCCATTTCCCCCAACAGTCCATCAGCAGAACAATTGGAAGTTAACCAGATAACAGCTCCCTGGTAGATATAAGAACAGCACTCGATGTCCCACTTTGACTCCGGTTACATTGAGTAGGAGAAACAACAGCCTGTCAAAAAGTAGTTCCATAGTGCAGTACTGGCTTTTTCTGAAAGCTCATGACCAGGTAAAATGACCTCAGAAGGCTGCCTACACACAATATTACAACTATAAAAAAATACACCTATTGGTTCAGGATATTTCAGGTCCAAATAGTCCCCCACCAGCCCAATAAATAGGGATTGTCTATGGCATTTAACAGCAGCCTCTCTAGCCAGGACCCACAGTCTGGGTCTGCAAGTGTACTTAATATGCAACTCAAGGCCATATTTGTTGTTTTCTGGGCATATGCTGACCAACCTGCTACCCAGAGTGAGAAGCCAAATTCATCCACCCACCGCTGTGTGGCCTTCAAGCATAAGAGCCTAAAATCCATTTGTGTGCCAAAAGTTACATTGGAAGATGAGATTTTGTCATGTTTAGATGTGGTCACAGGCCCATCTGACTACAATGCCAACAAAGGGGCAGCAAAGTCTGGTGCTTCTACTTGGTCTTGAGCAAGGGAGATCTGTAAAGATGGCCATACACGTAACAATTATGATCTTTCCTGCAAACACCATTTGTTTTGATTACAAACGTTAAGAGCTGAATTGTCAGCTATAAAGGTAGATAGAACAATATAATTCTATCTCTATCTGCTGATTCAGCAGTAAACCCTGGCTGATGTTTGGGCTCATCTTCCGCCATATGCACCAAATATCGTGGCTGAGTTTCATACAATAATATCTGTGCATATACGGCCATCTTGCAGGAGGATGAAACCCTAAAAAATAATATGACTAAAATTGAAACATATATGTGGCAATTGAAATCTCATTTTCTCAATGGGGAGAGTTGTTGACCATGGGCAATGTTTTAGGGACTGCACCAGGGACCTATGACCAGTGGCGTAACTACAGACAAAGCAGTATCTGCAGCTGCAGGGATGCACAGGAGGTAAACAGGGCCCCATGAAGACGTAAGTAATGAGCAATTTCAATATATATTGGTAAAGGAGCAACAATCGATGTGATTGCTGCGCCTTGAGCCAATAAAAAAGCCCTATACATAAGACCTGATGTTGCAGCATATAGCTTTATTTCTCCTTTTCATTGCCAATATCCTTGTGCTGTATGAGTACCTACAGGGGTTTAAAACAGTCCCTCAGGCTTCTAAATAATGTGGTTTGCTGGGGATGCTACATCTGCCGGGCAATGTACCCCAATGTGACATCTATGGGCTTACCTTATTAGTAAGTTTAGACAAAGTGAGTTAACTAGAGATTCAAGTAAAACACCAATGGCAGCCTGTGGGAGAAGAATAGGGGGGGGGGGGTCTTTTACAGTTCAGTTCTGAAAAAGGGACTGTTTTGTGTCATGTTAATGAGAGAACTGATTGTTTGGACCTTCACCAAGTTTTTGTTTACAAATTATGATATCCATTTAAAATAACAACATTTGGTCATTGTTGACCCTTCTGTCCACTTCCACAATGATTCATACATATTCATGTA
The DNA here is from genome assembly GCA_038501925.1 of Xenopus petersii. Taxonomy (NCBI): domain Eukaryota; kingdom Metazoa; phylum Chordata; class Amphibia; order Anura; family Pipidae; genus Xenopus; species Xenopus petersii. The sequence continues at coordinate 25,089,430 of CM076672.1, read as the reverse complement.
GTCAATTGAGCTTAGCCAAGTTGGGCCCTTCAATAAAAAGGCTGTGTGTTTGTGTATTAATCTTTTATTGCAATTTTATTCTGACAAATAGTTTCCTGCCTGCGTGGGGAGTAATCACAAACCCCCATGGAACAATGATCAGGCAGCTGTTTGCAGATGGGGGGTGTAAGTCATATCAAGTTTATGTACATTTATTTCTTGGTGAATGGGTGTAAATTAAATGGAATTGCTGAATATGTTCCAAATATCATGAATGCTGGACCCCAAAACCCTCAAAATCACCGTACTGTACCAGATGGCAGTGAATAATTACCAGTATGGCTGAAGTATGCAGTGCTAGAGTCTTTAGGGGAGAAACAGAGGGGGCACAACAGAGACAGAGGTACAGAGGGAGGCAGGTCTAGGTATTTATACAGTTAGGGATAGATGGAAGGTGCAATGCCAGGCTCAGGATAAGGACTGAGAGAGCACAGGTAGATGCACAGGGGTTGGCACAGGCAGAGGTACATGGAGGAGCCATGCAAGATCTGGGGTAGGGCAAGGAGAGGGAGATGCACAGAGGCAGAGGCTGCAGCACAAAGGCAGCTGTACCTGTATATTTAAATGCCTAGTGGATTTCTACAAGGATCATGAATTATGTCTGGCTGCTAAAAAACAATAAATAATTCATGTGCTTGTGCTGTAAATAACACAAAGTATTGATTAGTATGTGGACTTTAAACCAACCCAAGCAGATCAGTGCTGTTACATCCATGTCCCTCCAGCAGGTTGGGAAAAATCACTCCCAGCATCTTCCAAGCCTCTGCTTTTTAGGGGGAGATTGTATTTATTTTGTATCCAAAGCCTGACTTAGTCTTATACCACCTCCACCCAAAATGCCAGCTTTTTTTAGAACTTGGTCTGGAATTGAGTAAATAATTTCAGAAATGTAGGCTGTAAGAAGTAGGATGTTGTCTCATGGTGCCTCCTCCCAGAGCTGTCTATAAGATAGATGAGGGCTTGCCTAGGCCCTGTAATGCAGTATTTGTAGGTAGAAAAATCAGGCCATATCAGATTTAGAAGATCCAGATGGCAACTATACTGCAAGGTGGAACCTGTAGGGCTCATGTACTAACAACAGGCAACCTTGCACCAGTGCAGTAACCTATAGCAACAATTTAGCAAATAGCTTAGAACAGGTTGCTTCATATGGGCTGACACATTGGTTCAAAAGCACCCAGTGTTCATTAATTAGCCTTAGTAAGCCTATGGAAGCTAGTTCAGCTACAGCTGAACAGCTGTAAGTTAAAGGAACAGTAATACTAAAAAAATAGATGTGTTTTAAAGTAATGAAAATATCATGTAGTGTTGCCCTGCACTGGTAAAACTGATTTGTTTGCTTCAGAAACACTACTATAGTTCATATAAACAAGCTGCTGTGTAGCAATGGTGGAAATTAAAAAAAAAAAAGACTATATGGCACAGGTTAAATAGTGGATAACAGACAACATTATGTTCTACAGAGCTTATCTGCTATCTGCTGTGTAACTTGAGCCTTTTCTCCGTTGAATGGCTGCCCCCATTGCTACACAGCAGCTTATTTATATAAGCTACTACAATAGTAGTGTTTCTGAAGCAAATACAGCAGTTTTACCAGTGCAGGGCAACACTGCATTAGATTTTTATTACTTTAAAACACTTTAATTTTTTGATCTTACAAGTCCTTTAAGCAGTCCCTTTATATAATAAAAGGGGCCTCACATAGCCTGTTTGATCCAGTGCCCCAACTAAAGACAGACCTGTGCCCTCCTTTCTCTTTAAACATGACTGTGCAGCTTTTATTCTTGTTTTATCTATCTGTAGCACGGTGGATATTTTCTAATTTAATTTTTAATTTAATTTAAAAGATGCGATCCTCATCGTGAGACCACGATTTTCTCAGAACGATCGTACGATCGTACAAATTGACCATCAACTAAAAAGACCAATTTGCCAGGAAAACAAAGGGGAGCTGCCTGCTTGGCCCTGCAAACATAGATAGATTGCACTGGGTCCGACAAAGATTTTTTGACCTGGCCGATCAATTTCCTGACAGATGTCGGCTGGAAAATCGTAAGATGTACGATCGTTCGAATCCCACTAACCGCACAATAATTTCGAAGGATTGTTCGGACTTCCCTAAAATCGGTCATTCGGCAAGAAGAATCGTCGCGTCTATGGGGAGCTTTAGTCATTGAAGTAAATTCAGCACATTTTAGAGAGCTATTGTAAAGTTAAGAAGTAAGGTGTCCTTGCTGGGTAAACAGTACATAGTAAACAAAGGTATGGTTACACAGCAAATAGCCTTAAGAATGAATAAACAAACAGCAGACAGACAAGACTTTTTTAAACTTTCAATATTGCCTAGTTCAGCATTTGGGTTAAAGGTCTTTTTAGCTGTTGACTATAAAGGACACCTTCATTTTTGGATAAGTAGCTTCACCTCGGACTCCCGAAAAAGTGCCAGGAATTTGGATGATCGCTTGATTATCAGGATCCTGAGAGTCATGCACCAAAGGTATGCGGAGCTCCCAATTGTGCTGAATAGATGCTGAACTGGCTATTCTTGTAATTACCATCTTACGAAGCTAAGTAAATGTTTTTAAATTCTACCGTTACGTGTGTGTGTGTGTGTGTAAGTTATTGTTCACAAGCAGTATATCAAAAGGTTTAATCATTGGTACTGGATATCTGTATTAATATTTGCATTAATATTAATTAATACAGTCATGAATATTGATAAAGGTTCACCCCTTTATTACACCATCAAATGAAATGTAATTTTTCCTATTCAGCACCGGTTGTAGATATTTGATCAGATTTATCTGCTCTCTGATTAGCCTAATTCACAAACCACTGACCATCCAGTTTTAGGGTCAAGTCTTTGGAGCTTTAGATAATTCACATACATGATCCAATGAAATCAATATAGGGAAGAGCTATAAGAGGTATAAAATCAGGATTGAACATTTCTCATTTACCTCTGTGCAGGTTGCAGGTGCAACATAGGCTCTTTCCTTGATATCCAGAGCCATGTTCTGATTGGTAGCTTTTATTGGGACTATACCCCAATTGCAGCATACACTATGTTGGCACAACAGAAGAAAGATAAAGGCAGAATGTGCTTGATATTCCTCATGCAAAACATGGGAGTCCATGAGTCCTCTTCCCTGTATGCAATGCCAGTAATAAACCCAATGCCATTGAAAATGAAGAAACACATGCATGAAAACTAATGTATGTCTCTTTATTTTTTAATTTTTCTTTGTTATTCTTTATATAGAGCATGCATCATCATTTTTCTTTAAACATCTGTCTTTTATTAACATCTAAACAGAAAGACTTTGTACTACGTCAGAAGATGGTTCACAACTTGGTTGTGCTTCTGTAATTATATTTAATTACACTTTACTGTGCTCACTTATGTTTTGCGGGATTTCAATAATTATCCCATTCTAAGTTTATTTGTTTTTTTAACTGCATGATTGCTCATTATGGGTGTATGTCACTTTAATAATTCGGGAATAGCTTCTTTTTTTGTTTGGGGGGGATGGGCACGCTTTGCTTAAGCTTAGGGGTGCATGTCTAATGACTTACGGCAGTGGTTGTCAGACAAATTTTGGTAGAGCTCTCCTGTGAGGACTAACATTGGGTCAAGGCCCCAGTTAGCTGATAAGAGAAAGCCCCCACTTAGCTAATAATGAAATTAAAGATATAGCATAAATATTGTTCTAACAGTCATTCAGATCAGCTCCAAGAATATCTAGGAAATCATAGTAAAATAGTAAGTTAGGTTGAAAAAAGACACACGTCCATCAAGTTCAACCTTTGAAGCCATACAGTATAACCTGCCTAACTGCTAGTTGATCCAGAGGAAGGCAAAAAAAAACCCATCTGAAGCCTCTCCAATTTGTCTCAGAGGGAAAAATTCCTTCCTGATTCCAAGATGCAATAGGACCAGTCCCTGGATCAACTTGTACTATGAGCTATCTCCCATAACCCTGTATTCCCTCACTTGCTAAAAAGCCATCCAACCCCTTCTTAATGTATCAGCCTGTACCACTGATTCAGGGAGAGAATTCACTGTAAAAAAAAAAACCCTTCCAAATATTTAGACGGAACCTCCTTTCTTATATTTGGAATGGGCACCCTCTTGTCAGCTGGAAGGACCTACTGGTAAATAAAGCATTAGAAAGTTCATTGTAGGATTTTTATACATCAAAGAAATGTTTAGCCCAAGCCATGCTCTAATTGACCCAAGAGCGAGGCAGACTTTCTGATGCTACCCCCCTTGCTTATCATTTCGAACTTCTGGGCTGCTGCCACCTAAAGGTGGCCATACACGGGCCGATAAAAGCTGCCGACAGACCGTGTCGCCAGCTTATTGGCCCGTGTATGGGGGCCCCCGACGGGCTTCCCCGATTGAGATCTGGCCGAAAGTCGGCCAGATCTCGATCGGATGGGGTTAAAAATCCCGTCAGATCGCGGCCGCATCTGTTCATTGATGCGGTCCCGCGATCCGACCGCCCGTTTGTGAAAGCTAGGATCCGATCGTTGGGCCCTAGGGCCCACGATCGGATCTGCCCGATATTGCCCACCTCAAGGTGGGCATATTGGAGGGAGATCCGCTCGTTTGGCGACATCGCCAAACGAGCGGATCTATCCATGTATGGCCACCTTAAGAAAACGTTCTCAATTCACCGCATGGTTGCAGCACCCCTAAAATTGACCTCCAAGGTTGATTTACAAGAGGGTTTAAAACAAGTAAGCATTCCACCAAATCAGTCCCTATCTAGTCTACAGACTGTGCCCCCCAAACCAAGGCTCTGAGAACCCCCACAATTTGGGGCTTGCCTTAGGAAGACATAGGGTAGATTCTCTTCACCTAATGTATTTTAAGCAGTAAATTGTGCCCCGTCTGGGTTTGGCAGATACAAGGAGAACAGTGGCGGAACTACCAGGGGAGCAGGGGGTGCGAGCAGCCCTTCAGGGCCCCCGGCAGCCCGCTCACCACTGAAATCCTGCGTGTGTGGAGGGGGGCGGGGCCCGGCTGCGCGTCACGCACCAGGGCCCGTCCCCGTCTAGTTACGGCTCTGCAGGAGAATGCTACCTGTCTGAATGCATAATTTTGACTGTAAGGTTTAGTGGATGAGGAATAATGGTTTGGGTTTTTTTTTTCTATGCTCTGGACTAGTACCCCTGGTTCCATTAAAACAGGGTAAAATGACAATACCCTTGGTTTGGGAATGAGATGTTGGACAGGCAGGTGTTTAGATACTTTTGTCCTTACAGTGTAATAGAAGCACAACAAAGATAACTAGATTGTTGAAGCAACAACTTTGTGTTGTATGGATGAAGATATATTCATATGGAACATGGAGGAGCACTCACCAAACAAAAACACAGCATTCCTGGGTGCAGGTAAAATGTGTACAAAGCAATAAAAAGTACCGCGCTCAGGCTCAGTTAGAGTAATTGTGTTTTAATAAACAAACACAAGACATTCTGACGTTTCAATTACATTGTTGTGACCTTCCTCAGGGAAAAAAAACAAAACCACATATACCCATATCACACAACATGGGTGTTCCCATAGAAGCTGTTTTGTGCTATGACTGTAGTTTAATATTTTCCTTTGATACGCTGTATAATGTATACGGAATATTCAACGCAATCTTACCTTCTCTCCATATTCTTTTTAGCCGAATAACTTTCTGCAGATTCAGTTCAATGTATCCGAAAAGCTCCAGAGATGACAGTTAATAAAATAGGACTACAGAGTCATTTTGCAAATCATTTTTTTTTATTGTAACCAATCATTTTTTATGGATTCACCTGGGTTGTTCCTTGTTTCATCTCTTTCCACTGGTCTAGGAAAAGTCTTTGTAGAGAGATCAGACAGGGCAGTTCCCACTGCTATTAAACTGCATTTTCTTCACAATAAATGTCACGAATGGGTGGAAAGAATGACAAATACAAATGGAACATTTTTTTTTGAAATAACAATAACACAAGTTGTGTTCCATCCTGAAGACATTCTCTTTGGCTTCAAAACGGGCATTTGCGATTGCGATTGGTGGGATGAGAGGCCTTCAAAGGTTGGAATAACAGTGAAACAAAGTTGGGATCAGTCTGGGGGGGCGTGGCGTACGCACGGATGTGAGCAGTCGCGTTTACCAGAGGCTCTGGCTCCGGTGTTGATTCAGCCTATAATTACACGGGCTATTTGCGCCCAAACCGACCCTAACGGACCGAGCTGATTCCTGCAACATGTCTAGACGTAGGGGGAAAACATCGCCGCTCCAACTTACTGCGTTCTATGGGTCGCAACCTAAAGTATCGCACTTGGAAAAACATCAAGATGGCGCCCGTCCTTCCTCTTCCGAATCCTCCCCGAGGCACAATGAGACTGAACCGGGACCAAGCGCAGACAAGTATACTCAGCAACCGCTTGCGCTTACTGATTCCCAACTAAAATCTCTGCTTACACAGCTCAGGGAGGACATTAAAACAGATACTAAGGCGACTGTGCACAAGCTAACAGCTGAGTTACAGGCCATAGCCACTCGCACAGACCATCTGGAGAACAAAATGGAGGAAATAGTGACAGTACACAATTCAATGGCGGATAGAGTGAATGCACAAGACTCTCTCATCTCAGCACTTCAAAATAAAGTAGCTGACCTGGAGGATCGCTCCAGACGAAATAATGTGAGATTGCGAGGAATACCAGAGGATATCACACAGCCACTCCTCTGCCAATATGCACAGGCCCTACTGCTGTCAGCTTTGCCAGAAACACCTGCGGATCACCTCCTCATCGACAGGATTCATAGACTTCCCAAACCCAGAGCAGCACCATCTACTGCGCCGAGGGATGTTATATTGAGGATCCACTTTTATCACATTAAAGAGGACCTGTTACAGTATATGAGGAAGCAGAGATCCCTTCCACAACCATATGACAGCATACAAGTCTTTGCAGACTTATCTCCAACCACGTTGGCAAAGCGAAGGGACCTCACAGCCATAACCCAAGCGTTACGTGCACATGAAGTACCGTATAAATGGGGTTACCCAACGAAATTGATCGTGCACTGGCAGGAGACACAAAAAATTATAAAAACAATGGAGGAAGGAAAACAGCTTTTAGCTGCCTGGAATATCCCTCTTCTGCAGAATCAACGGCCAACCCAGATGACCGACAACCTACACTTGGAACAAGAATGGCAAAAAGCAGCGACATGAGGAATGCAAGAGAAACGGCTCATTCTAAGTGGCTAACTTAACCCGTGGGAACATTCTACTTCTTTAACACCGACACCGGACCAGGACCATTCTAATTGATCTAGAAAACCAAACCAACTGCAACACCCCCCACCTTACCCCCTTTACTTACCTTTTACTAACACCTACAGTCATTGTTGATATGTAAGTAACATGGGTATACTATACCGACAAATATTGTACATAATTTTCGTTGTTACTATTCTTTGTTATATTGCTATAACCTTTTTTCCCCTTTTTTCTTCGAGAGCCAAGCACGCTTTGCATTGTTACTGTATTTATGTTACCTTGGGACATCTGCCAGCAGCCTCTACAAACACGCTAATATATCAAAATGGTACTGAAATGTGTATCTATTAATGCGAAGGGCTTAAATACCCCTCGCAAACGACTGCTGCTCCTTGCGGAATGCAAGAGGCAAACAGCAGATTTGATATGGGTTCAAGAAACCCACTTCTGCATGAAAGACCAAATGACTCTACAAAATAAGCACTACAAAATGATTGCAGCAGCTACAACCTCTTCAAAAAAACGAGGAGTAGCCATACTAGCAAGGAACAATGTGGAAATTAAAAGTATGAAGCAGCTGGCAGACCCAAAAGGTAGATGCTTAATAATAATATGTACTATCAACCACCAACAATATACATTGGTCAATTTATATGTACCCAACACCAACCAAACCCAATTTCTTAAGCAAGTCTTAGAACAACTGTCCATGCTGCAGCAAGGTACATTGATAATAGGGGGTGACCTTAATGCTATATTAGACCCGGAATTAGATAGAACCCCTCGGGCCTCCACCCTACCTCAATCATACTGTCGTAAAGTTACTAAAGGAGCAAAGAACATCTCAACTCTCTTAGCCCAATACAATCTATACGATGTATGGAGAGTCTTTAATCCAGGAGAGAGAGACTACTCCTATTATTCACCTTATCATAAGTCATATACGAGAATTGATCTATTTTTAGTCCAACCCCAAACGTTAAATCACATAATAGGTAGTTCCATTACAACAACTACTTGGACAGATCATTCAGCGGTCACATGCACTATACGAGAACAACACCTTTTCTCTACTAAACCTCCCTGGAGATTAAATAACTCGCTATTAACTGACCCTACGGTGACAGACCAAATCTCTAAGGAAATAGACATGTTTTTTTCAAGTAATGATAACAAGGAAATAAGCGAAACTACTCTCTGGTGTGCCCATAAGGCAACAATCAGAGGACAGCTTATAAGTATAGCCGCACATAAAACTAAGGCAGCCCGAACTAAACAGCAAGCACTGCTAACCCGCATTAACGAACTAGACAGAGAGAATCGTATCACGCCATCACTAGAAATACAAACTCAGTTATCTAAGCTTAAGGAAGAAGTGAACCTAATAATTCTTCAAAAGTGTCAAAATCAACTACTTAAACTTCAAAGCCACACTTATGCTATGGGCAATCGAGCAAACACAGCTTTAAAACGGCAATTGATCAAGCAAACCTCTCAACATAAAATAGATAAAATTCAAACGGAAAATGGAGAAGTTAAAATAAATCCGACAGCAATAGCCAATACATTTGCTCAATTTTATGCTAAATTATATAATCTTAAACAAGATCCAGTAACGACTCTTCCATCTTCGGATGATATTCAGCTCTTTTTAGATCAGGTTCAACTCCCAATTATTCGACCCGAAGCCATATCTGCTCTAACAGCTCCCATCTCACCAACAGAAATTCTAGCAATAATTAAATCGCTACCCTTATTTAAAGCACCTGGACCAGACGGATTCACTAACAAATATTATAAGAAATTTAGTTCCCTCCTTATCCCATATCTCACTAGAACCTTAAACCTTATCTTTACAGAAGGAACACCTCCGAAGGAAATGCTACTATCTCACATCTCAACAATCCCAAAACAAGGGAAAGACAAAACACAGTGTTCCAATTATCGCCCTATTTCACTTTTAAATGTTGATCTAAAAATTTATGCTACTATTCTGGCAAAAAGGCTTCAGCCCCTAATGCCGCATCTAATCAACAATGACCAATCAGGGTTTGTAAAAGGTCGACAAATATTCGACAACACTAGGAGACTGCTTACATTGACTCAGCAACTATACCAAAATAGAACGCCCTACTTATTACTAGCGCTCGACGCTGAAAAAGCGTTCGATCGTGTTAATTGGCTATTTGTAAGAAAAGTACTGCAAAAATATGCTATTCCCTCTCCCTTTATAACCGCAATAATGGCTCTCTACTCATGTCCGACCGCCCAAGTCAATATTCAAGGCTTCCTATCTGATCCCTTTCCCCTGTCCAACGGAACCAGGCAAGGCTGTCCCCTGTCCCCACTTATCTATATTTTAAGCATGGAACCTCTTGCCCAGAAAATAAGGCAAACTCAGAGTATACAAGGTCTTGCAATAGGCACAACTGTACACAAAGTTTTACTTTTTGCAGATGATGTTGCTTTGATTCTTACTAACCCATCCACAGCGTTGCAGGAACTCTTTGACCTATTGACTATCTTTGGGGAATTGTCACACTATAAGCTGAACACGTCTAAAACCCAAGCACTTCCTATTCATATACCCAGTCAGGAACTAACAAGTCTCAAAGGACGATACACCTTGGACTGGCAGAACGTTTCAGTTAAATACCTAGGAATCAATGTTACGGCAAACCCAGATGACCTATATCAACAAAACTATGCCTCCTTATTGAAAGATACACATAATGAACTGCAAGCATGGAAAACTACCTTTGTGTCCTGGCTAGGACGGATTAACATTATTAAAATGTTGATCCTGCCCAAACTTTTATACAAGTTTCGAGTCCTCCCAATACCATTAAACAATGCCTTCTTTCAGCCACTTCAAGCTCTACTGATGTCCTTTATATGGGGTCCAGTGAAACCGAGGATTGCTAGAGACATAATGTATACCAGTAAACTTAAGGCAGGTCTGGCATGCCCAAATCTGTTACTTTATTATAAAGCTACGTTACTAAGTCAGTTGGCAGACTGGCATTTACCGCCCAACACAAAAAAATGGGTAGACCTAGAGCACTGGATCTACAATGCACGATATAACCAATCTGTCTTATCACTAATATGGCTCCAGCACAAGAAAACAAGGTCAATTGCTGAATTCCTACCACTGCCAATGAGAGCGACATTACAAGCATGGCAGACTTCAAACTCGAACACAAACCTTGTTAAATTTCCCACAGCACTGGCTCCCCTCTCGGCTCTTGAAGGAGCGAGACCACATATGTCCTTGCAAATATGGACCCTTGCAGGATTGGAAAAATTGGGTGACTTATTCGACCAGGATGGACTCAAAAATTTCTCATCGATACAAGATATATATCGATTACCTGATAATCAACTATATACATATCTTCGGATCAGACACTTCCTCCAAACTAATAAGATGCTAACAACCAGCCCAGCAACAAAGTTCGAACAAATTTGTCTCAAATCTCTCTTAAAACGTAAGGGAGCAACAGTGGCTTACACTGCATTATTGTTAAAACACGTCAGAAACGACTTAACTGCCCTCCAGTCCTGGGAACGAGACCTTCAAAGAACCATTACACGTGACCAATGGGAATATCTCTTCAAGCAGACACCTAAATACTCACGGGCCTTAAACCACCAAGAAATGGCAATCAAATTGTTATACAGGTGGTACCTTACACCAGACAAAATAAAGAAAGCATACCCACAAGCGTCGAATCAATGCTGGAGGTGCCGAAACAACACTGGTACCCTGTTTCACATTTGGTGGGCGTGCCCGACAGTACAGCTTTTCTGGAAAGAGGCCAATACCCAACTTCAACAGCTTATGGATCCTTCTTTTTCTCTGCAACCTGACTTAGCATTACTGGGCATCTTCCCCCATCAAGTACAGTGCAACTTAAAACAAAGGATCTTCTATATAATCCTAGCCAGTAGATCAATAATTGCCAGAAATTGGAAAAAAGCCACTTTACCCAGCAATGAGGACATCCAGGCAGAAGTGAAACGAATCCTCAAATATGAGCATACTTTTGCTTTCATAAAAGACAAGTAAGAAAATGTATTTCGACAGATTTACTTTTGTTAATCAACAGACCTGACAGTGAATGCTTAATATGAGGTTGATGTATGAATCTTATCAGTACGTGCTGTGGCTCTCACCACCTATACCCCTCCCCCCCCCCCCATTTTCTTTTCCTTTCCTTCACCCCTCCCCCCCCATCTAATACTACCCCTTCTCTCTAATCTCCCTTTTCTGTTATTGTAAAAACGTGCAAAAACTGTTAATAAAAAAAAAAAAAAAAAGTTGGGATCAGTCTTAGGGGCATGTTTACTAACATTGGAGATAAATATCTGGAGAGATTTCTGGAGATGTTGCCCATGGCAACCAATCAGCAATTAGATTTAAACAGCCACAGCCAAGTTAGAAAACAAAAGCAACGATCTGATTGGTTGCTATGGGCAACATCTCCAGAAATCTCTCCAGATATTTATCTCCAATGTTAGTAAACATGCCCCTTAGACCAACAGCACATCTCAAGAAATAGGTGGGAAATCTGTATTACAGTAACAGCAAGAAGAGCTGCTGTAATCCATGTGTTCATTGCCATACTGGAAGCATCCATTTGTGTTCCATAGATTCATTATTAGTGTAACTTATGGGGCCCACCTATTTATGTATATTGCTTATCTGCTTACCTGACTTTTAGGGAATGCCTCACTTTCTGTTTTTAAGACCGGGTCGCTAGGTTGGGTCAACCTTCAGTTGGGTCCATATGGAGGGATTATCGACAGCTCACAAGGTGCTCCCTCCCTAACAGGTGGGTTGTTTGTTGTTGCAGTTGGTAGAGAGTACCAGGGGGAAGTTAAAGGGGGTACTTTAACTTCGCCCCTGTCCCCTCCCCTTTATTCGGTCATAATTTCATCTGGACCAAATTTAAAAAATGATTGTATCTTCAGCACATCCCCAGTGTTTTTGAACCAATGTGGGTGTGGTTGGGCAGCATGCTGCCCCCCTAAAATCCTGCAGCCCTAGGCCTTGTGGCCTTTCCACAAATCCGGGCCTGGTGAAAGGTTGCAGCCTCGTCGCTGCATCTGTCATTCCCCCCTGATACTCCCCAACATATTTAGACTCCCCAAGTGGAGGATGGAATGTCCTAGGATGGATGGGAGACCTTAAGCCACACGTGACTATTTTCTTATAGAGCTATGGTAAATGGGCCATTCCCAATAATTTACTCATTTATCTTCAATATCCTCCAATCTAAATGGCAAAGTAGACAGACCCCTATCAAATGCATTCACACTGTTAATATTTATACCCGTTCAACACTTCACCCTCATAAACAAGGGAGTAGCAGATATTTACATTTTTAATACTGAATTAAACTTGGAATTTAGCATATATGTATAATATTTTATGCCTGTCTATTGCTTTTAGGTACCTCTATGACTCCTGGAGGCATCTGAACACTTCCAAAGCCAAGTAAGCTCTATGGGGCAAATTCAGTAAAGTGCGAAGCACCTAACGCTAGCGCAAATTCGCCAGTGTGACGTCAATTCGCTACTTCGCCGATTTACTAACGGGTGCTGGCGTAAATTTGCTAGCGAAGTGGACCTACTCTAGCGCTACTTCGCACCCTTACGCCAGGCGAAGTTGCACTATGATGAAGGGACGTAACTACATTAATTCACTAACTTGTGCATTTTACTGAACGTTACCTCTTGCGCCAGACAAAAAAAAGTAGAAAGTCCCAAAAAACGCTGGCGTCTTTTCTTTTTTTAAGGGTGATAGGCTGAAAAAGATCTCACATTTTTTTGGAGTACCCTCCTTCCCCCCTACATTTCCTAACATATGGCACCTAAACTATACAGTGGGCACATGTGTAGGGCAATATAACAACTCTTTTTTATTTTATGAATCTTTTGCAGGCTTGTGTAGTGTAATGTATTTGCTGCTACATACACGTCCATTGTACTTTAACTTGGTGCCGTATGCAAATTAGGCATTGCTAGCGTAACTGCACTTTCCTTGACGAATTAGCGCTAGCGCAACTTTGCTACCTTTCGCCTCCCTGAGCGCAACTTCGGATTTTAGTGAATTAGCGGCGCCCTGGCGAAGTGTGGCGAAGCCTGCACTAGCGCAACTCCGTGAATTTGCCCCTATGAGTATGAGTTAGCTGTGACTGACAGCAGAAAAACTTGCCTTGAGCTCAGTAAAAGCTGAGCACCAGCAGCCACCAATTTTCTATATGGCCTGCAGATTCACTAGCACTTATGTGTTGAAGTCAGTTGTTCTGCTGAAGTCAGGCTGCAAGAAGTCCAGGTGCCTCTAGGCAATTACACAACCAGCCATAAGTAATAAACATGCCTAAAGTAAACACAGACATTCTAAGCGAGAATTTATTTTGTTTGAGCATAAAGCAGCTGTTATATCCTTTTGTCGGATTTAAGTAGCAAAGAGGCATAGGTTTTGTCTATCATTTAAGGGAGCAAATCTGTTCAGAAATCAAAATATCAGCCCCTTTCCCTTTAATTCCCCCATGGACCATTGGAATATATGAACTGCACAGTTTATCCGTTGCAGCCTTTTGTCTGCTCTCAGCTTCCTAAAGCCAAGGCCCCAGTATAATTAATCTACAGTTTTATATCATAGGCTTTTAACTTTACATCACATCAATGTGTTTATTTGGCTTAAGGGCAGTGTTGATATAAAAAGCATCAACCATGAGAATAAATTGTGCTGCGCTGCACCGTACCCTCCTCTCGACGGCTTCGCTTTTTTAACGATTTGCCTAGATTTCGCTTTCTCGTCCATTGATTTATGTCATGTTTGCTGTCAGATTTGTGAGCTGGATGATGGCAAGGCACACTGGAGAGTTACGGAGATGGGGATGGGGTGGAAAGGAACAGCTGAGGGATGGGGGCAACCTCTCCCCTCAGTGTGTGTTTTGTAGTTTGTGATATTGGGCAATAGCCAGCAGCCAGACAGCTCAATTCTTGTGTACTTTGTGTAGTGTATGTGCCGAGGCGGATAAGAACATCAAACTGTATATACGTACAGCACAAATACAAACAAACCTGGAGTGTGTTTCACTTAACTGGTTTATTTTATGTAAAACTCAGAAATACATTGGTTTATGATCTGTATAATCAGAGTTACCCCAACACATTCGTCTTAGTCATGTGAGATTTTTTTTGCATGTGATGGTGGATTTATTGGAGAGATTAATGCTGCCACCCCACCCCTTTCAGCTCAGACAATAAACAGAGTTAGGCCTGGCTCATATGGGCAGTGGGCTTCATATACTATTAAGTGGCCAGTGTCTCTTTTGTCTATACATCTGGTGCAAATTGCCGCACTCTTAAGCTGGCCATAGATGCAAAGATCCGATTGTACGAATCATCGTACGATCGGACTTTCCCATCTCCCGACCCTCCACTAACCATTCAGATCAAAGTCTTACCAGTCAGATTAATTAAAGAACAGATCAGCAATGTTCTGCCCCTGACAGCAATCGTACGATATCTATGTCCAACCAAAGCTAGTGACAGTCTCCCACTGAAAATCGTACGATCGGCAATACACGCAGAGATATTATCGGCAGCCGACAGAAATTTTCTAACCTGTCCGATCGACCAAACGACCGATCTCCGCCGGACGAAAAATGTCGGGACTCTCCACACACGTTCCAAAAATCATACGAATCCTCGATTCGTACAATCAGATCTTTGCGTCTATGGCCAGCTTTAGGTGCAGAGAAGCAAACCCTTGGCCAAACACAATTTACATGGGTCCTTTTATTCCTGTTCTTCTTCTGTACCTGCAAAACTACATTCACGTAGAGGGCCTGTAAGTGCCTGTTCTCCAACCATATGATGCAATGCCTATAATAGTATAATGACCCACACGCAACTTGAGCGACAGTTACAAAGAGGTGCCTTGAAACTGTATTCTAGCATGGCTGGCACCTAGTGTGACGGTTGCAAATGTTTGCCGAGCATATAATGATGGAGTCCTGTAGCAGAAATAATGTGTTGTGGGGTTGTTCACTCTGGAGAAGAGGCGCTTAAGGGGAGATATGATAACTATGTATAAATATATAAGGGGATCATATAATAATCTCTCTAATGATTTATTTACCAGTAGGTCTTTCCAGCTGACACAAGGTCACCCATTCCGATTAGAAGAAAAGAGGTTCTGTCTAAATATTCGGAAGGGGTTTGTTACAGTGAGATCTGTAAAGATGTGGAATTCTCTCCCTGAATCAGTGGTACAGGCTGATACATTAGATAGCTTTAAGAAGGGGTTGGATGGTGTTTAGCAAGTGAGGGAATACAGGGTTATGGGAGATAGCTCATAGTACAAGTTGATCCAGGGACTGGTCTGTCATTTTGGAGTCAGGAAGGAATTTTTCCCCCTCTGAGGCAAATTGGAGAGGCTTCGAATGGGTTTTTGCCTTCCTTTGTATCAACTGGCAGTTAGGCAGGTTATATACAGACTTCAAAGGTTGAATTTGATGGACGTGTGTCTTTTTTCAACCTAACTTACTATGTTACTATGAAACGCATTGAAGTTAATGGGCATCAATTTTTTTTTTATGCACAACAATTTTTTTTCTTATTTTTTCTTGCTTCAAATGCATTATAGTCAATGGGCGTTTTTTCTTATGGTGACTTTTGTCTCTGCGACATTTTTGTCTCTGACTTTTTCCTCAGTTTCATGAAAAAATTTGCAGATGGTGAAATGCGAACTTTCGCCACAAATCCATGGCTGGTGAAAAAATTAACTCATCACTAGCAATAACCCCACTCTATGTCTTTTGCAAAGCATGGAGCTGTATGACAATCTAGTCCTATCTATTTAGTGTTGCTACAGCACCACAACTTAAAAACGATAGCTCAGATACACGCTTTCCTGTACTTGGAATTTCCTAGGACTCATTCATATTGTAAGAGAAACTGAGAGAGATGGATCCAGCTGAAGTCAGAGGTAATAAGGTGGATCTCTAGAGGGAGCCTAGTACTACAACCCAACGGTCTGATATTTATTATTAGTAATAATACCTGCTCTGTTAGTAAAAGATACACCCAAAACAATAAAGAACAACTTGAAAACCTAAACCATAAAACATGAATGGTGTCATATACTTATTGAAGACAATCTAAAGATCCTGGACCCATTCTGAAAAGCCAGTGTGTAGTTTGGGGACACAAAGTTGGAAGTAATGTAAGAGTAGTGAAGAGGGGTTTCCATACAGCAAGAGCAGGACACTAAAATCTCCCTCAGCAAATACCCTCAGCAACCTACCCAAAATCAACTTGAAAGTGAGATGTGCAGGTTTGGATTCCTTTATTTAGATTCAGGGGCTCTTAAAGGGGTTGTTCACCTTTAAAATAATTTTTGGCATGATGTAGAGAGTGATATTCTGAGACAATTTGCAGCTGGTTTTCATTTTTAATTATATGTGTTTTTTGAGTTATTTAGTGTTTTATTCAGCAGCTCTCCAGTTTGCAATTTCAGCAGTCTGGATGCTAGGGTCCAATTTACCCTAGCAATCATCCACTGATTTGAATAAGAGACAGAAATATAAATATGGGAGGGCCCAGTGGAGTAACTAGATCTTACTGGGCCCCACAGCAAATTCATTTTAGGGCTCCCAATATAACAAGAGTTTGTCTTTTTATTATCAATATATGTTGAAATTGCTCATTATTTAGGGCCTCATGGGGCCCCTATACCTCCTGGGCCCCCTGCAGTCATCTGCTTCCTCTGTAGTTACGCCCCTGGGAGGGCCCGAAGATGAATAATAAAATGTATCAATAACAATACATTTGTAGCCTTGCAGAGGATTTGTCTTTTCAAACGTTGATCAAAACAAGGAAAATTATTCAAAAACTATATGAAAAAAGACCAACTGAAAAGTTGCTTAGAATTGGCCATTCTATAACATACTAAAAGTTAACTCAAAGGTGAGCCACCCCTTTAACTTATGGGTCAGGACAAATAATAGGTTGCTGTGCTATTTGGGGTGGGTGACTTTGACTTTCCTCAATTTTTTTCTTCAATAGAAAAGAGGTACACAAACCAAATGTTGGGTCCCAAAGCTGTTTTCAAATTCTACCCCTGAAGAAAAGGCTTAGAAACATTGTAATACCGGTTACTTATGTGCTTTTTTCCTCTTCCTTTCGAAAAAACCACAAATGATTCCCTACACGTTCTCTCTGCCTCCCCGGCTTTGTTAGACTCAGTATGATAAAATATTCAGCTCTCAGGCATGTTTAGTCAGAAATGTGGGTGTTTATGGCACGGAATAAAGGATTGTTCATTCCGGGCCAAAGAAAATATATTTTTCACATTTTTTCCCCCCCAAACACTCCCTATCTGTTGAAGGTGAAAAAGACAACTTGTCTGCTTCCATGGATGTTGTGCACAGTGTCAGCCAATTGGATTTGTTTGACAGGACTGAGAAGGAATATCTCACATCCACCTTATCTCTCCATCTAAGCTCTGTCTCTACAGAGAACAATCAGCTATTGTCCCTTTGGTTTATGTTCTGTGTGTTACTATAGCAGCGATGGACGAATTTAATCGCCAGGTGCGAAATCGCAGTGAATTTCCGCATTTCACCGCCGGTGAATAAATTAGCCAAATTGCCGGCGACAATTATCAGGCATCCATTGACTGTAATGCGCATCGAAATTGTCGTAGGCGTCGAAATTCACCGTTTCGTCAATTTCGTGGGAAATTCACCCATCACTAATTGATAGCAGCCAGTAGCCCTGCAAAAAAATCTTCAGAGGGGTCAGGCTCACTCCGATTCCCATTCTCCTGCTCACTTCCTGCTCCACCTCCACCCAGCCCATGCCCTGCCCCACCCACATCCTGCCCCAACCCCACCCACACCCCATCCCACCTCCACCCACATCCCACCCCAGCTCCGCCCACTCCCACCAGACTTGCTTGCCCCTTACTCATTGGTAAGAGAGATTGGCTGGAAAGGAGGGGGGTTTTATTGTCTATAGAAGAAGCAACTACGCGGGTCTGCTTTCTCTATAGTTACTCCACTGATGGATTGGATTTATTGCTGTCACAAAAAACCATCTTGGGACCTAATAGGCTCTAAGGCAGGGGTGTCCAAACTTTTGGCTCGCAGGGCCACATTGAAAAAAGAAAAATTGTCTGGGGCCACACATGAAATACACAAACACGTTTGATTTGTAAAAGAAAAGGAAATACACAGAAAAGAACTACAATGCCAGTTGGATAACCAGATGGAGCTATACACTGGAATATGGGAAACCTGGATATTAAATAAGACTTATTATTATATTATTATTACTAACTGAGCAATGTGCAGAGTCCCCCCTCCTGCTATATCCTTTGCGACATGACGTTTCCTTGGGAACCAAGCTGGGCCGCATTCACATGCATCCTGTGCCGCATTTGGCCCTCGGGCCGCAGTTTAGACACCCCTGCTCTAAGGAGTGTTAAAGTCCCGGATCCATCATGTCTTTTATAAAAGCTTCCCATTGGGTCTGGCTCTAGCAGAGGAGCTCTAGGTAACTCACAGCAGAATATGCCAGGTGCTTAAAATAAGTAGATAATGGGCTTGAACAGGAGAAAGTGGCTGCTGCCAAATGACTGTAACAATCCACAATTTTCTCTTGCTCTGCAGCTCATCCCCCCCTGCAAGCTCTTCTCCTCTTGAACAGTGCAGCCCCCAGTCAGGGTATGACATCTGCAAGAAACATGGCCAGAACAAGCAATCGGTGCTTCCAAGTAGCACTCTGTGGGGCGGGAGCTGCTCTATTGCAACACACTGGGACTGAGAGCCAGAATCAGTCAGCACAACACGTGCGGAGCACTGCAGGGGGTTGCTTGGAAAGGGACTGATAGAGGAATAAATATCGGCCTGCCCGTTCCCACCCATATAATGTAATGTTTGTCATACTGAGAAACGTTCATGTAACTTTTAAAATAATCAATCAACTGCTGAATGTTATAACGTGTGTGTGTGGGACAGTTGCAGCTGTCTAGTCTTTGGGGCAAATTTACTAAAGGATGAAGTGGGGTTTTCTAGGGAAAATTTGGCAAATTGACAATTTGCAGGGACATTGCCGATTTACTAAAAGGCGAAGTGGACAACAAAAAAGCTCAGCGCTAGGGAAGTTTTGCGCTGTTTCACCAGGCAATTTTTCGATCAGGCGAACGATCGTTACTCTGCAAATTTATCAAAGTGCAAACTTTCCAATCCGTTACCCTTTTCATCAGGTTATACCTGGGGAAATGATAAGATGAAGCTGCATCCTCAATATAATGCCAGTGACATCATATCCTGTATGCTGAAAAGTCATAAAAAAAAGACAAAACGCTGAAGTGGGATTAACCATTTAAAAGTCATGCCACATTTATTTTACGGTGGGCTCATGTCTGGGGCATTAGAGGATCTCTTTTGACTTTATTTTGCTTCCTTGGACATCTGTAATAATAAGTGGCCACTTCCAGCAATTTCACCAACATCTCTAATAAAGACATATATATGACCTACATGTAGCCGCCATATTTAAATTGACGTAAGTGTGTCAACTAGTGATGTGCGGGACGGTCCAATACCCGCAGGTCAGGTAGGTTTGGGCTGACCTCGCACCCCCCTTTCTGGGTCACGGGTTCCGACTTCTCGGTTGAACTTTTATAGACGCGCGCCTCGTGCCCCACCCATTTTGTGACGTTGTGGCAGGGCGCGTCAGCGCAGTTCTTTAAAAGGAACCCGGAAGTCGGGCTCAGGTCGAGCGCAGGTGGTGGGAGGAGTGGCAAGTTATGCTTGGGGTTCATTTGCTAAATTGCACCAGTGCAGTTGGTATTAGCAAACAGAAATTTACCCTGATCCTGATTTACCCCTAGCTGCAAAAATTGTAACTTGGGACCTGCACATCACCCTAAGGCAGATTTCCCCCCCCCCATATGTAAAATGGGGGGTTCCACCTAGTTATGCCACTCAAAGGTCTCATGAAATATTTCGTTTAATTTTATTATTTGTTGTATGGCACTGACTGTCAGGGAACCAACTGTCACATTATTCTGTAGACACTGCCCTCTAGTGGCAGAGGGATGATTAGTGCACAGATACACAACCTCACCACTGTCTATTGTAATAGATATCATTCATGTTATATATAAATGTTCACTGAATGTGGGACATGTCAGTGGAGGTGATACACAGGAAATAATAAGCCCCCGTTATAACATAATAAGGAAATAACAATGTAGAAGACACAGCAGAGTTCCAGAGTACAAGGCTATAAGCCTTCTGCTAAATACATAATCATGGACTTCTAATATCCTCATATTTTACAGTAGGGGATCTGTGTGACCTCTAAATCTGTCTGTTCTCTCATATCTTCATGCTTTCCCTGGTATATCATGTTACCCTGCTATACACCACTGTCTCCTATGTAGAGAATAAATATATAATAAACTCTCTGATGGTTTATTCCCCAGCACACACAAGGACAACCATTCCGATTAGAAGAAAAGAGCTTCCATTTTGCCTTTTTAAGGTCTGAAAGGGATTTGTCACAGTGGGGGATGTGACCGGTTCCTGAATCAGTTGTAATGGCCGATACATTAGACAGCTTTAAGAAAGGGATGGATGCCCTTTTAGCTAGTAAGTAAATAAAAGGACACTGCAAGGAACAATCGGTACAATTTGGAGTTTTTGTCCCCTTCCTCTAACAGGCAGGTTTAATTGAAGCCAAAAGGATGACCTTGATGAGCATGTGTCTTTTTCACAGGCTGTGTTATAAAAATGGATTTCTTTCAAATC
The DNA here is from genome assembly GCA_038501925.1 of Xenopus petersii. Lineage (NCBI taxonomy): Eukaryota > Metazoa > Chordata > Amphibia > Anura > Pipidae > Xenopus > Xenopus petersii. The sequence continues at coordinate 25,068,272 of CM076672.1, read as the reverse complement.
CCCATGTTTTTAATATCCACGTGGAAGTCTTTTTTTATAGGGATGCACCGAATCCACTATTTTTGATTCAGCCAAACTCCCGAATCCTTCGTGAAATCCGAATCCTAATTTGCATATGCAAATTAGGACTAGGAAGGGGGAAATGCTTTTACTTCCTTGTTTTGTGACTAAAAGTCACACATATTTCCCTCCCCACCCCTAATTTGCATATGCAAATTTGGATTTGGTTCAGCCAGGCAGAAGGATTCTGCCGAATCCTGCTGAATAAGGTCGAATCCTAGATTCGGTGCATCCCTACTTTTTTTATCACAGTGGAGAGGAGACGTGGGGAACAATGAAAGGGACCTGGTTAATGCTAATAAAAGGTGTTCCTATACGGTAAGTGGATCAGGTGGGGCTTCACAGCATTTATTCATTAGACCCTCCACATACACATGGCTAATAGGGAGAGATGAACAATATCATCTATAAGTTACATCATCTCCTCTCATTATTGCACAGCAAACACAGGGTGGCAAAGAAATTATTGTAGGGGTTCTCTGGGGGAAATCAGGGCATAGCCAGTTATTATCACTTATATAATCCTGCTGCAGCCCCTCTGTATTTCAAGTGGTACTGACACGGTTAAGCTAATGGCAGCACTGGGTTGCTGACATTAAAATACCCCTAGGCTGGGTAATTAATATTAGGCCAGATCTATTGGTCAGGTTCAGGGCCGCCATTAGAAATCACAAGCCCCACCCCAGATCCTGCCGACCCCACACCACAGTTAAAAGACCACACAGACATCAGAGCTTAAAGGTTTTTTGGTGGGCCCCTGGTGTCCCAGTCCGACACTGGTTAGGGCCCCTCTATAAGTTAAAAAAAACTGTGACGCCAGGGCCCCCCATAAAAGTTTTTAAAAATTATTGGTGGTCAGGGCCCCCCATAACTTAAAAAAATAATATTGGTGCCAGGGCCCCCCTTATAAGTTAAAAAGAATATTTAAAAAAAACATTGGTGGCAGGGGCCTGAAGAGTATTAAAATAATACATTGGTGGCTAGGGCTTTAAAACTGAACTCATGGCTTCAGAACTTTAAGTTCAGCTCTTTCCGTGACTTCGGGTCTTTCCACGGTTTCAGAAATTCAAGTTCAGCTCTTTTTGTAACTTCGGGTCTTTTCGCAGCTTTGGGACTTCAAGTATGGCTCTTTTTGTGGCTTCGGGACTTCGGCAGTTCGGGACAGGGTTGACCTCCGTCTCTTGTGGGCCCCACCGGCCCAGATCTGCACCCTGTATCTACATCTGCACTCTTTTATCTTCCTGCTGGTCGCGGCAAAAACACTCGCTCGGCTGGGGGGCTAGAGGGGGGCCCCATGGAAGCAGCCCCGGCTCCCCCAGTTCACCCTGATTAGAGACTTCGACTTTTTGGCGATTCAGGACTTTTGAAGAGGTGACACAGCTTTGGCGCAACCAAGGGGGCCCGGCTATTTTTAAAACTGCAGCACAGCCGGGCCCCTTTAGGCCCGGGCCTGGTACACTCGTACCCCCTGTGCCCCCCTGATGGCAGCCCTGGTCAGATTACAAAATCCTATTAGTGTCTTGACCTGTAACAAGCTTTGCATCTTTTATTACGTTGCCCCCAAAGTCTCTGTTCTGTAGGATAAAAACTAACTTACAACAGAAAGGCAGCACCTAAATTAAGAGTCTTCTTTGGGAGCTTGTGGCATATGGGTGATGATAGTGAATCTGAGAGAAAGTTTTACCAGGAATTATAGTTAAAGTGATGCTGACACTAAAAAACTACTTTTTAAAATATAAATGTACATTAAAAGTTACCTATAGGTCATGTCTATGGGCTTCTACTGTATTCTCCAATACATGACAATTCAAGTAAAGACCAAGGTCAACAATAGATAGAATAGAATAGAAATGGGGTCAAAAAGTAAAAAAAATATTTAACTCATGCAATGACTGTAGTGTCAGTATCCCGGTAATATAAGAAGAATAATGCCTCCTATCAGAACATTATTGTGAAAACATGTAGTGCCCTTCCAGGCACAGAAATAATGAATATGCTATAAGGAAAGTTACACTGTACCACCATTCCCCCTCCTCCATCTAGTGCAGTGATCAGTGGCTCCACATGTTGCTCCCCAACCCTTTAGATGTTGCTCCTCAACCCCCTGAAAGTTGTTCCCAGTGGCCTAAAAGCAGGTACGTATTTTTGAATTCCTGGCTTGGAGGTAAGATTTGGTTGCATAAAAAACAGATTTATGGCCAAAAAGAGCCTCCTGTAGGCTGACAGTCCATATAGGGGCTACCAAATAGCCAATCACACCCTTTATTTTAACCACCCAGGAACATTTTTCATGGTTGAGTTGATCCCCAACTCCTTTCACATCTGAATGTTGCTCACAAGTGAAAAAAGTTTGGGGACCCCTGATCTAGTGGAGCCCCAAGAGGCCAAAGGCTTAGATACCGCTCTCATTTAAGGACTAGTAAACCTGTTCGACAGCCCAGGTCAATAGTGAATTGGCAGCTTCCCACAAAACTTATGGGGGATGCCTCCCCTCTCCGAAACACTTTCTGTTTGGATCCAGCATTCTCATTCCCTTGATCACCTGTCCCCACTGAAAAGAATGGGAAACCTAGTGCCTATGGCAGTTGCTGGCGGTGAAAGGCAGGCATCCTAAATTACAAACAAATAAGTACCATCACTCAGAGGGACAGGAACTCTTCTAATCAAGAGACCAACAAAGGCCTGCAGGTCCATCAAATCTCATTGTTTCCTCTAGATTGTAAAGGCCCCCATGCACGGACAATGTTTGTACTTCTTACTCACTCCATCGGAGGAATTTGTTTTGGCTCTATAAATACATGCACTGGTTTTATTGCTGCAGGCAAAGCTATTAAGCACATGTTCAGAATAAACATTACTGATGTTTGCACTACACTTTCAAATGACCGACTTAATGTCTTCCAGCAGACACCTAGATTCTCTGCAAGGATTTCCATAAGCCAGAAGAGATTAGACGGTAACTCCTACAGATGTTGGGGAGCTGGAATGGGCAGAACAGGGGTTCCCAAACTTGCACTGCACTGGCAAGGAGCCTGAATTAGTGGCAGGGAGGCCCAGCATTAAGGCTAGATAGGGTGTGATTTAGATAGACTGCTCCTCTAGATGCTCATACTTCAGGGTGAGTTTTGGGTTGGACACATTTTGGTTTTCTAAATATTTTTGGATCTACTCACACAACAGTGTGTACATACATCGGAAACCTTATTATGACCTGAGTCAGGTGGCTTTGACTTAATATTGGACCTTAAAATAAGGGCATGCAGCAAAAAAATGTCCAACATTTTTTTGCTCTAGTACAGTGATCTACAACCAGTAGCTCGTGAGCAACATGTTGCTCTCCAACCCCTTGGATGTTACTCCCAGTGGCCTCAAAGCAGAGGCAAGTTTTAATTGCATAAAAACCAGGTGTAATGCCAAACAGCGCCTCCTGTAGGCTGCCAGTCCACATAGGGGGCTACAAAATAACCAATCACATCCCTTATTTGGCACTCCCTATGAGCTTTTGTCTTGCTTTTATTGCTCCCCAACTCTTTTTACATATGAAAGTGGCTCAAGGGTAAAATAGGTTGGGGACCCCTGTTCTAGAAGATTATCCGGCAGTAATTATATAAATAGACCTAAAATGACTTTAGATATCGTACTAAAAGTAGCTCAATAGAAGACATGAACATCAGGTATCAGATCAGGCTTTCTTTCTATATAAATATTCCTTATTGTACTTAGGACATAATTTACCGAAGCATTTTAAGTGAGTGGCATGTGATCACCTCCTACTGGCACACCATTCATGATACTAAGAGAGGAGCACCTGCTGGTGCAAAGTGCATCCAGAGTCCCATACTTAAAGGAAAAGGAAAGGCATCCTGTATTTTGGGGTACAAAATGTTAGGCACCCCCAAGTGATTGTATTGACTTACCTGAAACCCCCAGGCTGCTGCTCTTATCAGCAGAAAACTGCACCGGCCCGGGGTTATTCCAGAGAGCACCACTGAGCAATCCTCCGATTTCTCCGATCCGATTTCTTCGCGGGGCTGAGCATGAGCAGTAGAGCGAAAAGCCAAACTTTAACTAAAAAGTCGGCTATTTCGTTTAACTGCGCAACCGTTTGCCCTGGGAAATTCGAAGCAACAAGAAGCCGGAAGAGGATCCCTCCATGGTGCTCGCTGGTATAACCCCGGGCCGGTGCAGTTTTCTGCTGTTAGGAGCATTGGCCTGGGGTTTCAGGTAAGTCAATACAATCACTTGGGGGTGCCTAACATTTGTCACCCCCAAGTGCACAAAGCCTTTCCTTCTCCTTTAATATCTTAAATGCAGGAGCTAATTGTACCATGAAGCACTGAGTGGCTCATGTTCTCCATGCTCTGGGTGTTAGTTACTACTAAGCCTACAAACTTCAGATATTGCCTTTGCTATGTAAAGTTGGCAGTGACCATTAAAAACATTATACTACCAATAGTATCCATGTAATTTACTGTACCGTTGGGTGGAATTGGAATGGCGAGTATGAGCATTGCCTGGAATCAGTGCCCAACCTCACTAATGGCTGAATGGAGATAGATCCCACCAACAAGGGTCCAACACCTAGTGGAAACCTGCCCAGAAGAGTGTAGGCTAATATAACATGGTTGGATATTATAGTAATGTCCCAAGCTTTTTCTCAGGCAAGACACACAAACACATTTCTATAAACACAACCATTTATTATGTCGTTTACAGAACATTGATAGAACTTATAGCAGCATAAGGTGATGTAATATAAAGCCACAGAGAGATACAATCAAATCAATGTATTGCAGAGATAAGACACATAAGAAAGACATTTGAAAAACGTCTGTAGTTTCTACCGTAGCGGTTGTTGAGAGGCGTCGTTCCCGGTGGTGCAGTTAACAGCATATTGGTGAAGTGTTTGTGCCATAGAATAAGAGGCTTCTGAAATTCTACCAGCGTTGTAAGGTTTGCACCTCATTCTGTCAAGGCTATCTTTCAGAGCGGAGGGGGAAAATAGGCTTTGTGGGTTTCCCAGATTGTCCAGCATGCTACAGTACCCTGTTGTTGGCCTACACCCATTAGACTTTGGCTGCTAAGGGTTGTACTATAGGTTGGGCTCCACTGATATAAAGTATTACTGCTGCCCTTCTATATGTATATACAGTATATATATATGTTATTCCTCACTCAGTGCTCTGCAGACCTTCTTTATGTGCAGGACCCTGGGCAGCCATCTTTGCTTGAACCCCCTAACAACATCAGCATGTACTTATCAGCGTTTAAAGTGATGTGACAGTCGAGTATCTGAGACATGCCCTCATTCCAAGCAGGCCTGAAATTCATGCCTATTTTAATGTACCGATTCATTAAATCTACACCGCATCGGCATTTTTTTTTCAGGGATGATCCAAAATAAATATGGCTTTAAATGAACATGAATAGGTAAATATTTAAATCCAGTGACAGTCTTGGGCAAAACTGTACTTTGTTTATTTCGGCTCTTGGCTTATTAATATGAATAATTTACTATTGTGCATTCGGCCACTAGGTGGAGCATGTTAGGAAAACCGGAGTATACTGTTAACATCTTCAGACAACGGTAATGCTGTAAAACCTCCAAATAACATTAGAAACCGCCTTTCTCACCATTCCATTCTATACGAAATAACAATAACTGGATGCAGGCGGCTTCCATTCACTTCTTGGAGTCAGACTATGGCTGGAGAATGCAGATAGGACAGACCTACAGTAGCTGATGTGCTTACAGACAAACTGAAGCCTTATCAAACCCGCAACCTTCAACACGATTACTGCACTTTATTCAGAATATTGAACCCATAAGGCTATTACTCTTCCATTGCATAGCCTGCTTGACGCGTTTCGGGCTCAGCTGCCCGAAACGCGTCAAGCAGGATATGCAACGTGTATTTTAACATGGCCTAATAAAGATTTCTACTTTTAACCGATGGTCCGGTGTGCGGAATCTCCTTTCTCCTTCATCTTTGTATATACACGGCGTGGAAATACTCTGCCGGCTTCTTTTGAAGCTACAAACAGAGCGGTTTCATTTTTCTATTACTCTTCCATCGTCTCACGGTACAAGCGACCCCTGTGTGTGTGGGGGGTGCAAACGGGAGTGCGAAAGACAAATGAATATTCTGCTAAAGGAGTCCATCTAAGGAGCTACTGAGTCTGAACTTTTATTTTAAAACATACTGTATATACTTTATATAGTTAAATAATTGAGAAAAGCCGGGTGAGAGACGTCTCCTTCTGAAGAAACCATGACACTGTTCTGGGATATGTTTGTGGTTTGTCCTGTAAATCTGTTCCTCGGACATTTCTCTCTGCCCTTCACTAAGCTTTGTACTTACTCAGAAAACACATGAACAAAATCCAGATGTGCCTGTTGTGACTTGGGCTCCCGGCCAACCCTGCAGCCCCCAGGCTCTCCCTGATATACCTGTTACTTTTATCCAATGAGCTGCTTGTGCTTATGGCTCTGTGGAGCACTGCTTGGGATTAGTACATCATATCAGAGCCAGTGAGTGTGAACTATAACTCCCAGCATCTTCAGCTAGTTGGTGTAAAGTTGCCTTGTATCTAATAACCAACAGCAACCAATCAGATATCAGCATTGCTTATTTAAATGCTGCAGCGCAGGAACAATTATAGGACAACCCCTTTGCCCTGGGACTCGGCATCACAGGGGGTAAGAACATAAAGTGCATAGAACTTCTGTAGCCACTGAGCAGCGCTGGCATCCCCATTCCACCAATCTTAAAACGGTGGTTGACCTTTAAGTTAACATTTAGTATATTATAGAATGGCCAATTTTAAAAAACTTTTCAATTGGTCTTTATGGTAGTGTTTAAATTAGGGATGCACCGAATCCAGGATTCGGCCTTTTTCAGCAGGATTCGGAATCGGCCAAATCCTTCTGCCTGGCCGAACCGAATCCGAACCCTAATTTGAATATGCAAATTAGGGGCGGGAGGGAAGTCACGTGACTTTTTGTCAGAAAACAAGGAAGTAAAAAATGTTTTCCCCTTCCCACCCTAATTTGCATATGCAAATTAGGGTTCGGATTCGGTTCGGTATTCGGCCGAATCTTTCACAAAGGATTCAGGGCTTCGGGCGAATCCAAAATAGTGGATTCGGTGCATCCCTAGTTTAAAATCTTTGCCTTCTTCTTCTGACTCTTTCCAGCAGGGGTTCACTGACCCCCATCTCAAAAACAAATGCTCTGCAAAAGCTACTTTTTATTATTCATCTTGCTGTTTAGCCTATTCGTATCCCAGTCTCTTATTCAAATCACTGCATGGTTGCTAGGGTAATGTGGACCCTAGCAAATAAATTGCTGACATTGCAAACTGGAGAGCTGCTGAATAAAAATCTAAATAACTCAAAAAGACAAAAATAATACAAAATGAAAACCAATTGCAGATTCTCTCAGAATATCTCTCTCTACATCATACTAAAAGTAGGGATGCACCGAATCCAGGATTTGTTTCGGGATTCAGCCACAATTCGTCCTTTATCAGCAGGATTTGGATTCGACCAAATCTTTGTGCCTGGCATACGTAAATTAGGGGTGGGTAGGGAGGTCACAAAAGAAGATTTTTTCCACTTTTTCCTTTCCTGCCCCTAATTTGCATATGCAAATTAGGATCCGGTTCGATATTTATCGGGAATCTTTCACCAAGGATTCAGCTGAATCCTTAATGGTGGATTCGGCGCATCCCTAATTTAAAGGTGAACAAACCCTTTCACACCAATCAGCTGCACTGTGGAAAGTACCACCCAAGCCAGGGGGGAAGTACAGGGTGGGGGAAAGTGGGTGCAATTGAGGGCTTCTTCTAAATCTACCCGGAGCAAGTGGCCTACTCTGGTTCTACTTCTTCCCTGCAACCCAATAGAATGAATTAGGATTTAAAATCCACCAATCCTTGTGCAGGTTTTCAGATGTCACCAGCATGGCCACTGAATCAAGGTCAATCTGCAACCAGATCAGCAATGAATTCTATAACAAATCATTACAAATTCTGGAATTCCCAAACAGCCTCCTTCCAGCTCTTGTTATTCTCCAATTCCCAGAATCCCCTACTGGGAGTGGCAGTTGAACATTGGGAGGTCGGCAGATTGCACGTCCCTGCTTCCCAGTTAAACTCTGTGTGCTCCCTATATGACATCAGCCGCTCACAGTTGCTCATTATTTCATATTCTCTATGGGGGTTTGGGAATAGCAACAGATGCTTCTCAGCATTAGGGATTGGTCAGGCCATACATTTGCCTTGTGATAATCCTGCTCAGCTGGCGGGATCACTGCTCTCTATAAGGGAGGGCTTGCACTTTATTATCATTGTCCCATGGCTCTTAGCAGCCCACGTGCATTCTACAAATGCATACCTCCCAACATTTTGGAAGTAAAAAGAGGGACAAAAATTTTTTTTCCGCACGTAGCGCAGCAATTTTTTTGACCACACCCCTTTATTTGGCCACACCTCCTAATTACCATGTTTGTTTTACAAAATTTGTCAGGTTATGAATGTTTGAAAATATTTCTCCTACTGTGTTTTTGTGTCTCAAAATTGTTACAAAGTATCTTATTTGCACCTGTTAGCTGTTCTGGGCTCTCTGCTAAAAGCCAATTAAGTGAGAAACTTTGTTTCTTTTTCTGGCTGTTCAGTGCAGAGAAAAGAGGGACTTTCCAGTACAAATGAGGGACAGCGGGTTGAGCTGTCAAAAGAGGGACTGTCCCTCCAAAAAAGGGACAGTTGGGAGGTATGCAAATGGCCATAATTAAAGGCCATTGCCTAATAGTCAGTCTTATAGAATCACCACCACCACCATCATCAGCACAGAGGAAATAAATGGCTGTTGTAATGTAAAACTGTCAGCACCATCAGCCGCCCAGCTAACTGAGGATTCTGGGAGAATGTAAAACTGTCAGCACCATCAGCCGCCCAGCTAACTGAGGATTCTGGGAGACACAGGCCACAGCTACAAGGATGGTAATAATGAATTGTCCTCAAATGATGGTGGTGGCCTGGGCAATTGCCTTCAATGAAGCTGGAAAAAGGAATTGCATTGTGGGTAAAAACATGGCAGTCTGAGCAATTTACAGTGTGTATGTATGTATATATATAGTGAATAAAGTACCCCCTATTGTAAAATATAAGGATATTATCAGTTACCGAGGAGTTTCATGACCATATAAAAGCACAAGGCTGAATGCCGAGTGTTTTTATACAGCACATGGAACTTTGATGTTACTTCTAATATCCTTATATTTTCGAAAAAGGGGTACATTATTAATTATAATAAACAGGTTTTAGTGAGTCATGTGACAAAAATGACATCACTACTCACTGTTTATAACTGATGACATCACTAGTCACCGTTTATAAGGATATTCATAGCTTTTGTGTATTATACTGTATATGACTCTGTGTAATTGTAACCTTTAAAGGAACAGTTCAGTGTAAAAATAAAAACTGGATAAATAGATAGGCTGTACAAAATAAAAAATGTTTCTAATATAGCTAGTTAGCCAAAAAAGTAATGTATAAAGGCCAGTTTTCCTATTCTTTTAAGGATGCTAAACAATAATACTGGAGCTTGGGCAAGCAACGTATGGCACTGTAGTAGGCAAGTCTAATTATCTGATAATACCGCTTTAATTGCAGTTTAAGTCTAAGTAGTAGGGAAGTGGCTAAAATATCTCTTCTTGTATAACACAGAATTATAAATACTGTATATTATAGCACAGTATCATGTGAAAGCTAACCTTCAATATGGGATTTAAATTTGGCTGCAGTTAGTAACAGGGCTATAGAAATAATGGTATAATATACATGGGATACAAACAAGGATACAAAGTAAATTATAAACAATATACTTATAGATACAGTATATTATTATATATAATTGCCCTTTTACTGATATGTTCAATCATAAGGGTATTGTCTGGCGCGTATTGTAAGTAAATGTGACCAGTATATATTTTCATATCATTATTATGTGACTTTGTCTTTTGGATATATATATATCACAAACGTTAGCTGGAACTCATTCATTATTTCTAATTTCTACAGGGCCACTTGATGGCTTATCTGAGGTCTGGAATTGGCCAGTGATGATATGTTTTGGGCTGCCCTTATTACCGCTGTTTAGTGCCGCCCTCTCTACCTATGCTGGAGAATCATCAAAAAGGTCTGAAACATAATCTACTATTTAGGGTAGAACTAGACGGACGTTTTCGGCTCAATCCGATGTGCTGCGACAAAATGCCGCCATTAAATAGCAGGCGATGGAAATAAGGTAAGTGAATGCTTTGTCGGAGGGTGTCACATCGCTGATCTGACGCGACACGACTGTCAGGGGCGTCGGATCAACACTGTGACTTCATCCGACATTTCCACTGCTTACCTTATTTCCATTGCATCCATTTTTAACGCCAGTGTTTTGTCGCAGCTCGGCGGATAGCGCCGAAAACGTCTGTTCAGTTCTACCTTTAAACACAGTTATTTATTAAAACTAAGCAGATTTGTGCTCAGGCAGTAACCCCATAGCAACCAATCAATAATTAGTTATTCAGATGGCTACACCCATCTTTCTTTTTCCAACTGCTCACCCCACCCACTGCATCTTCTGCCGTACATTGTGGAAAGGCCACCAAGGTCGGGCCTAGGGCGGCAGAATTTTAGGGGGACGGCATGCTGCCCAACCACACCCACATTGGTTCAAAAACACTGGGGATGCGCTGGAGATACAATCATTTTTTAAATTTCCCATGCGAAATCCCCATTGTTCCGGTCCAGATGATGAAATTTTGCACTAATAAAGGGGAGGGAACAGGGGCGACGATTGGCAGTGGGCCTAGGGGCGCCAACTATGTAAATCCGGCCCTGTTCTCACCCACTGCACCACTTTATCATAGTCCCCACCATCTGCAGCACTTCCTTAATGAGGGTGGTTCATCTTTAAGTTAACTTTTAGTATGTTATAGAATTCCCAGCATTGGTGTTCATTATTTATAGTTTTTTTTTTTTTAATGATTTGCCTTCCTCTTCTTCATATTTCTGTAAATGGGGGTCACTGACCCTGGCAGCCAACAAACTGTTGCTCTGTTAGCTTACAGTTTTAAAATTATTGTTACATTTTATTCCTTATCTTTCTGTTCAGACCCTCTCCTATTCATATTCCAATCCAGGATTGGACTGGGGGGCTTGGGGCCCCCCTCCGGCCCCCGCTGCCGCTCCGGCGTGCCGCATCGGGCTAATATTCAGAAATATAAAAATTTTATGATTTGGGTGGAGTACCCCTTTAATTCTGAGTTTAGATTTTTATCCATAATTTTGCTTTGGATTTGATAAATGTGACCTGGATAGAGGGCAGCGTGTTCCGTGGCTTTTCGCTTAGGGGATGTTATCTCATCCCTCCTGGCTTGCATCAGTGTCTGGAGTCATTACACTTACTTGCTAACGAGCCTGAATAAGTTCTGAGCTGGCACACAATAATAATGACTAATAGTTGCAGGTCCCTGGCTGAGGAACAGAGCAGATTAGGGACCAGGGAGAGGCGTATAATTAAAAGCAGATTACAGCTCTGCCCGATTAAAATGACGTTCTGTGACAAGGCATAATATACAGGATAGGAAGGCAATTAATTGCCCTGAGATGGTGCCAATTTATATTAAAAAAAAAAAAAGGACAAAGAAACCAAAAGTGTTTGAGTTGCTTCGAGACCCTAATATGTTTAGAATGTGCTCCTATTTGTTATAATCAGGTGGGCAGCGGCTGGAGAAACTATTTGGCATTATATTACAGGTAGGGATGCACCGAATCCACTTTTTTGGATTTGGCCGAACCCCCGAATCCTTCACGAAGGATTCGGCCAAATACCGAACCGAATCCGAACCCTAATTTGCATATGCAAATTAGGGACGGATTCGGTTCGGCCGGGCAGAAGGATTCGGCCGAATCCGAATCCTGCTGAAAAAGGCCGAATCCTGGCCGAATCCAGAACAGAATCCTGGATTCGGTGCATCCCTAATTACAGGTCTGGGATCCATTATCCAGAGACCCATTATCCGGGAAAGCGGTCTCCCAAAGATTATTCTATCCAAATAATTCACATTTTTAAAAATGATTTTCTTTGTAATAATAAAACAGTAGCTTGTACTTGATCCCAACTAAGATATAATTAATCCTTATTGACGGAAAAACAATCCTATTGGGTTTATTTCATGTTTACATTTTTTTTTAGTAGGCAAAGTATGGAGATCTAAATAACAGAAAGATCCCTTACCCGGAAAACCCCAGATCCTGAGCATTCTGGATAACAGGTCCCATATCTGTATTATTATGATTATTATGATTAGCAACCCATGCAGGGTGAACAGGGTATTTATGGCAAAATGGAAGATCTTCCTGGTGCAGGAACCAAACTGAAAGCACCAAACCTGACACTTTTTAAGAAAACAAAAAATTATTTTGGGAAAAGACGAGGAAGCTTTTGGGTATCTTGACATTGTGTTTTTAGGTGCCCAAAATCATCGTGGGCAACACAGATCCGTGAAAATTGCCACAGGTTTTAGGTTCCATATTGCTGCCCATTCAGCTTTATGAAAAATGTCTTAAAGGGGTTGTTCACCATGAAATGAACTTTCAGTACGACGTAGAGATTGAAATTCTGTGACAATTTGCATTTGGTTTTCATTTTTTATTATTTGTGTTTTTGTTTTTTTTTAATGATTTTAGCTTTTTATTCAGCAACTCTCCAGTTTGCAATTTCAGCAATCTGGTTGCTAGGCTCCAAATTACCCTAGCAACCATGCATTGATTTGAATAAGAGCCTAGAGAGAGGCCTGAATTGAAAGATGAGGAATAAAAAGTATCAATAACAATACATTTGTAGCTGTACAGAGCATTTGTTTTTTTCCCCTGGTTGCTAGAGTCCAAATTACCCTAGCAACCACGCATTGATTTAAATAAGAGAATGGAATATGAATAGGAGAGGACTGAATAGAAAGATGAGGAATACAAAGTAGCAATAACAATACATTTGCTTTTTAGATGGGGTCAGTGACCCCCATTTGAAAGCCGAATTGAGTAAAAAAAAAGCAAATAATTCAAAATAAATAATTCAAAAACTATATAAAAAAAATAACGAAGACCAATTAAATTCTATGATATACTAAAAGTTAACAAAGGTGAACCACCCCTTTAACACTGTCCTCACTCCGCTGTGATCAGATTGATGTAGGATCGGGGGTAAATTATTTGGTAGAAACACAAGAATGGGCACCAAATGGCAATAAGGGTAGCTCAATATCTCTCCACTCATGGGATAACACTGGAACAATGGTATTTATATGTATAGATTTCATCACTACATTATATACTGTATGTCTTACAACAGCCAATAGTAATGTACGTTGGCTTTAACAATGTTTTTAAATTGAATAAGCTCATAAAGCATTCGGATACTATACAGCAGGGCTGTCCAACTGGTGGCCCGCGACCCCCCCCCCCCCTTATGTGGCCCCCCACCTACCTGCTGTGTTTGCTTACATGTGTAAACTTTAAATGGTATGACTACAGAGATTAACTGGCTCCTGCATTGTTTACACCTCAAATTCACACGAATCCCCTGTATTGTTCACACCTGTGACACCCCTTGCATTGTTCACACCTCTATTGTTCTCATACCTAAAGTCCTGTACTGTTCACACCTGAGGCCCAGACTGAAACTGTCCCCTTGTTCTCCTGTTCTCACTTTATACAAAATGCTAATGGGGCACCAGCACTGTGTCACTGTATGTAGTACATCTTAAAATGGTCCTGATGGGTTTCCCTGTCTCTTGCTCTGTTCTGCCTTCCATATGCTTCCTGTGTGTGACATACTCTGCTTGTGTGTTGCATTCTCTGCCTGTGTGTGCCCTACTCTGCCTACATGTGTCCTACTCTGCCTGTGTGTGCCCTACTCTGCCTACATGTGTCCTACTCTGCCTGTGTGTGCCATGATCTGCCTGTGTGTGCCCTACTCTGCCTACATGTGTCCTACTCTGCCTGCATGTGCCATTCTCTGCCTGTGGAACATAACAGCCTGGTATTTGTTCTGGGTGTTTGTTAGCATTTGAAAAAAAAATATTGTTAGGGGCCCCTAAGGTGTTTAATCATGTGCTGGTGGTGCAGTGTTATCTACAGGGGATGAGGAGGTATATGGATTTAAGGGTATGTCCTAATATGACAACTTTTCTCACATATGAGTGATAAGTGATATCTCTGCAGTGAGCAGCAACCATTTGTTTTTTTGGTGTTCTACCACAATTAATGTGGACATGATCTTGTGGTAACATGGGTGTGGTTTAAAGTGGGTGTGGTTTAAAAACATGGAGTGGTCAACACTTGCTTCAATTATTGTCCCTCCACTATGTAGGCCAGAAAAATTCGTCCCTCTGTACCACAGAAGTTGGACAGCACTGCTATACAGCATTAACTTTTTCCTCCTCTATCACCCCCTGAAGGCAAGTTAACCTCCTGCTCAACTACTGAAAATATTTCATCTACATCTACTGGAACTACATGGCTCAAGGGTCTCCAGATCTTGGTGAACTGCCATTGTCAGCCTCCTCCAATAATCTTACAAAGTGGAGCAATAGTTTGGAGCTTATCTAGAGTCAGGAGTCAAAGACCCATGCCCTTAAGTGCTTGTGCCTGTTTGTTTTGGACAAAGGAGCTTTAAGAGAGTTTGGGGATCTGCAGCCATTGGCACTCCCAGGATGCTCTGCTTTAGATCTATATAAAGTGATTCTGTAACATTATGTAAAGTGCTGTTGTCGTTGATATTTTTAGTGGTGCCAAGCACAACTGGCAGCACCTCTGAAAGCTTTTCGCAGGTATGGTTATGAATCTGGATGAATCCGTTATCCAGAAAACTCTGAATTATGGAAAGGCCCTCTCCGACAAACTCCATTTAATCCAAATTGTTAACAATGATTTCCTTTTTCTCTGTAATAATAAAACAGTAGCTTGTACTTGATCCCAACTAAGATATAATTAATCCTTATTGGAAGCAAAACCATATTTAATGTTTATATGATATTCTAATAGACTTAAAGGGGTTGTTAACCTTCCACTTTTTTCAGCTCAGTTTCTTTCAGATTGTTCCCCAGAAATAAAGATTTTTTTTTTTCAATTACCTTCCGTTATTTATTTTTTTTTACTGTTTTTCCAAAATCTAAGTTTAAAGTTGAATGTTCGTGTCTCTGGTGTTTGAATCTGGCAGCTCAGTAATTCAGGTGCAGACTCTGAACTGTTACCATTTTACATTAGTTGATCCATTTCTCAGCAGCATCTCTGGAGTATTAGCAACTATTGTATCAATTCTAACAGCTGCCTGTAATGAAACCTCAGCAGGGACAAAGATAAGAAATGTATCAACTAAATGTATCAATTTAGAACAGTTCACGGGGT
The DNA here is from genome assembly GCA_038501925.1 of Xenopus petersii. Taxonomy (NCBI): domain Eukaryota; kingdom Metazoa; phylum Chordata; class Amphibia; order Anura; family Pipidae; genus Xenopus; species Xenopus petersii. The sequence continues at coordinate 25,052,742 of CM076672.1, read as the reverse complement.
CGGCGACCCCCCCCTCCTAGAGCTGCTTTAGAAGGTGAAAAATTACACTTTACACTTCAATATTAGAAAAACGGTGACACTTAAAAAATAGAAAGTCATTGGAAAATGTCGTTATTTCTGGTGATCTATTTGAAACCAACTGAACTGAAAAAAGTGTTGGAAGGTGAACAACCCTTTTATAGAGGTTGTTCAACTTTCAATGAACTGTTACTATGATGCAGAAAGTGATATTCTGGGAGAATTTGCAATTGGTTTTCATTTTGTTTTTTATTATTTGTGTTTTTTGAGTTATTTAGCTTTTTATTCAGTTTGCCATTTAAGCAATCTGGTTGCTAGGGTCCAAATTACCTTAGCAACCATGCATTGATTTGAGTAAGAGACTGGAATATTAATAGGAGAGGCCTGAATAGAAAGATCAGGAATAAGAAGTAGCAATAACAATAAATGTGGAGCTTTACAGAGCATTTTAATTTTTAGATGGGTCCTGCATTTGAAAGCTGGAAAGAGTCAGAACTAAATAATTCAAAATGAAAAGAAGTAAGGCCAATTGAAAAGCTGCTTAGAATTAGCCCTTCTATAACATACTAAAGGTTAACTTAAAGGTCACACACTCCTTTAAAAGGTGAAAAATTACACTTTACACTTCAAAATTAGAAAAACGGTCACCCATAGAAGTAGACAGTCATGAGAAAAAAATCGTTATTTCTGGTGTTCTATCTGAAAACAACTAGTTGTTTGAAGGTGAACCACCCCTTTAAGGTATGAAGATCCAAATTACGGAAAGATCTGTTATCCGGAAAACTTTCTGGTTAACAGGTCCCATAACTGCTCTACTGCAGCCCCCGACAAATATGCCCCTTTGCTGTTTGAAGCCCAATATAAAATCAGAGAGAACATTACAACTGGTCCTCTTTGGGGCCCCCGATATGTACGGAGCACATTTGCCCCCATGGCTCTGGTATTATGTTTTTAGCTTTTACACCAATAGAAAAAACAAACCACACAACCCTGATCATGTAAGTGACTCGCGTGCTGTTCTTTGGCCTTTATCGTATCAGTCACTCGCATGAGATCAATATTGTGCACTGCCCCTTTAATAGCAATAGGGATAACAATAAGTATATGAGAGCTTGCCTTGTAGCAGAGATACACTTCTCTATAGCATTGTGTCTGTGGGCTGATCCAGGACTGCAAATAAAGCAACATACAGTGAGGGGTTATGGCTGGGACCAGAAGGAACTGAAGTAAACCAGCTGGCCATGCACATGTGGAACAGTCTTGTCTTCACAAATCAGCCTGGGGAGTTGCAGTTCTGGTAGGGCTGGAGGGGAGTCAATGCGCTTGCAGGAAAAAGGGGCTAAAAAAGCAGCGCTTTCTTCTTCAGGTCATTCTTTTTCCAAAGCGCCAGCCGATCAAATTCCTCGAGAGTCATCCCAAATACATGCTTAAATTCCTCCACTGATAGGTGCCTCTGTAGGGACAGTGGGAGGGGAACGTGTTAGCAAGGACGCCACAGACACAAATAATCATATATATATATATTTATACACCATATTAGAGATGCACCTAATCCACTATTTGGTATTCAGCTGGATCCCTGAACCCGTCATGAAAGATTCAGCCGAATATCGAACCGAATCTGAACCCTAATTTGCATGTGCAAATCAGGGTCTGGAAGGTAAAAAGTGGGGGAAAAAAAAATTTTTCTTGTTTTGTGCCAAAAAGTTAAGTGATTTCCATCCTCGCCCCTAATTTGCACATGAATTGGATTCGGTACGGCCAGGCTCAAGGATTCGGCTGAATCTGAATCATGCTGGAAAAGGCCAAATCCTGGCCGACACTTTAAAGGAACAGTAACATCAAAAAGTATTTTAAAGTAATACAAATATCATGCAGTGTTGCCCTGCACTGGTAAAACTGGTGTGTTTGCTTCAGAAACACTACTATTGTTTATATAAATAAGCTGCTGTGTAGCAATGGGGGCAGCCATTCAAAGGAGAAAATGCTCAGGTTACACAGCAGATAAACTCTGTAGAACATAATGGTGTTATCTGTTATCCACTATTTAAAATGTGCCATATAGTCTTTTATTTTAATTTCCGACATTGCTACACAGCAGCTTGTTTATATAAACTATAGTAGTGTTTCTGAAACCAACAAACCAGTTTTACCAGTGCAGGGCAACACTACGTGATATTTTCATTACTTTAAAAGACTTTAATTTTTTGGTGTTACTGTTCCTTTAAAATGCCATGTCCTTAGTGCAGGTCCAGACTGGCAATCTGTAGGTTCTGGTGAATGCCAGAGGGGATGCTGTATCAGGCCATAGACAGTATTTAAAGGGGGTTGTTCACCTTTAAATTGACTTTAAAGGACCATTTAAAAAAAATTAATTTGTATATAACGAAAAAAAACCCACCAAGAAATATTTAACTTTAATATCACAAAGTCTTTATTCAAAAATAACTTACCGAAACTCCAGTTGCGCTCCTCTTCAAAAAAGGCCACAGGGCGACGATCCATCGTGCGGCGAACGATTTCTCCTCCCTGCCTTGTACAGGAAATAGCCAGGGAGGAGAAATCAAGTGCCGCATGATGGATTGTCGCTCTGTCGCCTTTTCTGAAGAGGAGCACAAGCAGAGTTTCCTTAAGTTATTTAAAGACTTTGTGATTTTAAAATTAAATATGTCTTGCTGGTTTTTTTTTCTTATATACAGACACATTTTGTTTAAAAAAAAACTGTTTACGTTACTGTATAATGCAGAGAGTGATATTCTGAGACAATTTGCAATTGATTTTCATTTTTTATTTTTTTGTGGTTTTTGAGTCATTTAGCTTTTTACTCCAGCAGCTCTCCAGTTTGCCATTTCAGCAGTCTGATCACTAGGGTCTAAATTAGCATAGCAACCATGCGTTGCTTTGAATCAGAGATTAGATATATGAGAAATAAAAAGTAGCAATAACAATACATATGTAGCCTTAGAGAGCATTTATTTTTAGATGGGGTCAGTGACCCCCCTTTTGAAAGCTGGAAAGAGTCAGAAGGAAAAAGGCATATAATTAAAAACCTATCAAAAAAATGGAGACCAATTGAAAATGTGCTTAGAATTGACCATTCTATAACATAAAAGCTAACTTAAAGGTGAACCACCCCTTTAATGTTTCTGGGCAAACTTAATGCTTTTTATTACATAACTCGACTAAGGGATAATTTCTCACCGCAGCAACGGGGTTGTGGTAGTGTTTAATTGTATACAAACACAATTATGCACTTCAAGCACAACCGTGGGCATCAGACATACAAGGTTGCCACCCTGTCGGTATTTTACTTGATGCCAAAGTCATCAATAGAGGAAAATGATAACCTATATATAGTGACGGGTGTATAAATTCTAGGGATGCACCGAATCCAGGATTCGGCCTTTTTCAGCAGGATTCGGCCGAATCCTTCTGCCCGGTCGAACCGAATCCGAATCCTAATTTGCATATGCAAATTAGGGGCAGGGAGGGAAATTGCGTGACTTTTTGTCAGAAAACAGTAAAAAATGTTTTCCCCATCCCACCCCTAATTTGCATATGCAAATTAGGGTTCGGATTCGGTTCGGTATTCGGCTGAATCCAAAAAAGTGGATTCGGTGCATCCCTAATAAATTCGCCAGGCGTGAATTCACAGTGAATTTCCACATCCCACGGCCGGCGAATAAATTCATGAAACTTCAGTGAAAATTCGTTGGCGTTAAAAAAAATTGGATGCCCGATGGTAAAGTCGCGGGCATCAAAACTTGCATGCGTCAACATTATTTTGACCAGCCATTGACTTTACGCGGGCGTCAAAACTTCGCATTTCGCAATTTTTTCCCCGTTTTGTGGGAAATTAACAAATTCTTTGCCGTTTTGTGAATAGTAAGGAGGTGGTGGAGGGGAAAACTCTGTATTCCAGATATAAAATATGGTAACTTGCACTTTGCACTTCTTTTAAAATGAAATTCAAAATGTAAAATGTAGAATTCAGTATGTAGGCATTGCATAGTACATAGATCTCAGCCCACATCTACTACTATGTGTACATCTACAACAGCACCTTAACCTGTAGCTAGTGATGGGTGAATTTCTCCCGCTTCGCCAAAAAATTTGCGAATCTCAAATTTTGACTCCTGCATCTATTCGCGTCAATTTTGACGCCGGCGTTAAAGTCAATGGGTGTCCGGATAGCGTCAACGGTTTTGATGCAAGCCACTTTTCCAAAGCGCGTCAAAAATTTTTTGACACTGGCAAATTTTCACAGGAGTTTCACAAATTTATTCGCCGGTGGTGAAAGACGGCAATTTGCCACGAATTTGCTCCTGGCGAATTTATATGCCCATCACTACCTGTAGCAACCAACCGGATGAGCCACAGTACATGTGATCAATGGCAGCACTCCAGGAGACAGGAGAGATATCACATCATGTCCACAGGCTCAGCGCTATGATTCAGGGAAATATTTTTGGGGAAACCACAATGTATTTTAAATATAATAGTTTTATTTTGGATTCCAAAGTATACATATAACCTAGCCAAAAATAAAATAATGTTTTAGAGGGATTGGATTTTTATAGTGTTGTGCTTTATGCTGGGAATTCGATTTATTACATGAATTGTTATATGAATCTCTAGGCAGGATCATAAATAATAGCTTTGTCATTGGCCCAAGCTGTGAATGAGGAACATGCTGAGAGCTTTTACCCATTGACACTGTGTGTATATATATATATATATATATATATATATCATCTCTAAACAAAGAGAGACGGCTGTGATATTATAAATCCCAATCATTCCAAAGAACTGTAACACTCCACCCAAATATTCACTTTTATTGCCTCAGCTAAGTGTCTATAAAACCCATTAGTTGGAACCATTTGCCTCCCTATAAAAATACTTCTGCCCCCACCCAAAAGGAAAACTATAGCAAGTTGTGCCTGTAGATGTCGGTTAACGGCAGAGTAGTGCCTATTAGTAGGGATGCACTGAATCCAGGATTCGGTTCGGGATTCGGTTAGGATTCGGCCTTTTTCAGTAGGATCCGAATCCCTCTGCCTGGCCGAACCAAATCCGAATCCTAATTTGCATATGCAAATTAGGGACGGGAAGGGAAATCGCGTGACTTTTTGTCACAAAACAAGAAAGTAAAAAATGTTTTCCCCTTCCCACCCCTAATGTGCATATGCAAATTAGGATTTGGATTCTTTGCGAGAGATTAGGGGTTCGGCGGGATCTGAAATAGTTGATTTGGTATATCCCTTCTTATTAGTACAAAGTACCAATTTATTTCAACCTATAGTTCTAAGTGGCCATTGGCTGGGGGATTTGGGGGCTCCATTTACTAATGCTAAGTAATGCTGAGCTAGGTACTTTAACACAGAGTCAGACTGGGATGCCAGGGGCCCACCAGAGAACATTAGTCCATGGACCAACGCTCCAAAATATTTTTCCTCTTCCTCACCTCACTCTCTTTCTATATCTACAGAATTTAGCCTCTCTAATGCCTCTCTAATCACCATGAAATAGTCCAAATGGTTAGAAGCAAGAGGCCCACCGACACCTGGGCCCACCGGGAGTTTTCGTGGTATCCCAGCCAATCCAACACTGCTGAAATACTCAGACTTGCACACAATTCATTAAGAAAGTCTGTGATCCCCATAAATGATGTTGGAGCAACTCGCAGCATTTACAAATGGGCACAGCTTGTGCGCCCATATTCTTCAGACACAATTATGCTGGAAATCTGGGGGGGGGGGAGTGAATTATTCCCTATGTTAAATGAGGCCCTATATTTGCATATGTAAATTAGGATTCCTCTGAATATTTTGCGAAGGATTCAGGGGTTCGGCCGAATCCAAAATAGTGGATTTGGTGCATCCCTAATATATATATAAAGTTATAAAAACAAAACTCTGGCATTTTTTCATATTATAATGTGGGATAATATTTAACAGTTACAACTCTTTAACAGTATTCCCACATTAAAATATGAAAAAATGCCAGAGTTTTGTTTTTATAACTTTTCGGCATACAGGATATGACGTTAATTGACGTAAATAGTTATGGACGAATTTCTCCCATTTTGCTTCGCCGAAAAATTTGTGAATTTCCTGCAAAATTCGCGAAACCACGAAAGATTTGCAAAAAATCGTGAAATCAGAAAGTTCTCGAAAAAATTGTGAAATTCAAGCGTTTTCATGAAAAAATCGAGCAATTCGAAAGTTTTCACGAAAAAATCTAGCAATTCGAAAGTTTTCACGGAAAAATCTAGTAATTTGAAAGTTTTCACTATAAAATCGAGCAATTCGAATGTTTTCACGAAAAAATTGAGCAATTTCAACATTTTCTCTGAAATCGAGCAATTAGAACGTTTTCACTAAAAAAAAATCGAGCAATTTGAAAGTTTTCACTACAAAATTGAGCAATTAGAATATTTTAACGGAAAAATTTTCACCGGTGAATTTTCACGGGAGATTCACGAATTTATTCGCCCGCAGCGAAAATTCGCCACAAATTTGTGCCAGGCCAGTTTATTCGCCCATCACTAGTCAATTTGCCAGGTATAACCTGGTGAAACAGACTCTAGCGAAAAGGATGAAACTTCGCTGGTGCTGAGCTTTTTGCTAGTGAATTGTCCTTTTAGTAAATTGGCGATGTCCCTGCGGATTGTCGCTTTGGCGAATTTTCGCCACTCCGCCCTTTAGTAAATCTGCATCTTTGTGTTTCTTGAACTCAAAAAAAATTGCAACATAAACCTTACTCATTTCGCATAGAAGTCAGAACTAGGATAACTGGAAAAATAAGTCAAGTGCACGCGAAAAGAAAATAAATCAGAATATGTCAACACCTCATTTTGGTTAAGAACAAGACTGTAAAAGTGAAGTAAAACACAACAAAATAAATATTTACAAGAGTTTTGAAAATACAACTGCATTTTTGGCTACAGAACAGAGGCTGAAACAAATTCTGGGTTTGAAAGTTCTGCAGCGCCACCAACTGCCCAAAGTTGAATATATAAATATTGTCCTGTTTAAACAGAAACGTGATCATCTGGCTATGAATGTGTATGTAAGTAGATATCATTTTACTTAAATATATATCATAGACTACCTGTGACCCTCCAGTTGTTTACCTTAAAGGGCAATATACACGTGTTCAATGTAAGTGCAATAAGCAGGTTATGAGTTGGATAGTATTCGGACTACTGGTTCACTTCTAATTACACACACTAAACAGACACCCAAAATGAAAACCCTTTACCCTCCTGGGTTCTTAAGAGAAACTTTGAGAGGAGCAGCAGGCAGATAATCAAATTAGCCCTTTATAATAAACTCCTCCTTATCTGTTGAAATGAGACAAGTTGGCAGGGGTTTGTTAATGAGGAGCACATTAGTGCTTCATAATTACTACAGTCATTTATTCAAAATAATAGACAAATTCCCTGTAGCAGTAAAGCCCAATTTACAGGGTATTTTCCTTTTGTTGAATGTGTGTTTATATCTGGCCCCTTTCATCGAAACATTTCACAGCTACATCATTTAAGCAGCGGATTACAGACTTGAAACATGTGACTACTTCAGTTCAGTGCTACACACGTTTCCAGATAAATGTGTATAACTGCAGGTTACAGACTTGAAACACGTGACTCTTACAATTCAGGGCTACACAAGTGTCTGAATAAATGTATCTAACTGCAGGCTACAGACTTTAAACGTGACTATTTCAGTTCTGCATTACACAAGCTTCCAGATAAATACAGTATATGTAACCGCAGGTTACCTATTTGACACATGCAACTATTAAATTCCAGATAAATGTATCTAACCACAGGTTACTGATTTTAAAAGTGACTATTTCAGTTCAGTGCTACGCACACCAGATCAATGTATCAAACCACGGGTTACAGACTTGAAGAATGTGACTATTGCAGTTCAGCGCTACACAAGCTTCCAGATAAGTGTATCTAACCACAGGTTACAGATTTAATGCATGTGACTATTGCAGTTCAGGGCTACACATGCTTTTGGATAAAATGTATCTAATCACAGGTTAAAAACTAGAAACAAGTAACTATTACAGTTCAGTACTAAACACGATTTCAGAAAAATATACCTAACCACAGGTTACAGACTTGAAATGAGTGACTATTACAGTTCAGCACTAAACAAGATTTCAGATAAATATATCTAACTACAGGTTACAGACTTGAAACGAGTGACTATTATAGTTCAGCTCTACACAAGCTTCCGGATAAATGTATGGTTCAGCATTAACAAGATTTCAGATAAATATACCTAACCACAGGTTACAGACTTGAAACGAGTGACTAATACAGTTCAGCATTAACAAGATTTCAGATAAATAAACCTAACCACAGGTTACAGACTTGAAACAAGTGATTATTACAGTTCAGCACTAAACAAAATTTCAGATAAATATATCTAACAACAGGTTACAGGCTCGAAACATGTGACTATTATAGTTCAGCTCTACACAAGCTTCCGGATAAATGTATGGTGTATGTAATTGGGAGGGGGGACTATCTAGGTTAGTAGGTAGGGGTTTTTCTTAATTGGGGGGGTTGAGTTCTCCTTAAAACATGTAACTATCACTAATCAGAGCTACACAAGCTTCCACATAAATATTTCTAACCTCAGCTTACAGACTTGAAACATGTGACTATTACAGTTCAGTACAAGCTTTTAGATAAATGCATGTTATAGGCCAGGACTGGCAATCTGTGGGTCTGCTGTAAGATGCCATAGACAGACACTATGTGGGTTATTTACTTAACTCCGAATTGCAAAAATCACGAAAAATTTGTGTTTTTTTTTAAGACATCAGACTTTTAAAAAATCACAAATTTTTTGGAATTTATTAAACCCCCACAATGGAAAAGTCTGAATCTGAAAATCCGGTATCTCAGACCTCGAGGTTGCATATAAGTCAATGGGTGAATTCCCAATGATTTTTTGATGTGTGCTGGGTTTCGTGCAATACCCCGAAGTTTTTGGGTGAAAATTCACAAAAAAATGGTGAAAATCGTTTGGAAAAATACAAAAAATTGTGAAAATTAGATTTTTTCCCACAATGCAATTTTTTTTAGGAAAATGTAATAATAGCAGTTTCGAAGGTAGTTTGTAGCAGAAAATATTGAGATAAATTCGGACTTTGATAAATAACTCCCTATTTATTGGACTGGTGGGCGACTGTTTGGTCCTCTGTTTACCTGAAATGCCAGGGCATTTTGATTCCCAGTCCAGACCTGGTATTTAATTGGAAGAAAGACCTGATCTAGAGGAGGCCTAATAAGATATCCCTGGCTGATGAGAGAACTCAGAGTATACACAGGGAAGCAGCCAAGATCTCAATAAACCTTCCAGAGCAAACAGAACATGTTCCAAACAAGCTGTACTTCAGCAAGACTTGTATCTAGCAATTTGGCTTAGAAATAAATGATATTTTAATCAATGCAGTCCAGATGTAGGAGGGGTTTTCCCCCCTCTCAGTTATCTTTGGTCCCATTTGGATTTTGAGAAATTTGGCTTGAAAAAAAGTTTCTGCGAAATAAATACCACTTGCCTAGATGGACATTTATACACCCAACGGCAGTGCTTAGATTTCATCATAACTTTAATTGGTACAAGAACAGGTTGGCTGGGTCATGTTTTGAAGTAGAAATTATGAATCCTGGCTTAGCGGCGACACAAGAGCTTGGAGCGACCCAGTATCGGATCCGTTATCCGGAAACCAGTTATCCAGAAAGCTCCGAATTACAGAAAGGCCATCTCAAATAGACTCCATTATATCCAAATTAACCAAATTTTTAAATATTACTTCCTTTTCTCTGTAATAAAACAGTAGCTTGTACCTGATCCCAACTAAGATATAATTAATCCTTATTGGAAGAAAAAACACCCTATTGGGTTTATTTAATGTTTACATGATTTTCTAGTAGACTTAGGGGCAGATCAAGGGTCGAATTTCGAGGGGTTAAATCCCTCGAAATTCAACTGGGGAATAGAATCGAATAGGGAATTCTGGCGAATTTACGCGCTGGCGAATAGTCGAATGGGCGAATATTCGCCAGGCGAATAGTCGCACGATCGAATATTCGATCAAAGGATTTCCATTCGATCAAATGCCTTTTTATTCAATCAAAAACTTAGAAAACAAGTCTATGGGACTTTCCCATAGGCTTTTAAAGCAATTCGGTAAGTTTAATCTGGCGTAGTCAGTAGGCAGTCAAATGATTTTTAAAAGAGACAGTACTTCGACTATCGAATGGGCGAATATTTGCAACGTTTTTGCACTTGATCTATTCGAGTCATTCTACTCAGGTGAATTTAAGCCAATTCGATAGTCGAGGAGCACAAAAAACTACTCGAAATTCCAGTTTTTTTTCCCTCTATTCATTCACCCGAGCTTGGTGAATGTGCCTCTTAGTATGAAGATCTAAATTATGGAAAGATCTGTTATCCGGAATACCCCAGTTCCCAAGCATTGTGGATAACAGGTCCCATGTAGTGTCTCCCTTGACTAGGGGTTCTAGGCTAAGTCTTCTCACCACACACATGGTGGGATATTAGTTATTACATTGTTGGGCCCTCGAGGGCATTAGAGATATTAAATAACAGTCACTGTCTACACGTTATGATTGGTCATTATACTGATGACATCATTAAACTGACAGCCGACAGGAAGGAATTTACCACTTGCTGGAAGTGAAAAGTAATGGGAGGCAGTTGAAAAGAAGGCTTGTCGCAGGTTTGGTACACTGGCCAATCAGGATGCAGCCAAGTTTAATTGCAGTACAGATATGGGACATGTCATATAGAATGCTGGGGACCTGGAGTTTTCCAGATAAGGGGAAATTTCCATAATTTGGATCACCATACCTTAAAGGAACAGTAACACCAAAAAATGAAAGTGTTTTAAAGTAATGACAATATCATGTAGTGTTGCCCTGCACTGGTAAAACTGCTGTGTTTGCTTCAGAAACACGACTATAGTCAAGCAAATCTACTTCTTAATGCCTCGATCTCCCTTTGTCAGGCATAATCACAGTGCCGCAGTGTGCCCGCACCGGAGGGGGGCCCAGGGGCAGTATCCACGGTGGGCCCCAGGCCCCCCAGTCCGACCCTGTCTACAGAGCTTATCTGCTATCTGCTGTGTAACCTGAGTATTTTCTCCTTTGAATGGCTGCCTCCATTGTTACACAGCAGCTTATTTATATAAACTATAGTAGTGTTTCTGAAGCAAACACAGCAGTTGCAGGGCAACAATGCATTATATTTGTATTACTTTAAGGGCAAGGTCACGCGTCGCGGTTTTAAGTTGCGTTTTTAAAAACGCACAGTCAAGCGTAAATACACCAATGAACCCACACACGCATGATAATATGCGTTTTTCAGACAGTCGTTTTTTTCCCCAATATGCATTTGTTTTTTCTCATTCCCCACAATTCCACTCCGAAGAATTTTAGTAAAGTTTTGCGAAAAAAAAGCCAAGTGGAAAACAATTTACATGCAGAATGTAGCCGCACTGCTTGTCAATACGCAACGTCATTAATTACGTCACCAGTCTATAATGCCGTAAATACGTATATGCCAAATCCATGTCGCAAGAGTTTGGCCGTCATGTTAAAAATACGCAGCATATTTCAAACCTGCGGATCCCATAGAGTTCAATAATATGGCGTTTCCTTGGCGTATTTGCATTTCTGCTAATAAGCGCAATTACTGGCATTCCGTGGCGGATGTTGACTCACAAGCGCCCTGTGGAAATTGCTATAGTCCGTATTCCATTATTTTAAATAGGGCTTCATTTTGTGTGTATTTATGCTTGGCTGTACGTTTTTAAAAACACAACGTAAAAACGCCAGGCATGACCTTGCCCTAATACACTTTCATTTTTTGATGTTACTGTTTCTGTACGTCTAGTTAAAAAATAAAATCATTTCAATTTTAATTAAACTCATAAGGATTGTTTTGCCTTCAATGAACGTTAATTATATCTTAGTTGGGATCAAGTACAAGCTACTGTTTCATTATTACAGGGAAAAAGGGAAAAAATCTGAATGAATTATTTGATTATAATGGAGTCGATGGGAGACGGCCTTCGCGTAATTCAGAGCTTTCTGGATAACGAGTTTCCAGATAGTGGATCCTATACCTGTATAATTATAAAGCCCTTGATACCATAGAAAGTTATATATACACAATGTGGCGCCTCCCACCCACATGTGTATGCACTCAATGCTCCCTTACTTTATGTCTGCTCAAATAAATATACTTGATAGATTTTTAGCCAATACTAAATAAGATTTTCCCCTCAAGACATGGGGGCAGATTCCCTAAAGGGCGAAGTGACTATCGCTGGGGAAAATTCGCCAGCGTGACGTCATTTCAAAACTTTGCTGATTCCCTAACGGGTGCAGACGTCACTTCCCTAGCAAAGGAGAAAGACGGTAGCGATGCTTCACACTCTAACGACAGGCGAACTTTCGCTCTGGTGAACGGACGTAACTCAGCAAATTTACTAAGATGCGGATTTTACTGAACGTTACCTCATTCGCCAGACTTGCCTTCACCAGCTCAGACCAGGGGAAGTGCAATGGAGTGCATAGGACATCCTCAATTTTTAGTGCAAAATTTTTCCAAGTCCCAAAACACGCTTGTGTCTTTTCCTTTTTTCTTGAGTGATAGCTTGTAAATTATTTTGGGTAACCGGGTTCCCCCCTACATTTTCTAACATATGGAACATAAATTATACAGTGGGCTCATGTGTAGGGCAATATAACAACTTTATTTTATTTATTAAGGTTCCAACTTCGCTTTGATTGCAGAAGTAACGCTAGCGAAAATTCGCCAGCGTTCGGCGCCCTGGACGCAACTTCACACTTTAGGGAATTGGCGTTGTCCTGGCGGATTTACGCCTGGCAAAGTGTTGCGATGGCTGGGAAGCCGTCGCTGGCAAATTTTCACCGCTTAGGGAATTTGCCCCATGGACAGGGGCACTCCACCAATGAGGCGAGTTGATCCACTCGCCTCAGGCGGCAGCGCCCCCCTGGTTACCAGGGGTGGCAAAAATGCCGCTCCTGATAACTAAGAGCCGAATTTCCAGTTTTCAACCCGGAAATTTGGCTCTTCTAGTGTAGAGAGCGCAATTGTGCTTTCTGCACTAGCGTCCCGACCCCTCCTGCGCAGGTAATGTGAGTGCCGTGAAGAGGGGTCGGGGCGGCAACGGGTCTGGTGAACGGCCGTAACTGGATCGGCGCTGCCCATGGATACACTGTATGTGTTTTTACCTCCAGTCTGGTCCTGTCCACGTCCTTGGGCAGCTTCACCCTCACTTGGTTGGTGACGAGGAGCATTTCATAGGGATAGACCTGTTTCCAAACAAGGACACAAGAAAGAACTCTGATACATTTGGGGAATATAGCTTAGGAATATAAAATATTAACACCAAATGTAAATACTTGCATCTGGATTTGTCATATACAACATTGCACATGGAAATAGAAAGGTAAAGACAGTGTAACCTTGTAAGGTGGGGAGGAGTTGGACGCACGGCTGACGTCTCTTACCTTGTACTCTGTCAAACAAAATGGGCAAAGGTTACATTATTTGCAATAAGAAAACTGCAGTAATAAAAATAATAAATATAATAGATATAAACATTGTTGTTGTACAGAGAGGAACTGCATACAGGACTCCCTTAGCAAGTCGCTCCTCTCTTGTCTCTATGGAACAGGACACATCTAAGGGGTATGCAGATGGATGCCAATTAACAGGGGTTGTTCACCTTTGAGTTCATTTTTAGGGGCAGATTTATTCTTTATTTTAAGGTCAAGTTGTATTTAAAAAGGTTATTCACCTTTAAGATAATTTTTAGTATGATATAGATCAGTGGTCGCCCAACCAGTAGCTTGTGAGTAACATGTTGCTCCCCAAACCCTTGGATGTTGCTCCCAGTGGCCTCAAAGCAGGTGATTATTTTTGAATTCCAGGCTTGGAGGCAAGTTTTGATTGTATAAAAACCAGTTGTACTGCCAAACAGAGACTCATTTAGGCTGTTAGTCCACATAGGGGCACCAATAGCCAATCAATTTGGTTCCATCCAGGAACATTTTTCATGCTTGTGTTGCTCCCCAACTCTTTTTACATTTGAATGTTGCTCACGGGTGAAAAAGGTTGGAGATCCCTGATATAGAGAGTGATATTCTGAGACAATTTGCAATTGGTTTTCATTTTTTTTATTATTTTGTGTTTTGGAGTTATTTAGCTTTTTATTCAGCAAGCTCTTCAGCTAGTTTGCAATTTCTGCAATCTGGTTGCTAGGGTCCAAATTACCCTAGCAACCATACATTGATTTGAATAAGAGACTGGAATATGAATAGGAGAGGCCTGAATAGAAAAATGAGTAATAAAAAGTAACAATAACAATACATTTGTAGTCTTACAGAGCATTCGCTTTATAGATGGGGTCAGCGACGCCCATTTAAAAGCTGCAAAGAGTCAGAAGAAAAAGGCAAATAACTATAAACTATAAAAAATAAATGACAACCAATTGAAAAGTTGCTTAGAATTGGCCCTTCTATAACATAATAAAAGTTACCTTAAAGGTGAACCACCCCTTTAACCCAAAAAATGTGAGGGTATTTTTCAGTCAAAACTCGAAAGTTCGGGTAAAAAAACCTGGGTTATTTTAAAAAAAAAAAAATAGCTCGAATCAGAAAATACTCCAGCTAAAACCTGTCAAGGTCATGTAGAAATCAATGGCAGAGGTCCCTTCAACAAGTTTGTAGCCTTTGTGATGTTTAGGTTTTTTCCTTTGGGTTTTGCTCGAAAACTCAACTAAGTGATTTGAGGGGTTTTTTTTAGCGAAAACGTTATTAATTCGAGTCTTCAGGTTGTTCGCACCGAATTCACTGACTCGAGTTTTTTTCTTAAATCGGAAAACATTTGAGTTGTGAGTTCATGCAAGGTATAAAAAAGTTCTAAAACGCGACCTTTGAAATAACCCCCTTAGTAGAGAGTGATATTCTGAGACAATCTGCAATTGGTTTTCATGTTTTATTATTTTTGTTTTTTGAGTTATTTAGCTTTTTATTCAGTGGCTCTCCAGTTTGCAACTTCAGCAATCTGGTTGCTAGGCTCCAAATTACCCTATCAACCATGCATTGATTTGAATAAGAGCCTAGAGAGAGGCCTGAATTGAAAGATGAGGAATAAAAAGTAGCAATTACAATACATTTGTAGTCTAACAGAGCATTTGTTTATTTAGATGGGATCAGTAACCCACCATTTGAAAGCTGGAAAGAGTCAGAAGAAGAAGGCAAATGAAAAATAAAAAGTCAGTTGAAAAGTTGCTTAGAAATTGCCATTCTATAACATACTAGGGGGGTTATTTACTAAACTCTGAATGCAAAAATCATGAACGTTTTTTGATTTTTTTTTTATATAAAATCATGAACTTTTCGGAATTTATTAAACCCTGAGGATGGAAAAGTCAGAATCTGAAAATCCGGCATCTCAGACCTGTCGAGGTTGCATATAAGTCAATGGGAGAAGTCCCAGTGATTTTTTGATGTGCGCTGGGTTTCCTGCAATACCCCGAAGTTTAGGGTGAAAATTTCCGAAACAATCTTGAAAATCGGATGCAAAAATCATAAAAATCTCCTTTTTTCCCACAAAGCAAATTTTTGGGAAAATTTAATAATACATAAGTGTAAAAAGCCCGAGCGGATTTGATGGGAGTTTGTAGCAGCAAATATTGAGATAAATAACCCCCATAAAGTTAACTTAAAGGTGAACCACCCCTTAAACTCAATGGATATTATGTTCTCTATATTTCTAGATGTATATTTAATCTCCGGTTCCCTCTAAAGTAAGTAAAAATAAAGCTCGGGATGCATTGAATGAGATACGGGGGAGCAGCATGCTGGGAATCCCTGAATGATGACAGAGCTGTCAGGTGCAGCATGTAGTGATGGGCGAACAGATTCTCCAGGCACGAATTTGCAGTGAACTTCCTTGTTTCACCGCTGGCGAATAAATTCGCCGGTATCAAAAATTTTTGGACAAACGTCGGAAAAGTCTCTCGCTTCAAAACCATCGTGTGTCAACATTATTCGGACGCCCATTGACTTTAATGTCAAAGTCATAATTGATGCGGCCGTCAAAATTTGTGTTTTGCAAATTTTTTGCCATTTCGCTAATTTTGCGGGAAATTCTCAAATTTTCCGGCAAATCGAAATGGGACAAATTCACCCATTGCTAGCAGCATGGGATCAGTTTTACAAACACTGCATTTTGTTTAACTGTACCTCTCATGCCCCAGCTGGAGTCGTCATCGAGGTGAAATTCCCCAAAATTGGCAGCCTGTAAAAAAGAAAAAATAAGAAATCACTAAATCCTGAGGGGACTTTGGCTTATTCATCCCTTTCCTCTACAAGAATGTTTTAAAAAGATCCCAGACAGAAGTGAAAAACACTAAAGGGCAGATTTATCAAGGGTCGAATTGAAAATTCAAATTAAAAAAAAAAAAATCGAATTTCAAGCTCTTTTTGTGTACTTCAACTAGGCAAAATTCGATTTGAATTTGAAAAAAATTCCAAAATTCAGATATCGAAATTTATCATGGACTTCGACCATTCGCCATCTAAATTGGTGGACTTTGGTGGAGTCAGTTGGTGGACTTTGGAAAATATAAGTTTTTTTTTGAAAATACGAATTCAATGAAATACGTTCTTACTTCGATTCAAGCGATTGAATACAGACTATTCACCCGGAAAAAAAACAAAAAACTTTGATTTTTTTTTAAACAAATTTTGGTTGGTCTTTTTTTATTCAAATTTTGAAGTTATGGGAGTTCAAAAAAACTCTGATTAGTTCGAAATTCGACCCTTGATAAATCTGCCCCTATAGGGCGCCAAAATACATCACTCGGCATCTGAATGACATGTGAATTATGAGATCTAGAGGGGGGCTGTCTAAGTGGCTCCTTCCGACTGCCCCTCATAAATACACCAATACTATTTATTGAACCAGGCTGAACAAAGCTTACACTAGTGATGTGCCAACCCAAAGCCCGTGGGATGGGCAGGTTCAGGTTAATTGCCACAAAAATGTTTGTGAGCTGCGGGTGGGTGTGTCCTCCCCACCTGTGACCTCCTAGAGCTCCACTTCCACTGGACGCTCTCACTTTTATAGACTCTCTACTCGCACGCCCCTCCCCCTTCAGTGACATCATAGCGGGGCAGGGCGTGGTTATATATGTAGGATCTAATGGAGGTTTAGGGTCAGGAGGCGGGTTCTTGGGAGTCGGATGCGGGAACCTGCACATCATTAGCCTATACTGCCCCTTTAGACCATAACACAAAAACATATGATATTTCTTAGAAACTGTTCTGTGCAGCAGCAAACAAGAAGACGTTAACAAGCAGACAAAGATTAGCGTATAAAGTCCTAGGGGGATGTAGCAGATTGCAGTCTTTTATGAATATATTAATACCTCCTATACCATCTGAATTATTTATTGTGAACTGAGAGAATAAAAGAGAACATTTAACATCCCATAACAGGACAGCTGCTTTCAATACAGAAAAAAAGCGAAATCTGACAGTTTTTCTGCATTTGATCAGTACTAGTGAAAATCACAAGGTGATTCATGCAATTGTTCTACCATATTCCAGTTCTTGCAGGAGCCTAGGATAATCCTTTAGTACATCAAGCTTCTGCTATGGACCATGAATTGTGTTCATAACACCGCCCATGGGGGCTGAAATTAGGCACCTTATGTCCTGAAAATGGATTGGAGCTCTGGGCTGCTCTCAGTGCCAGGCCATCCCGGCCAGGTTCCCTAAGTAGCCTGACCAGTTGTAATGCCCCACCGGTGCTTGCATAACACTTGCATGCACGGGCAAAGATTGCTCGTGCATGCACTAAAAACCGTGTGCACACATGTGCAAACAAAAGAAGAGAGTAAAGGGGACATCACACATGTGCAAAAAAGTCAGCACAAGCCTTCCAGAGCTGTGACTGGGGACCTGACTAGGGGATAAGAGACACAGAGAAAGTAAATGCCTGGCGACCCCCAGCTTTGCGCCCTAGGCACGTGCCTACTCAGCCTACTCCTACTTCCAGCCCTGGCTGCTCTATTGGTGGTTCTCTGGGATCTCAAAGCTACACACATACAGTATATGTGTCTACAATTGTCCTGTAACTTGGCCTTTTGAATTCCATCCAACCCCCCTCCCCCGACCATGTTTTGGTTAGGTTCATTTCAGCTGTATGTTTACCATACATAATGATTTAGTTCCAGGAGTGTCCCCTCCTCCAAAGAGCATTTCCATTTGAAATGTATCTGACCTAATGAAATCACAAGCTGCCATGACAACTAAACGGTGCAGATACGGACTAAGGTCTAGTTACCCATAGCAACTAATCAGCAGGTAGCATTTACTGGTCATCAGTTGAAAAACAAACATTACATTGGTTGGTACAGGTTACAAGAGCTGGACAAACTTTTAACACATAAGTCTATAAGTGTCGTAGGTTAAAGTGTTCGTTCTCCTTTAAAGTTAACTCTATAAGGCCTACAAATGTATTGTTATTGTTACATTTTATTACTCCTCTTTATATTCAGGCCCACTCCTGGTTCTTATTCAAATCAATGCATGGTTGCTAGGGTAATTTGAACTGGGGCAACCAGATTTCTGAAGTTGCAAACTGGGGAGTTGCTGAATAAAAAGCTAAATAACTCAAAAAACACAAATTTTAAAAAACTAAAATCAATTGCAAATTGTCTTACAATATCACTCTCTACATCATACTAAAAGTTAACTCAAAGGTGAACAAGCCCTTTAAGATAAGCGGGAGCTGTAGGCAATGTCTCATACATATCTGGTCACTCACTCGGTTGAGTCCATTTTTCCCATAGCCAGGAAGTGATGCAGACTTGGAATAAGGCAGTCCTGTAGGAAGCAAACAGCTACATTACTTATATATATTGGTTATATACAGTGTGTGTGTGTGTAAGTGATAGGGATGCACCGAATCCAGGATTCCATTCAGGATTCGGCCTTTTTTTTGTGCCTGGCTGAACCAAATCCAAATCCTAAATTGCATATGTAAATTAGGGGTGGGGATGGAAATCATGTGACTTTTCGTCACAAAACAAGGAAGTGAAAAAAAATGTTTACAACTTTTTCCTTTTCCGCCCCTAATTTACATACGCATTTATGATTTGGTTCGGTGTTCAGCCAAATCTTTCACAAAGGATTCGAGGATTCCGCCAAATCCCAAATAGTGGATTCGGTGCATCCCTAGTAAGTGATAATGATTATTTACTAAAACTTGAATTTATCTCATATTTTTATGAAACCAAGCTTGACCAAACTTCCATCCACAAATTTTATCTTATTTATCAATAAAACAACTGGAAAAAGTCAGGTCGGGAAAAAACTCGATAAAAAACCGAATCGTACCAATTTTCGGATTCGACGCCTGAATCTCTTGGTTTTTTTGGGTTATCATCGGCTGAACCCCCGAATCCTTTGCGAAAGATTTGGTTGAATACCGAACCGAATCCGTACCCTTATTTGCATATGCAAATTAGGGGTGGGAAGGGGAACATTTTTTTACTTCCTTGTTTTCTGACAAAAAGTCACGAGATTTCCCTCCCCGCTTCTAATTTGCATATGTAAATTAGGATTCGGATTCGGTTCGGCCTTGCAGAAGGATTCGGGCAAATTCAAATCCTGCTGAAAAAGGCCGAATCCTTGCCAAATCCCGAACCAAATCCTGGATTCGGTGCATCCCTATTAT